>WAAF01008626.1:93004-144248 GCA_013400475.1 Tricholaema leucomelas
CACAGCCTGCAGCTGTCTCAGCCAAGCCTCTCAGCTTGGTGTCAGCAGCAAACTTGCTGAGCAGCCTCTGTCTGTCTGTGCCCTCATCAGTGGCACTGATCCCTGGGGGACTCCACTGGTTACAGCTCTCCAACTGGACCTGGCACCATTGATCACCACCCTCTGAACTCTGTCTTGTAACCAGTTCCTAACCCACCTCACTGCCTGCTCTTCCATCCCACACTTCCTCAGCTTGCTCACTAAAATGTCATGGGAGATGATGTCAAAGGCCTTGCTAAGGTCAAGGCAGACTACATCCACTGCTCTCCCTGAATCTACCCATTCAGTTATGGCATCATAAAATGCTATCAGGTTAGTTAAGCACAACTTCCCCTAATGAACCCTGCACTTGGCCTTGTTCAGTCTCATCCCATTGGCCTCTGCCCACCCATCCAGCCTGGCCAGGTCCCTCTGTAGAGCTCTCCTACCCTCCAACAGCTCCACAGCTGCTCCTAGCTTGGTGTCATCTGCAAACTTACTGATGCTGGACTCAATCCCCATGTCCAGATCATTGATAAAGATGTTGAACAGGACTGTGCCCAGCACTGATCCCTGGGGCACACCACTGGTGACAGCTGCCAACTGGATGTGGCACCATTCACCACCACCCTCTGGGCCTGGCCCTCCAGCCAGTTTTAAGAAGGTCTTCCCAAGTGCTGCTATGTAAGACACTTACAGAGCCATCTGAATTCCTAATCTAAGCAAAACCCCCACCCCTCACAGCTGTCCAACAAACCCAAACTCATTTTCATCTTAGTCTTGCAATCTTGGATGAAGACTCTCTCCTCCTGTCCTGCAGTCACATACTAACCTCCCACTTTAGCATCTAAGTGCTGCCTCAGTTCAAGAGAAGGGATGATTTATTGGTATTTTTCCTCTTGAGTAGCAGCCATCCAGTGATGAACATGGCTGTGATGGCAGCACAAAGAGTGGATTTGGTTCTTGGCCTTCAAATACCACATTGCAGACTTCACACACCCGTAGTGCCATGGTCTGGTCGACTGGATAGGGCTGGGTGCTAGGTTGGACTGGATGAGCTTGGAGGTCTCTTCCATCGTGGTTTATTCTATGAGTCTGGGCTGTTTAGCTTCCAAATAACTTACTTGCTAATCTCAACACCTTTGGAGCTTTTAATCACAGAATCATAGATTTGCTTCAGTTGGCAGAGCCCTTTCAGCTGATCCAGCCCAACCATTCTCTAACTCTGCCAGGGCCAGGGCCAAACCATGGCCCTCAGCACTGCAGCTCTGCCTCTTGGCAACACTTCCAGAGACGGGCATTCAACCACCTCCTTGGGCAGCCTCTGCCAGTCATGGAGAACCCTTTCAGGGAAGAAGTTTCTTACCACATCTCTGCCTCTTTCAAATACATCCAGGGATGAGGATTCAACCACCTCCCTGGGCAGCCTCTGCCAGTCATGGAGAACCCTTCAGGGCAGTCCGTTCTCACCTCCAACCTAAACCTACCCTGGGGCAACTTGAGGCCATTTCCTTTCATTCTATCACTTGTTATTAGGGTTAAAAGCCCAATCCCCACCTGGCTCCAACTTCCTTTCAGGGAGCTATGGAGAAGGTCTCCCCTCAGCCTCCTTTTCCCCTGACTGACCACCCCCAGCTCCCTCAGCTGCTTTCCCTCACCTGCCCTGTTCTACAGCATACAACCCCAGCACCATCCCCACCATAGAACCCCTGCAAATGTCTGGAGTGATTTCTATCACAAGGAGCATCACAAGCATCTTTAGTTCAGAGCTGTGGCTGAAACAGATGCATGTTGCCACAGCCCTTTCAGTTTAACACCTCAGAATAAGCAGACACTGGAATTAATCTCTCTGCTTCCTGGATCTGAAGCAGAAATGGCAACATAACCTTGCACAGCAATGCTCCTGAAAGCCTGTGCAGCAATTAGGTGAACATTACAGGAGACTGCAGAACTTAATGAGGTAAATCCTTAGTACACACAACAGGAATCCAATGCAGGAGATGCTGAACCCTGGTTGTTATTCTTTGCAGGCCAGGTGCTCTGCTTCTGACACCACAGAGATACTGCAGCTTCCCTCCTCCTGTTGTCCCTGCCAGCCCTACCTCTTCAGAGAACCACAGCATGGGCTGGGCTGGAAGGGACCTCCACAGCTCCTCCAGTTCTGGCAGCACTCAGCAGGGACATCCTCCACTACAGCAGGTTGCCCACAGCCCTGCCCAGCCTCACCTGGGACCTCCAGGAGTGAGGCCTCAACCTCCACCTCCCTGGGCAACCTGTTCCTCACAGCCAATCTAAATCTGCACTGCTCTAATTTCAAACCATTGCCCCATGTCCTATCCCTGCAGGCTTCTGCAAATAGTCTCTCTGCAGCCTTCTTGCAGCCCCTCTCAGGTACTCAAGGTTGCTATTAGGTCTCCCTGCAGCCTTCTCTTCTCCAGGCTGCACACCCCCCCGCTCCCTCAGCCTGCAGAGCTGCTCCAGCCTCCAGACCATCTTTACAGCCTTCTTCTGGACCCACTCCAGCAGGTCCATGTCTTGTGTTTATCTCCTCCCTAACATTAAATGTCCTGTGACCACACAGCCCAGTCCCTGGCCCTTGCTCCATCCTCTTTGACTGCCAATTTACTGTTCCTGCTATCACAGTCTCACAGTACCGCAAAGGTTGGAAGAGACCTCACAGATCATCAAGTCCAAGCCGTTACCACAGAGCTCAAGGCTAGACCATGGCACCAAGTGCCACGTCCAATCCTGCCTTGAACAGCTCCAGGGACGGCGACTCCACCACCTCCCACTGCCAGCCACCAGCACTGCCACCACCCTGCTTGGAGAGCCAAATACAGGTGAGTGGCAGACTGAGCCCTGGCTCCAGGCAGATGCCCGTGTTTCTAGGACTGCTTCTGACAGGATCAGCTTATTTCTTCTAACACAAATCCAACCAACCTCTTCTGGAACAGAAACTAGGGTTGGAGAAAGCCTCCAAGCTGCACAGTTTCACAGCCAGAGTGTAGGGGATGAAAGGAGTCATCAGGCAGAAAGGTGAGAAGGCTGCTGCCATGTTCAGGCAGCAGACAGGGAAGAAAATAGGATAAGAAGCCAGCATCACCCTAACTGCCAAGCTCTGAAGCCCACCAAAATACAGGTAACTCAACCCACCAAAGTACAGGTAAGTCAAGGTCTGGTTTTCAAATCATTTCCCAGCAGTTCTCCTAAGGTTACAATCTCCACAGAATCACAGAATCACTCACATTGTGTCTGAGATACCACAGCTGGCTCAGAGCTTATCTTTCTCAGAGCTTATGTTTCTCAGTAGAACACCAAGAAGATGCTCTAGGAGGAAATTCCTACCTATCAGGCCAGTGTGGTACTGGAAGAGGTTGCCCAGTGAGCCTGTGGAGGCTCCAAGGCTGGGGGTCCTAGAGGATGGGAGGGTGACCATGAGCCAGAAATGGGCTCTGGTGGCCAGGAGGGCCAGTGCCATTCTGGGGTGGATTAGAAGGGCTGTGCTTAGTAGGTCGAGAAAGGTTCTCCTGCCTCTCTGCTCTGCCCTGCTGAAGTCACATCTGCAGTACTGTGTCCAGTTCTGGGCCCCTCAGGTCAAGAAGGACCTCAGGGAGCTGCTGGAGAGAGTCCAGCACAGAGCCACAAAGCTGCTGAAGGGAATGGAACAGCTCTGTTAGGAGAGAGCCTGAGGGAGCTGGGGCTGTGCTGCTGGGACAGGAGCAGACTGAGAGCTGACCTCAGCAATGCTTCTAAGGATGCAAAGGTGAGTGCCAGGAGGCTGGAGCCAGCTCTGCTGGGTGATGCCCAGTGCCAGCACAAGGGGCACTGGTGGCAGCTGAGGCAGAGGAAGTTCCATGGGAACATGAGGAGGAATTTTTTCCCTGTGAGGGTGACAGAGCCCTGGAAGAGGCTGCCCAGGGGGGCTGTGGAGTCTCCCTCTCTGCAGATATTCCAACCCCACCTGGATGTGTTCCTGTGTGATCTGCTGTAGGTGATGCTGCTATGGCAGGGGTTGGGCTGGATGAGCTTTGGAGGTCCCTTCCAGCCCCTGCCATTCTGTGAGGTGTTCAAAGCCAGGCTGGATGGGGCCTGGAACAACCTGATCTAGCAGGAGGTGTCCTTGTCCCTGGCAGGGGGTTGGAACTAGATAGTCTTGAAGGTCCCTCCCAACCCATCCTATGACTCTGTAATTCTATGGATATTAACAACATGAATTAGCTGCTTCCTGAAGTCACTTTCTAGGGTAGGACACCAAACTTCCTTCCACATTTGTCTTAGTGGCACGAAGGACAAACATCAAAGTTTCACAGCAGTGCAGGAAAGTGCAAGAGAGAGGCTCACAAAAAGCAATGAACTCCCAAACCAACTGCTTGATACAATATTCCTGCAGGATCCTACTTGAAAGTTCACACTGGATATTTATAAGAGGAAAATGAATGAGCTGCTGATGGCAAAAGCAAGCTCCAAGGGTATGCAAATGCAATAATTCAGTGGCATTTCCAGTCACTGCCTATTAGTAACACTGGAAGCACCAAAACTGCTCCAAGAACTTAGGTTTAATACTTGGTGTCACCTGTGCTACTGCCTTCAAAACCACAGAGAATACAATCAAAGTCATCAGGTAACAATCAAAGGTAAGGCAAACCAAGCTGGGCTGTGAAAGAAGAAGATGAGCTGCATGCTAAGATAAAACTAGGGACTGATGATTTAAATAGCAGTGTAATGTCACCTAGGTTTGTTTCCCTGAAGGAAATTCTAACCATGGAATTGCCCAGTTCCCAGGGATGTGCTGGACATGGTTGGGTTGGCAAAGCAGAAGCTGCTGCTTGTGACTCGAGCAGCTTTGTGTGGAGACTGCAGTCTGAAACAAGTAACCTCAGTAATGGTCTGGAGTTGTTCTTAGTTCATTGCAAAAAGACCTAGCAAGGCTTGAGGCCTTTTAGACAGAGTCACAGAAGTGTCAGGGCTGGAAGGGACCACAAGGATCACTCAGTGCCAGCCCCTCTGCCATGGGCAGGGACACCTCACACTAGATCAGGTTGCTCACAGCCACATCCAGCCTGGACTTAAAGACCTCTAGAGATGAGGCTTCCACCACCTCTCTGGCAACATGTTCCAGGCTCTCACCACCCTCATGCTGAAGAACTTCTTCCTAACATCCGATCTGAATCTTCCCACCTCTAGTTTTGTTCCATTCCCCCCAGTCCTATCACTACCTGACAGCCTAAAAAGTCCCTCCCCAGCTTTCTTGTAGCACCCTGCAGATACTGAAAAGCCACAATAAGGTCTCCTCAGAGCCTTCTTCTCTCCAGACTGAACAGCCCCAACTCCCTCAGCCTGCCCCCACAGCAGAGCAGCTCCAGCCCTTTGCTCATCCTTGTGGCCTTTCTCTGGACACTTTCCAGCCCCTCCAGATCTTTCCTGTCAGAGGAGCTCCAGAGCTGGGCACAGTACCCCAGGTATGGTCTCAGCAGAGTGGAGCAGAGGGGCAGAAGTTGTGCCAGGGGAGGGTTAGGTTGAGGATGAGTTAAAAATTCTTTGCTGCAAGAGTGGTGAGGGGCTGGGACAGGCTGCCCAAGAAGGTGGTGGAGTCCCCACCCCTGGAGGCGTGCAAGAAGCTGTAGCTGTGGTACAGCACAGGATGCAGTTTGGTGGTCATGGTAGTTGGGATATGGTTGGGCTTGATGATCTGAAAGGTCTTCTTCAACCTCAATGATTCTATGATTCCATAGCAACTAAAGTATTGGAGTAAATACAAGCCTCTTACTGTGACTTCCACAGATTCACTTTTCTGCTTTGAACTTCTGATATCTCTCATTTCCTTTCCTCCTATCTCTGCTTACCTGGGAGAAGAGACCAACCCCAGCCTCACTCCAGCCTCCTTGCAGGCAGCTGCAGAGAGCAATGAGGTCTCCCCTCAGCCTTCTCTTCTCCACACTGACCAACCCCAGCTCCCTCAGCTGCTCCTCGTAGGATGCCCTCCAGAGCCCTCAGCAGCCTCAGTGCTCTTCTCTGGAATTGTCTATCTGATTTGCTACATCACACCAAGGAATCAGAGTGCAATAACTGGTTCTTAAAAAATAAACACCTTTCCACCCTCTAGCTCTCAAACTCCCCTCTTTTGTGCTGACAAAGTGACGCAGCAGTCACTCACCATTTGCCATCCACATGGCTCTGTGTTTGGAGAGCACCCCAGAACCTCGGGACAGAACCAAAAGGAGCACAACCTCTTCAGAAATTACTTCCACTGCCAAGTTCTATTTAGTGGTGCAATATGTCCGTTTCCAGCCTGCTCTCAGTTTTGCAGCCTGCCAGTGCAGGAGCTAAACACCATCCAGAGGCACAAACACGTGAGCACCATTTGCTCAGCACAGGGCTTTGGGTCTCACTGACTTTGGAGCTCCTACACAAGTGTTATTTCCAGCTGCCTGAACTCTCCTTCAACAACTTTGTTTTGGTTTATTTTACCTGCAGTAGTCACAAGGCATTGCTTTGGTATCTCCCAGCCACCTTCTCTGACTACTTTGCAGTGTAAGTTACCTCCCCAATGCCAAACATCCACTGCTCCTTTTGCAGTCTCTAGGGAAAAGAATCACAGGATCACAGACTGGGCTGGGCTGGCAGGGACGTCCGCAGCTCATCCAGCCCAACCCCTCTGCACTCAGCAGGGACATCCTCCACTACAGCAGGCTGCCCACAGCCCTGCCCAGCCTCACCTGCAATAGCTCCAGCCATGGGGCCTCAACCACCTCCCTGGGCAACCTGTTGCAGGGTTCCAGCAGCCTCCTGCTGCAGAACTTGTTCCTCACATCCAATCCCCATCTGCTCTGCTCTGCTTTGCAGCCATTGCCCTCGTCCTGTCCCTGCAGGCCTTTGCAAACAGTCTCTCTCCAGCCTGCTTGTAGCCCCTTCAGGTACTGGCAGGCTGCTCTGAGGTCTCCCTGCAGCCTTCTCTTCTCCAGGCTTCACACCTGCAGCTCCCTCAGCCTGTCCCCACAGCAGAGCTGCTCCAACCCCCTGAGCATTTTCCTGGCATTTTCTCTCTGCCTATAATCACAGTGTCAGGGGCCGGAAGGGACCTCCAAAGCTCATCCAGTCCAAGCCCTCTGCCAGAGCAAGATCTCCTAGAGCAAATCACACAGGAACACATTCGGGCAGGGTTTGAATATCTCTAAAGAGGGAGACTCCACAATCTCCCTGGGCAGCCTGTTCCAGGGCTCTGTCACCCTCACAGGGAAAAATCTCCTCCCCATGTTCCCAGGGAACTTCCTCTGCCTCAAATAATCCTGGCAGTTCTCCAAGGGCACAGAGAGCATTTCTGTTCTGCACTCACAGTAACAGCCTCTCAACAACTGTCAGAGCTTTTGGACATGAAGACAGAGACTGTCTTTGGATGCAGCCAGACATCAGCCACAAGTGGCTGCAGAGTCGACAGAACGAAGCCATTGCTGTGATCTCTGCTTGGACCCCAGGTAAGAGGAGCTGCTCCTGGGAAGGGGTTTCACCTCCTCTGTTGGGACTGGGCTTTTATCTACCTCCTCTCTTGGGACTGGGCTTTTATCTACCTCCTCTCTTGGGAGGTTTACCTCCTCTGTTGGGACTGAGGTTTTATCTCCTCTATTGGGACTGGGCTTTTATCTATCTCCTCTGTTGGGTCTGGGCTTTTACCTCCTCTGTTGGGACTGGGCTTTTACCTATCTCCTCTGTTGGGCCTGGAGTCTTACCTCCTCTGTTTGGACTCTTTAATTTCTCTCTTTCAGCTTTCCAATCTACAGTTCTTTGGCATTTGCCTTTAAGGTTTACAAGGATCACCTCAGCCAGCTGAGAATCAGAGCTCTGACTGGGGTCAGCTCCTGAACCCTGAGTACCAGTGCCTGCACAAAAGCACTGTGAGATGATGTCTTACTTACCTCTCTGGAGCCAAAGCAATTCCCCAAATGACTATAAAGTAAGGGGAAGATTTTTGGTCTGGACACCACATTTACTAATTCCCATCTGGAGAAAGAGTCCTCAGTACAGGAAGGACATGGACCTAATGGAGGGCCATGGCAATGATCAGTGTTGCTGCCCTTCTCGGGACTCACTCCGGCATCTCAATGTCTTTCTAGGGTGAGGGCCCCAAAACTGCACCCAGGACTCAAGGTGCAGCCTCAGCAGTGCCTGGTACAGGAGCACAATCCCTTCCCTGATCCTGCTGGGCACACTCCTCCTGATCCAGGCCGGGATGCTGGTGGCCTTCTTGGCCATCTTGGCACACCCTGGTTCATTTTCAGCTGCCTGTTGCTCAACACCCCAGGGTCTTTCTCTGCTGGGCAGCTTTCCAGCCACTCTGCCCTGGATGCTGTGACTCAAGTGCAGGACCCAGCATGATGTGGCAACAGAGACACCACAAGATGGATAATAATCCCTTGCCATGGCTTTTTCAGCTCACAAGCCAGACAGGGTAGCATCAATCCATGGAATCAGTCTGAAAGCAACAGTCTGACTAAGCCTTTCCTTATTTAGCTGTCGGGGACAAAGAATCCATGGATTATATTTATTTACTGATGCTGGGTTTGTGTGGGGTCAACACTGTTCCAGCACTTGAAATGTCCTGTGAGAAGAAAAGAGGCCTCCAAAGCAGGATAGTAACTGTGCAAAAAGGCTTCTCCTCTTCCTTCTCTTTTGGAGGAACTTTCCCTATGCTTAATACTGATTTGGCAATGAATCAATCTGGTTTAGCTCCTGAATCCTTTGCATGGCCTGCCCTGGGCCAAGCCTTGCACAGAAATGATACTTTTAGACACAGCAACTGGTCCAGTTTCAGTAAAATCTGTGGCTCCCAGAACAATTCAACAAAGGCAACAGGAAGAGTGCATTAGGTATTATTAGGAATTATTATTATTAGAAGTTATTATAAGTATCATTAAGGAATATAAGTATTATTATAACAATTACTTTAAGTTATTGTAAGTATTGTAATTAATTTATATAGATATAAATATGTTCTTCTGCCCCTGTGCTCAGCACTGCTCAGGCCACATCTCCAGTGCTGTGTCCAGCTCTGGGCCCCTCAATTCAAGAGAGATGTTGAGGTGCTGGAAGGTGTCCAGAGAAGGGCAGCAAGGCTGGGGAGGGGCCTGGAGCACAGCCCTGTGAGGAGAGGCTGAGGGAGCTGGGGGTGTGCAGCCTGCAGNTATTATAGTAGTAATTATAAATTATTTTAAGTATTACTATTAATTATTACTTATTATTAGAAGAAAGAAGAAGAAAGAAAAAGAATTATTCTTATAAGTGCATTATGCATTACTGATGCCCTCCAGGATGCCCTTGACCAGAAGGGCACACTGCTGGGTCATGCTCATCCTGTTTTCCACCAGCACAGCCAGGTCCTTTTCCCCAGAGCTGCTCTCCAACAGCTCAGTCTCTAACCTGTAACGACCCATGGGGTTGTAAGGGGAAGGAGATTTCATTCCATTGCTCTCCTAACTGCCGAGAGTCTGCCAGGTCAGCTCACAACTTCTGAGCCCTCACACCACACAAAACAATGCCAACTGCCCGTCTGGCAGTTTAGCTCACACTTACAAACAGGAAGAGTCAAACAGAGGCACTGGGAAAGAAAATGAAAGCTCTTTCACCAGGGGTGGTTTCTGGAAGAAACAGGTGGAAATAGAAAAGCAGTCCTGGGGTGCATTGGGAAAGTCTGTCCAGCAGATCCAGGAGGGTTCTCCTCACCCTCTACGCTGGTCTAGTGAGGTCCCACATGGAATACTGCACCCAGTGCTGGGCTCCCCAGATCACACAGCCTTAGAGGTTGGAAGGGACCTACAGAAATCATCCAGTCCAATCCCCCTGCCAAGCAGGATCACCCAGGGTAGTTTGCTCAGGAATGCATCCAGGTTGGCATTGAAAGGCTCCAGAGAAGGAGACTCCACAACCTCTCTGGGCACATTGCTCCAGGGCTCCAGCACTCTCACTGTAAAGAAGGTTAAGAGGGACAGGGATCTGCTGGAGAGTCCCAGGGAGGGCTACAAGGATGCTGAAGGGACTGCAGCACTGCCTGAGGAGGAGAGGATGAGAGGATGAGAGCCCTGGGGATGCTTAGACTGCAGAGGAGAAGGCTGAGAGGTGATCTCAGCAATGTCTGTGCAGAGCTGAGGGCTGGGGGTCAGCAAGGAAGGCATAGGGACAGCCTCTGCTCACTTGTGCCCTGCCATAGGACAAGGGGCAAGGGATGGAAACTGCAGCACAGCTGGGGAAGCTGCAGCATAGTTGGGAACTGCAGCACACATGGGAAGCTGCAGCTGAACATGAGACAGAACTTCTTTCCTGTGAGGGTCCCAGTGCCCTGGCACAGGCTGCCCAGAGAGGCTGTGAAGTCTCCTTCTCTGCAGCCTTTCCAGCCCTGTCTGGATGTGTTCCTGTGTGACCTGTGCTGGATTCTCTGCTCCTGCTCTGGCAGGGGGGGTTGGATTGGAAGCTCCCCAGAGGTCCCTTCCAGCCATAAAGTGAGATGCTTGAACAGAGATGTATCAGTGCCTGTGGCAGCAGCCCAAGGCCTGTGCACAAAGCCATGACCAGAAGGTTTCAGAGCTGGAAGCTGCTGAGTGCTGTCGCTGAGAGTCGCTCCCAGCTCTGCAGCAGACTTTACCGAGGCAGGAGGCAGCATCTGCTCGCCTCACAACAGATGTACAGTAAGTAGGTCACCATGCCCATCAAGATCAGCATTTCCCCCACTCTGACAGGTCGGTTTGCAAGCACTCCCCTCAGATAAGTGTTTCCAGAAGCCACCCCAAGCCAAAGCGCACTTCTGCATCATGCCTCTGCTCCACCACAGCACGGCCCCAGCCACCTGTCTGCACCTCGGCACAGATGCATGCTACAAGCAGCAGCTGCAGACCTTCCCGCAGCTGCTAAAGCCTGTCTGCTCCCGCTCAAGCAGCAGAGTGCTTCCATCTAGAGGAAGAGCCTGTAAGAACTGCTCAGCTCTACTGCCTTTAAAACCAGCCTGCCCTAACAGGCAGAGACCATTCCAACTTGGCACGAAGGGCTCCTGGCTGTGGGCACAGCTGCAGGAGGAATCTCTTTGCCACTGCACTCTGTGCTTTGTTCAGAGCTTCACAGAATGGCTTAGGATGGAAAGCAACCTAAAGCTCATCCAGTTCCAAACCCTTGCCATGGGCAGGGACACCTCCCACCAGCACAGGTTGCTCAAGAACTCATCCAATCTGGCCTTGAACACCTCCAGACAGGGAGCATCCACAACCTGCCTGGGCAACCTGTGCCAGTGTCTCACCACCCTCACTGCAAAGAATTTCTTCCTCATGTTTGATCTAAATCTGCCCTCCTCGGGCTTCAATCCATTCCCCCTCATCCTACCACTCCAAGCCCTTGTCAAAACTCACTTATCAGCTCTCCTGTAGCCCCTGGCAAGGCTGCTCTAAGCTCTCCCTGGAGCCTCACCTTCTCCAGGCTGAACAACCCAAACTCTCCCAGCCTATCCCCACAGGGGAGGTTCTGCAGCCCTCTGATCATCTTTGTGACCTCCTCTGGATCCTCTCCAGCAGCTCCAAGTCCTCCTTGTGCTGATTCTCCAGAGCTGGAGGCAGTGCTGCACAGCTGGAGGCAGTGGAGGTGAGGTCTGAGCAGAGCAGAGGGGCAGAATCCCCTCTCTGTGCTGCTGCTCTCCCTGCTCTGGCTGCAGCCAGCACACAGCTGGCTCTGGGCTGCAGCTACCAGGGCTGGCTCCTGGGCAGTTGGTCACCAACTGACACTCCCAAGGCCTCCTCCTCCAGGCTGCGCTCCAACTATCTGGACACAATATTCCAGATGTGGCCTCAGCAGGGCAGAGTAGAGGTGGAAAACCTCTCTTGACCTTCTAGTGGGAGGTGTCCCTGCTTATGGTGGGGGGTTTGTGCTGGATGAGCTTTGAGGCCATAGACTCATAGAATTAAGCAGGTTGAAAGAGACCTCCAAGCTCAGCCAGCCCAACCTAGCACCCAGCCCTGGACAATCAACCAGACCATGGCACTAAGTGCCCCAGCCAGGCTTGGCTTCAACACNTTCTATGATTCTAACCACAGCCCTTCTAATCCAGCTCAGGCTGCCCTTGGCCCTCTTGGCCACAAGGGCACACTGCTGGCTCATGAGCATCCTGATCGATACCCACCTGAACTGAGCCAGCAGTGTGCCCAGGTGGCCAAGAGGGCCAATGGCATCCTGGCCTGCATCAGGAATGGTGTGGCCAGCAGGAGCAGGGAGGTCATTCTGCCCCTGTACTCTGCACTGGTTAGACCACACCTTGAGTACTGTGTCCAGTTCTGGGCCCCCCAGTTTAAGAGGGACATTGAGATGCTTGAACGTGTCCAGAGAAGGGCAACGAGGCTGGTGAGAGGCCTCGAGCACAGCCCTACGAGGAGAGGCTGAGGGAGCTGGGATTGTTTAGCCTGGAGAAGAGGAGGCTCAGGGGAGACCTTATTGCTGTCTACAACTACCTGAGGGGTGGTTGTAGCCAGGAGGAGGTTGCTCTCTTCTCTCAGGCAGCCAGCACCAGAACAAGAGGACACAGCCTCAAGCTGCGCCAGGGGAAATTTAGGCTTGAGGTGAGGAGAAAGTTCTTCACTGAGAGAGTCATTGGCTACTGGAATGGGCTGCCCATGGAGGTGGTGGAGTCGCCGTCCCTGGAGCTGTTCAAGGCAGGATTGGACGTGGCACTTGGTGCCATGGTCTAGCCTTGAGCTCTGTGGTAACGGCTTGGACTTGATGATCTGTGAGGTCTCTTCCAACCTTGGTGATACTGTGAGACTGTGATACTGTTTGATCCTTCTGTCCACCAGGACCCTCAGGACCATCTCCTCTGCTGCTCTACAACAGGTCAGTTCCCAGCCTCCAGTGGCCCACAGGGTTGTTCTTTCCCAGATGCCAGACTCTACCCTTGCAACCACACCAGACCCATGTCAAGACTTCCTGCAGAAGAGTTTCTGCTCTTGCCAGGTTCAGCACTTTGCCCAATCTATCTTCTCACTTCAAATCTTTTTTTTTCATTTCCCACTCATTTCCCTTGCAGTAAGTTATTAATTTTGCTGCCTTGGTTAGCACAAAGATAGTAGGGAAGACATTAAGCATGGCAATCTTCCCCAGAGGAGTCAGGAGACTCAATTAGTATTGTAGGACAGCCAATTAATTTATCCTGACTCCACAGTCCCATCAAGCTGTGCTGGAGAACCAAATCAGCACAAAGTGTTACTAAAGCTGCCAAGAACACTTTGTTTCCCCCCCCCAGCACTGAAGTCTGGAAGCATTGTACCTAAAGACAACACACCCCAAGCGCAGAGAGGAAAAGTAAATCAGAGAGTCACAGAGCTGTCAGGGCTGGAAGGGACCTCAAGGGTCAGCCAGCTCCGACCTCCCTGCCATGGGCAGGGACACCTCACACTAGATCAGGTTGCTCAGAGCCACATCCACCCTGGCTTTAAAGACCCCAGGGATGAGGCTTCTACCATCTCCTTGGGCAACCTCTGCCAGTGTCTCAGCACCCTCATGGGAAAGAACAACTTAATGTCCAATTTAAATCTGCCTTCCTCTGGCTTGGATCCATTCTCCCCAGCCCTATCACTACCTGACCCTTTAAAAAGTCCCTCCCCAGCTCTCTTATAGCCTCCTTCTGATACTAGAAGGCCACAGTAAGGTCACCTCGGAGCCTCCTCTTCTCCACAAATACTGTGGGGGAAGAAATCCAGTCAGGAGAGAACATAAGCAAGCAAAGACTAAGGAAAAGGAGGAAAACATTCACTCAAACTAAGGAGAAATCCATTTTTCCCAAGTGAATGCAGCCAGGCTGCTGTGGCTGAGGTGGGGGAAAAGGAAGGAGGTCAGAACACAAGGAGTCATAGAATCAACCAGGTGGGAAGAGACCTCCAAGCTGATCCAGTCCAATCATCCTATTTTTTAGGGCAATGGTGGTGATGAAAGAGTTAAGAAAATAAGTGACTGTGGATTTCTCTGACAGTACAGTGCTGGAGACATTCAAGACTCTGAGCACTGCCATAAAGCACTGAGAAATTAATTGTAAGATACAATATAGCTCTTAAGCCTTTTCATAGAATCACAGAATCACAGAACCAAGCAGGTTGGAAGAGACCTCCAAGCTCACCCAGTCCAATCTAGCACCCAGCCCTGGCCAATCAACCAGACCATGGCACTAAGTGCCTCAACCAGGCTTGGCTTCAACACCTCCAGGGATGGCAACTCCACCACCTCCCTGGGCAGCCCATTCCAATGCCAATCACTCTCTCTGACAAAAACTTCTTCCTAACATTCAGCCTAGACCTCCCCTGGCACAACTTGAGACTGTGTCCCCTTGTTCTGTTGCTGCTTGCCTGGCAGAAGAGCCCAACCCCACCTGGCTACAGCCTCCCTTCAGGTAGTTGTAGACAGCAATGAGCTCTGCCCTAAGCCTCCTCTTCTGCAGGCTGCAGGAAGGATCCAAATGGGCTCTACTCTGCTTTAAATGTTTGGTTTTTAAGAAATGTTCTTTTTGTTTGTTTGAGTTTAGTAGGAAATGTCATACTTATGCTCACAGGATTCTCCTTCCAGCAAAGGGTCACAGCCATGGGGGCAGGAAGCACCTCAGGTCTCGGTCTGCAGTCCCACTATGATGCACTGATGGGCATGGAGAGAGGGAAACAAGTCCTGAGTCCAACTTAGTAACTCCTCCCTGGAGGTGGAGGAACACCCTGGAGGTGTTTTTGAACACTCTGGAGGTGTTGAAGCAAAGCCTGACTGGGGCACTTAGTGCCATGGTCTGGTTGACTGGATAGGGCTGGGTGCTATTTTGGACTCTTCCAACCTGCTTGATTCTATGATTCCAAGCAAGTCAGAGCAGAGCACACTGTGCTCTAAGTGGATGGCTTCAGGCAAGACTGAAATCCATCTGCATGACTTTAACAAGTATTAGCAATGGAAATGGGCATAAACACAGCCTCAGGTTGCCCAGGGGGAGGTTTAGGTTGGAGATGCTGAGAGGGCTGCAGCAGCTCTGCTCTGAGGACAGGCTGAGAGAGTTGGGGCTCTGCAGCCTGGAGAAGAGAAGGCTTCCAGGAGACCTTATACTGGCCTTCCAGGATCTGAAGGGGGCTACAGGAGGGCTGGGAAGAGACTACTGACAAGGGCTTGTAATGACAGGACAAGGAAGAATGGGTTTGAAGTGGCAGAGGGGAGATGGAAACTGGATGTTAGGAAGCAGTTATTTGCAGTGAGGGTGGTGAGACACTGGCACAGATTGCCCAGGGAGGTGGTGGAGCACAGAATCACAGCATGAGGGTGGTGAGACTCTGCAACAGGTTACCTAGAGAGGCTGTGGCTCCCTCTTCCCTAGAGGTGTTCAAGACCAGGCTGGATGAAGCCTTGAGCAGCCAAGTCTAGCTGAGGACTGTCCCTGCCCATGGCAAGGAGGTGGAAGTAGATGAGCTCTGAGGTCCTTTCCAACATAAACCATTCTGTGATTTTATGATTCAAACATCCTTCATCTCCAGACACTGCCAGGGAGAAGAGCAGGGGGCTGAAGACAGTGTAAGATTTAGAATAGCATAGGACAGAACAGAAAGAATAGAACAGAATGGCATAGAATAGAGTAGAATAGAACAGAACAGAATTGACCAGGCTGGAAGAGGCCTCCAAGATCATTTCTGAGTGACTTCTGTCAAACAGTGCAAGATGTCTGAGTGACCTCTATCGGACTGCATCACCTGAAGGCTGGACCAGCAGGTGGATAAGCCTGGAGTAAAGTCTGTGAGCTGGAATGCACCCCAGGCTCTGGTACTTCTGGATGTTCTGTAGCATGCTGGCAGCAGGAGCTGTGAGAACAGCTGGAAGGCAGCAAAGGGGAAAAGGCTCTGGGGGGCCCTAGTGGATGGGAGGGTGACCATGAGCCAGAAATGGGCTCTGGTGGCCAGGAGGGCCAGACGGATGGATTAGAAGGGCTGTGCTTAGTAGGTCAAAAGAGGTTCTCCTGCCCCTCTACTCTGCCCTGACGAGGCCACATCTGCAGTACTGTGTCCAGCTCTGGGCTCCCAGTTCAAGAGGGGCACAGAACTGCTGGAAAGAGTCCAGCACAGAGCCACAAAGCTGCTGAAGGGAATGGAACAGCTCTGTTAGGAAAGAGCCTGAGGGAGCTGGGGCTGTGCTGCTGGGACAGGAGCAGACTGAGAGCTGACCTCAGCAATGCTTCTAAGGATGCAAAGGTGAGTGCCAGGAGGCTGGAGCCAGCTCTGCTGGGTGATGCCCAGTGCCAGCACAAGGGGCACTGGTGGCAGCTGAGGCAGAGGAAGTTCCATGGAAAGATGAGGAGGAATTTTTTTCCCTGTGAGGGTGACAGAGCCCTGGAAGAGGCTGCCCAGGGGGGCTGTGGAGTCTCCCTCTCTGCAGATATTCCAACCCCTCCTGATGTGTTCCTGTGTGGTCTGCTCTGGGTGACCCTGCTCTGGCAGGGGGTTGGGCTGGATGAGCTTTGGAGGTCCCTTCCAGCCTCTGCCATTCTGTGAGTCTGTGAACACCATCTGGACAACATACAATGGGTCCTCATTCTGTAGGCTCCGTGTTCCACAAAGAGATGAAGTTGTCTACTGAAGAAGTCCACATAGCTACTCCTGCAGACTGACCCAAGCAGATGCCATCCGGCCCACGGCACCAGCCCACCTCACAGCCAGGACTGAAGGAATGAAGTAAAGATGTTGTTAAGCTTCTGCAGGGAGATATCCAACCTAAAGGTCCTCATTTCTGGAAGGGAGTATGAGCATGTAACTGTGATGCTCCCCTGACACACCTGACCCGCAGAAGCTACAGTTTAAGGCACACTATATTAAACACAGCACATTAAATACCTCCACCCTTGCACCTTGTGATTACACAACCAAGCAGAGAACTGTCAGAAGAAGAGAAATGGTGGAAATTCAGTGGGTGCCATGCTGAAGGATGAGTCAATGCTGATGAAAGCCTGGGGAGAACACCTGAGCCAGAGTTAATCTGGTTAATGTCGTATGCTCTGCACATCCCTCGGGAGCATCCAGCCCTGGAGAGAAGGTGAAGATGGATGCAGTGCATTTAGGACTCCTGATCTACCCCTGCACACAGACACTGGACTGATCACAGAATCACACCATCAGTCAGGTTGGCAAAGCCCCTCAGGATCACCAATTCCACCACCTCCCTGGAGGTGTTCAAAGCCAGGTTGGATGAGGCCTTTGAGTGACCTGTTCTAGTGGGAAGTGTTGGCAGGCAGTTGGAACTTTGAGCTCCCTTACAACCTAAACCATTCTATGATTCTACTGCTACGTAAAGTACAAGAGCTTAAAACCCTCCAAACACAACAACCACCCAAGACCTAAGCTGGACCATAAACCCTTAGAGTTCAGAAGCATCTGTGGAACTGCAAACTGGCAACCCAAGAGGAGAGGTTGATGTCTCTCCCTCAGCGAGTCAGGTGCTAATAAAAAGGGTCACATCCTAGCTCACTTTTCAGTGCAGTGCTTTCATCCCATGCACAACCTCAATTAGCACAATGCCACTGGGAGTAGCAGAGGCACTCAAAAAAGGACAGGTTTGGATAATCAAGGATTGAAGCAACAGAGAGAACCTTGCGTGTAATTGAGTGATTTGAGAACACAATCAGCCTACATCTCACAGGGCTCTGACCAAAGAAGCTGAGGGCAAACTCCATTCCCTATGGTGGAGCAACCTTCCCTTTGGTGGACAGTTGGTGAGGTCCTCAGAGGACCAAGAGGCCCAGCAGCATGGCAAAACAGTCTTTACACAAGTACCAAAAACAAAGAGCAAAGATGAGCACTTTGTACAACATTTACTAAGCATCCAGTTCAGTATCTCTATCAATCATCTGGACCAGGGGACTGAGTCCAGCATCAGTAAGTTTGCAGATGACACGAAGCTAGGAGCAGCTGTGGAGCTCTTGGAGGGTAGGAGAGCCCTGCAGAGGGACCTGGACAAGCTGGATAGGTGGGCAGAGGCCAATGGGATGAGACTGAACAAGGCCAAGTGCAGGGTTCTACACTTTGGCCACAACAACCCCAAGCAGCACTACAGGCTGGGGACAGAGTGGCTGAGAGCAGCCAGGCAGAGAGGGAGCTGGGGGTGCTGGGAGAGAGGAGCTGAAGATGAGGCAGCAGTGCCCAGGTGGGCAGCAGAGCCAATGGCATCCTGGGCTGGCTCAGGAGCAGTGTGGGCAGCAGGACAAGGGAGGTTCTTCTGCCCCTGTGCTCAGCACTGCTCAGGCCACACCTTGAGTGTTGTGTCCAGTTCTGGGCTTCTGAATTGAAGAGAGATGCTGAGGTGTTGGAAGGAGCCCAGAGA
The DNA here is from genome assembly GCA_013400475.1 of Tricholaema leucomelas. Classification (NCBI taxonomy): domain Eukaryota; kingdom Metazoa; phylum Chordata; class Aves; order Piciformes; family Lybiidae; genus Tricholaema lacrymosa; species Tricholaema leucomelas. The sequence goes on from WAAF01008626.1 coordinate 111,365, forward strand.
AGGGCAGCAAGGCTGGGGAGGGGCCTGGAGCACAGCCCTGTGAGGAGAGGGCAAGGCTGAGGGAGCTGGGGGTGTGCAGCCTGCAGAAAAGGAGGCTCAGGGCAGACCTCATTGCTGTCTGCAGCTCCCTGAAGGGAGGTTGTAGTCAGGTGGGGTTGGGCTCTTCTGCCAGACAACCAGCAACAGAACAAGGGGACACAGCCTCAAGTTGTGCCAGGGCAGGTCTAGGCTGGATGTCAGGAGGAAGTTGTTGTCAGAGAGAGTGATTGGCATTGGAATGGGCTGCCCAGGGAGGTGGTGGAGTCACTGTCCCTGGAGGTGTTGAAGCCAAGCCTGGCTGGGGCACTTAGTGCCATGGTCTGGTTGACTGGACAGGGCTGGGTGCTAGGTTGGACTGGATGAGCTTGGAGGTCTCTTCCAATCTGTTTGATTCTATGATCCTATGATCTTCCTCTCCATTACCCATCAAAACCTAATGGGGGTCATGGAGTTCAATGTGCTCAGCCTGAGGGCCAAGCAGGTGCCACAGTGGTTCACAAGCAAGGATGCAGAGAGTTCCAGGATGGGAAACATGCCTGAAACATGCAAGTATTGAATTCTGTCTAGATAATGTTATCCCTACCTTGAATATTGCCTGGTGACCCCAGCATGAGAAGGACACAGATCTGCTGGAGTGAGTGCAGAGGAGGCCACAAAGATGAGCTAAGGGCTGGAGCAGCTCTGCTGTGAGGACAGGCTAAGGAAGCCAGGGGTGTGCAGCCTCCAGGAAGACTTTAGAGCTGCCTTCTAATACCTGAGGGGATCCTAAAGGAAGGCTGCAGAGGGACTTTTCATGAGGGCATCTAGAGACAGGACAAAGGAGAACGATTTGGAGCTGAGGGAGAGCAGAGTTAGACTGGAGCTGACGAAGAAGTTCTTCAGTAGGAGGGTGGTGAGACTCTGGAACAGGTGCCCCAGGGAGTTTGTGGCTGCCTCCTCCCTGGAGGTGTTCAAGGCTAGGTTGGATGAGGCCTTGAGCAGCCAAGCCTAGTTGAGAGGTGTTCCTGCCCACGGCAGGGAGATTGGACTGGATGATCTCTGAGGTCCATTCCGACCAAGGCCACTCTAGGATTCTACACTGCACAGTGGCTGCTGCACTGTGAAGTAACAAAAGGTTGTGTGATGCACCTCAGAAGGCTTTGATTTCCATATGCCCTGAGCTCCACAGCCAGCAGAGCTAGCAAATCAGAAGTGCTCTCCGTGTATGCCTGGTTTAATTCCTGCATCCAAGTGGCTTTCTATCGAGTCAGTACCTGCACAGGAGATGTGCAAGCTTTGAGTTCATACAGAATCAGTGGTCAAAGTCAGCCACACATTGGGGTTTGCAGAATCTCTGCCAGCTGCTGTACTGCTTAAGGTCCCAGTCCTAAGCAAAGCTCTTGCCTGAACCCCCACATTTCTGCCTGCTCCTTCCAGAACAGTACCAACTGTTGCACCAGCAGCACTGGAATACACCCAGCGTCACAGCAGCTGTGCAGAGCCACAGCCATGCTGCCATTTCTGACTGGTTGCATCTCTGCAGCATGCCCTGGTGGACAGATCTGTTTTCTTTTCCATCATTTGATTCTCCCCTACACAAATTCTGACTCAGCTGACGCCTGTTTATGACCTTGTTGAATCCACGATGGCTTTGTAAGGGCAGTGGAGAGGAGCTGCCCGTAAGGCAGAGAAACAGAGAACCCTTCCTGGCAGCAGAACTCTGTCTCCTGATGGATTTTACTCTCCTCTTGTGCAACAAGCTCCAGGCAGCTTGTTGCAAACACTGGGCAATTTCAACCTGCAGCTTAGCCGGATCACTTCCCCCTCCTGCTTCTTATCACATCTGACAACTGAACTGCAGCACCCAAAAGGAATTTCAAACCATAAACGAATTACTTAGGAGATTGTCATGTCAGCTGGGTATAGTTCAGACCTAGCTCAGCTAACAGCCCATCTTTTTTTGCTACTAATACTTCAGCTTTGCTGCTGGCCTCGCTTGTGGCACGCATCGGAGACAGCCATTTTGCAGTACAGAGCAGTCCTATCATAGCAGAGCAATGAAACACCCTGGTCTGGAAAGCAAGAAAAGCCATGCAAGCCATTAGGCTACACTGCTGACACTGTGCTACTGCTCTTTTTCAAGACAGCTACCCCACAAAGAGATTTTTAGGGTCCTCAGGGTCTTCCAACTCCTCTTCGTGCCAGTCTGCAACCACTCTGACTTCAGGTGATTGGCAGTTAGCACGAAGGGACAAACAGAGATGTCCTTTCCCTAATGACTCCACTCCCCCACAGCTGCTAGCAAGGCAAAACAGACCATTGAAAGAGGAAGTCCGAGGGGTCAGACTGCTCACAGCACAGGTGGTTTGGAAAGAGAGGATACGCTCCTGACACGCCACGAAAGAGATGACAAGAAGCTCGTACCTGTTACAAGGATCCTTGTGCCTCTGTGCTGTACAAACTTAACTCCACAGATACTTAGTGCTGGGCTCAGCCACTCAGCTACAGACTAAAAGCCCTGCCCGAGGCAAACATTCCCACCTAAGGCACGGGGAGCTGAGCAGAGCGGCCGGCAGCGCTGGAACACAAAGGAGGACTTACGTAGGAAACCCGGACTGGCCGTCGGTGCACCAGCCCACAGCACCGCATGAAGAGGACCGCGGCCAGCCAGCGGTGTGCGCTCACCAAGCTCCAGGCGCTCTCCCCCGCTCCGAGGCGCTGCCCATCGCTCCTCGCTTGTCAGCCCCAGGTGCGAGGGAACAGGTGGTAAAACAGTTCCCCTTCAGCTCCAAGGCTGTCCTTTGAGATCGTCTGGAGGACAGGTGGCACTTCCCTGCTGGGAGTCGATCGGTCTCTTCTGCTCCAGGTGACGAAACACAAAAGCAGCGCAAAGGCAGAGCCCCCCTGACACTGACAACCCGGAGGCACCTCTTCAATTCCTCAGCATCCACTTAGCGCCAGGCACTTTCCTGCTTCAGAGACAGCTTCCACTGCACGTGGGGTAAGGTGTGCCTCACCCATCCTCAACTCGGCAGAGCAGGAGATGCGAGAGGATCTTTGCATCCCAGACCACTGCAAAACCAGCTCCCGGAGGGCTCTGGCTGTTGTTGCTGCTGCTGCCGCCGCCGCTGCCGCCGCCGCTGCCGCTGCCGCTGCTACAGCTTCCTTCGCAGTGCGCAGACCAGCCACGGCATCCTTGCTTCAGCCTTACCTCTCCTGCAGCTTGGCCAGTTCTGATTTGTTATTTAACCCTTCCCAAGAGGCAAGAGAAATGAGGCAGCTCTCCAGAGCAGAGCAGCAGGGTGCAGTCGGATGCTCTGCCTGGCGATACGTGTCTGACACGGACTGCAGGCAGGGCTGCTGAATGCCCTTACTACCTGACTGGCATCAAAGGCACACTCTGTGCTGTACCAGGAGCCAGTACCAGCTGGCTCCTAAAAGAACTTGAGAGAACATCCATACTCAGAATATGCTCTTGGACTTTGGGATTAACACCTAATTAAATTAATGGATAGCTGAGACCTCTGGATAGTAACTGTGCAAAGATAAATGGCATGAAAAATGATTCTCTTTAAAGCAAGAAGGGGACACCTCTGAAATCAGGTCAGACTAAATTAACCGGATCAACATTCTTGTAGAAGATAGGAGAGCCCCGCAGAGAGACCTGGCCAGGATGGATGGGTGGGCAGAGGCCAATGGGATGAGACTGAACAAGGCCAAGTGCAGGGTTCTGCACTTTGGACACAACAACCCCAAGCAGCACTACAGGCTGGGGACAGAGTGGCTGAGAGCAGCCAGCTGGAGAGGGGCCTGGGGGTGCTGGGAGAGCGTAGCTGAAGATGAGGCAGCAGTGTGCCCAGGTGGGCAGCAGAGCCAATGGCATCCTGGGCTGGCTCAGGAGCAGTGTGGGCAGCAGGACAAGGGAGGTTNATGTTAGGAGGAAGTTTTTGGCAGAGAGAGTGATTGGCATTGGAATGGGCTGCCCAGGGAGCTGGTGGAGTCGCCATCCCTGGAGGTGTTGAAGCCAAGCCTGGCTGGGGCACTGGCACTTAGTGCCATGGTCTGGTTGATTGGCCAGGGCTGGGTGCTAGGTTGGGCTGGCTGAGCTTGGAGGTCTCTTCCAACCTGCTTGATTCTGTGATTCTATGACTCTATGAAAAGGCTTAAGAGCTATATTATATCTTACAATTAATTTCTTCAGTGCTTTATGGCAGTGCTCAGAGTTTTGAATGTCTCCAGTAGTGTACTGTCAGAGAAATCCACAGTCAGTTATTTTCATAACCCTTTCATCACCACCATTGCCCTAAAAAACAGGATGCACAGCATGCTTAGAACAGCAAAACACCTGCAGATGACTTCTAAAAGGTGAAGACAAAAGTGCTTTCCTCTTTCATTTCAGAACTGATTTTGCTATTCAAATCTCCACTGAAAAAAAAGTTGCACATCAGACAACCTATTCCTACCCTGGCTTTATGTAGGCTGTGTGGTGATAGCTCACAAAAGTGTTAAACCTTCTCTAAAGGCTAACAAGAAGATGGTGCCCCTCAGAGGTTAGTCTGGTTTCCAGGCTTGAAAGCCTCCAAAGCAGTTGGCTTCTTCACCCTAGCAACTAAGGAATATCCCTGAAACTGCCACTGTTTGCCAGCTGGGCAAGAAATTGTCCCCTGGACTCAGCACTGGAGAGGCCACACCTTGAGTGCAGTTCTGGGGCCCCTGCTCCAAGAAGGACATTGAGATGCTGCAGCAGGTGCAGAGAAGAGCAACAAAGCTGGGGAAAGATCTGGGAACTGACTGGGAGGGAGCAGCTGAAGGAGCTGGGGAGTTTAGTCTTGAGGGCAGACTTCATTGCTCTCTACACCTCCCTGAAAGGAGGCTGGATACAAGTGGGGGTTGGGTTCCCCCCTAGCAACAACTGTTAGGACAAGAAGAAATGGCCTCAAGTTGCCCCAGGGGAGGTTTAGGTTGAAACTTCTTCCCTGAAAGGATTCTCAAGCTCTGGCAGAGGCTGCTCAGGGAGGTGGTTGAATACCCATCCCTGGAAGTGTTTCCAAGAGGTGGGAATGTGGTGCTGAGGGCCACGGTTTAGCTCCAGCCTCGGCAGAGCTACAGAATGGTTGGAGTCAGTCTTGGAGAGCTTTTCCAACCAAAGTAGCTCTGTGACTCTTGTGTATGCGTAGGTAGAATGGTATCAGGGTTAACATTTAAAAGCTCAAAGGGTGGCAACTTAAACTCAGTTGTGGCCCCCAACTCCTGCCATCTGCAAGGACACTTTTGTCATGTGCAGTTCCCCTCCTGAAATCAAGCAGCACTGCTCAGCACCTGCATGTCAGTGACAGGACTGGGGGGAATGGAGCAAAGCTGGAGGTGGGGAGAGTCAGGCTGGACATGAGGAGGAAATTGTTCAGCATGAGAGTGGTGACAGGCTGGAATGGGTTGCCCAGGGAGGTGGTTGAGACCCCATCCCTGGAGGTGTTTAAGGCGAGGCTGGCTTAGGCTGTGGGCAGCCTGCTGTAGGGTAGGGTGTCCCTGCCCATGGCAGGGGGGTTGGAACTGGCTGATCCTTGTGGTCCCTTCCAACCCTGACTGATTCTAAGATTGTATGTCTTTGGGGACCAAACCTTGACTTGAGCCATTCCCATTTCAGTGCCTGACTGCTTTGGGCTTGGGTAGGTTTGCTCCCAGTACATTCAACAACCTGGAGGCAGGGAATGAATTTGACCAAGTCAGGAACTATAAAAACAGAATTACTTCTATTTTCCTGAAACTCTCAGCCCAAACTGTCTACAAAATCAGCTTAGGATTATTTACAGATTCTAATTCGATTGGGAACTCTTCAAAGGATGTTATGGACAAATGGAGAGATTTAGGAAGTCAGGCAGTGGAAAAGGCTAAGCTACAAATACAGCTCGACCCCACTATCCATCAGGCTGAGCAGAGAGGTAAGGCAGCAGCAGGCTTTACTCACAGGGGTGAGATAGCTACTGGGAGGTGATCTCTTGCTGCATTTCTCTGGGGCTCAGCCGCCGCCTGATGCTGCAGGCAATATCCAACAGCCTGGATCCAGGCAGCAGAAGCCCAAGGCAGGTGGCAAAGTTGCCCAAGTCAGAAGTGTCTCTGGACACGGCTGCCACAAGACAAGATTCATGAAAGTGAAGCTATCTCAGCAGCAGCAGGGCAGAGGCAGACTGCTGGGGTCTGCCCAGCAGGGAATGGCAGCCAGCAAATCGGCTGTGCCCCACTCCGCGAGGAGCCAGGGCCAGGTGCTGCTGGCAGCTACCACCAATGCACCCAGAGCTTGCCAGGCTTGCACAGTGCTGCAAAAGTCACGGGGAACAGTTCAAAGGCAAGGATGGAGCAAACTGAGAGCTGTGCAAAAGGCAGGAGCTGGCCAAAAGTGAGGATGGTCCAAAACAGGAGCTCTGTCACAGCAGGGACCTGTCCTGTCAGGAGCTCTATCACAGCAGAGATCTGTCCTGTCAGGAGCTCTATCACAGCAGAGATCTGTCACAACAGGACCTGTCCTGTCAGGAGCTCTGTCACAGCAGGACCTGTCCTGTCGGGAGCTCTGTCACAGCAGGACCTGTCCTGTCGGGAGCTCTGTCACAGCAGGACCTGCCCCGTCAGGAGCTCTGTCACAGTAGGGATCTGTCCTGTCAGGAGCTCTGTCACAGCCTGACCTGCCCTGTCAGGAGCTCTATCACAGCAGAGATCTGTCCTGTCAGGAGCTCTATCACAGCAGGAGCTCTGTCACAACAGGACCTGTCCTGTCAGGAGCTCTGTCACAGCAGGACCTGTCCTGTCAGGAGCTCTGTCACAGCAGGACCTGCCCTGTCAGGAGCTCTGTCACAGCAGGACCTGTCCTGTCAGGAGCTCTGTCACAGCAGGACCTGTCCTGTCAGGAGCTCTGTCACAGCAGGACCTGCCCTGTCAGTAGCTCTATCACAGCAGGACCTGTCCTGTCAGGAGCTCTGCCACAGCAGGACCTGTCCTGTCAGTAGCTCTATCACAGCAGGACCTGCCCTGTCAGGAGCTCTGTCACAGCAGGCCCCTGGTGCCTTCTCCCTTGCTCCACTGATGCCTCTCTAGACACAGTCCCGTTTGCCACTTGCAGTGGGCACCAAGATCCCAGCCAGGCAGCAGCCCAATTCCAGCACAGGCTCCCACGCAACGCAGCACACGTGTGGGGAGTCCTTTGCTGTTCCCCCTTCATGCCCTCGAGGCAGGGGGAAGCAGTTTTCATGCCACCTTCTCCTCCCCATTCAAACCTGTAGCGGGGGGAGGAGAAGGAATGAATTTGGAGTGCTCCAGGACACAGCCAGCAGTTCCTCAGCACACCAGTAGCTGACGGAATTTTTCTAGACAAAATGCACTGTTTAAAGCCACAAATGTTAGAGAAGAAGTATTCTAGATAATAAATCTCAGATGGACCTGCAGAGGCTGGACCTGCACATGCTGGACCTACAGAGGCTGAACCTACAGATGCTGGACTTGCAGAGGCTGGACCTACAGATGCTGGACCTGCAGATGCGGGACCTGCACACACTGGACCTTCAGAGGCTGGATCTGCACATGCTGAACCTGCAGAGGCTGGACCTACAGATGCTGGACTTGCAGATGAAGTCCTGTTCAACGTGTTTATTGATGATCTGGACAAGGGGATTGAGTCCAGCATCAGTAAGTTTGCAGATGACAGCAAGCTAGGAGCAGCTGTGGAGCTGTTGGAGGGTAGGAGAGCCCTGCAGAGAGACCTGGCCAGGCTGGATGGGTGGGCAGAGGTCAATGAGATGAGACTGAACAAGGCCAAGTGCAGGGTTCTGCACTTTGGCCACAACAACTCCAAGCAGCACTAGAGGCTGGGGACAGAGTGGCTGAGAGCAGCCAGGCAGAGAGGGACCTGGGGGTACTGATGGATAGTAGGCTGAAGATGAGGCAGCAGTGTGCCCAGGTGGGCAGCAGAGCCAATGGCATCCTGGGCTGGCTCAGGAGCAGTGTGGCCAGCAGGACAAGGAAGGTTTTTTCTGCCCCTGTACTCAACACTGGTCAGGCCACCCCTGGAGTGCTGTGTCCAGTTCTGGGTGCCTCAATTCAAGAGAGATGTTGAGGTGCTGGAAGGTGTTGAGAGAAGGGCAGCAAGGCTGGGGAGGGGCCTGGAGCACAGCCCTGTGAGGAGAGGCTGAGGGAGCTGGGGGTGTGCAGCCTGCAGAAGAGGAGGCTCAGGGCAGAGCTCATTGCTGTCTGCAGCTCCCTGCAGGGAGGCTGTAGCCAGGTGGGGTTGGGCTCTGCTGCCAGGCAGCCAGCAACAGAAGAAGGGGACACAGCCTCAAGCTGTGCCAGGGCAGGTCTAGGCTGGATGTTAGGAGGAAGTTGTTGGCAGAGAGAGTGATTGGCATTGGAATGGGCTGCCCAGGGAGGTGGTGGAGTCGCCGTGCCTGGAGGTGTTGAAGCCAAGCCTGGCTGGGGCACTTAGTGCCATGGTCTGGTTGATTGGCCAGGGCTGGGTGCTAGGTTGGATTGGATGAGCTTGGAGGTCTCTTCCAACCTGCTTGAAGGAACCTCAAGGATCATCTAATTCCAGCCTCCCTGCCATGGGCAGGGACACCTCACACTAGATCAGGCTGCCCAGAGCCACATCCAGCCTGGTCTCAGAGACCTCCAGAGATGAGGCTTCCACCACCTCCCTGGGCAACTCGTCCTAGGATCTCACCACCCTCACAGGGAAGAACTTCTTCCTAACATCCAGTCTGAATCTATCCATTTCTAAAACTTCTACCCATATCTAAACCAACATCCAGAAGGGTGGGGAGCCAAAGAGAACAATGACACAGCAGTGACAACTATACCAAGGTCCTCCAAAAGAGGACTTTATCACCTACACCTAAACCAACATCCAGAAGGCTGGGGAGCCAGAGGGAACAATGACACAGCAGTGACAACTATACCAAGAAGTGCAATAAATACAGAGAAACTTCAGAGGTGTTTTGAAGTAATCAGGGAGGTTGATTTACAAACTATTTAGAGGCAGCTCCTCCAACATTAAAACCACACAGAAGAAAGGACAAAGCTTTTATCTGGAATGAAATGAAGGGGCTGGCATGGCAGGTTGAGTCTGAATGACCCCTTAGAGGGCAAGGGAGTGAGCCAGCTATTTGTGTTCTCATTAAGAGCTTCATTTCACAGGTTACAGGCACTGGAAGATGGGAAAAGGAATAGAAGCTGTCAGAAAGTCGTTGTCATTTATTTGGATTGGTTCCCTCAGCTCTGGGTGAAGCCTCTGCCAGCTCACAGTCACCCAAAACTCAGGGCCAGACTTCCCATAATTGACCAAGTGAGTGCCCAGGGTTAATGAGATGGATCTGAGGCGTTCAGTGCCAGCAAGCTTGAGGCCAAACTACCTCAAACAGCATCACATCCATTCCAAGGGAGGGCAGCCATGGAACCAAGCCCTGCTGAAGACTTGCTCTGAATGAACACAGCAGCGAGACACAATCCCCTCTAAACGAGCCCCAGAAAAATGCCTCTGCACTCCATGCTCCTGCACAGATCACTTCCAGTCAATCAGCAGTTCCACTTACCCACAGAACCACAGATGGGAAGGCACTGCTTGAACAGAGCACTGACTTCTCCTGAGGACTATAAAGACACAGTGAAACTATGCAGGAAGAGGATTAGGAGAGCCAAGGCACAGCTAGAGCTCAAACTAGCTACAGCCATTAAAACGTCCCACTGGACTCTGCTCTCCTGAGGCCACAGCTCCAGTGCTGGGTTCAGGTTTGGGCATCTCAACACAAGAGAGATGTGGAGGTGCTGGAGCCAGAGCAGAGGAGGGCAAGGAAGCTGGGAAGGGCCTGGAGAGTAAATCTGGTGAGGAGACACTGGGGATGGTTAGTGTGAAACAGAGGAGGCTGAGTGCAGACCTCATGGCTGTCTGCAGCTACCTGAAAGGAGGTTGTGGAAAGGGTCTCTGCTCACAGGTCACAGAACTAGAGGGAATGGCCTCAAGCTGCAGCAGGGCAGGGTTAGAATGGACATTAGGAAAGCAGAGTGGCCATTAGCATTTTTTTTCCCAGCAAGTCTTATTTAACCACCAGCAGAGGGGAGTAAGGATAGATTTTTTTCAAGGAAAGTTGTCAGGGACTGGAATGAGCTGCCCAGGGAGGTGGTGAAGTCACCAACCCTGGAGGTGTTTAAAGGTGGTTTGGTTGTACTGCTTAGTGGTATAGTTTAGGGCGCATCTTGTAGAGCAGGGTTGGACTTGGTGATCCTGAGGGGCTTTGCCAGTCTGAGTGTTTCTGTGATTCTGCAGTTTGAGTCCAGCTCCCTGCTCAGCACTGGCTCAGCTCAAGCAGGCTGCCCATGGCCACACCAAGGCGAGTTCCAAACTGTCTCCAAGGGTGCAGACTCTATAACCTGTTCAAGTGCTTGACCACCCACACAGAGCAAAGCCTTTTCTGATGTTCACTTGTGATGCCTGCATTTCAGTTTGTGCCACTGCCTCCTGTCCTGCCATGAGACAGCACTGCACAGAATCTAGCTCCATCTTCTTACTCCTTCCATTCAGACATGAATCCATATGGAAAAGATGTCCCTGAGCCTTCTCTTCTCCAGATACAGTTCCAGCCAGCCCTCCCATGCTGCTCCAAGCCTTTTATCAAGTTTGTAGCCTTTTGCTGGACTAACTCTAGAACATCCAAGGCCCTCTTGTGCTAGGGAGGCCAGGCTGGACCAAGCACTCCAGATGTGTCCCACTGCAGCCCAGCAGAGGGCAAGGATCACCTCCCCTGGTTTGCCAGCAGCACTCTTACTGACACAGCCCAGGAGCTGCTGGCCCTTGCTGCAAGGACACGTTGCTGGCTCACCTTCATGTGGAGCCCACCATAGCCCCCACAAAGCTGCTTTCCAGCTGGGCAGCCTCAGCCTGTGCTGCATGCAGTTACTCCTCCCGGGGTGCAGGCCTTTGTGAGGTTCCTGCCAGACCATTCCCCAAGCTGGTGAGGTCTATCTGGGTGGCAGCACAACCCAGTTTTGGAGCACCTCCAGATACACTCAGGGAACACTCAACCATCCAGACTGCTCATGAAAGGTTAAACCTTATTGGCTCCAGGACCACCCCTGATGCACAAAACTAGTGACTGGCCCCAGCTGGGCTGGGTTTTATGCCACTGAGCACCACTCTCTGAGCCTGGGCAGTCTGACAGACTTTAGTCTATTACTTTGTCTATGAGTGTGTCCTGGTAAGCAGCTTGGAAAATCTTGCCAAAGGCAGTGCAAAGAGCATCCGCTGCTCTCCTCTTGTCTTCTAAGCCAATCATCCTATCATAAAGGGCTGTTGAGCTGTTTAAGACTAATCTGCCCTTTGTAAAACTCTGCTGACTGCTCCCACTCACCTCCTTCATGGGTTTCATCAAGGTTGTCAAGAAGATTTCCTTCACCTTCACAGGAACCAAGGCTGACCCAGCCTGTAGCTCCCCAGATCCTCCTCCTTATCCTTCATGAAGATTGTGGTCATGTTTGCTTTCTTCCAGCCCTCACAAACCTTCCCCAAGCATCATGACCCTTCAGTGATGCCAGGGCAGATACTCAGTGCAAACAATTCTGAATCCCAGATATACAAATATTCAGTTCTGAGCTTCAGGGTTGCATCACCACAACCACAGAATCAAAAAGGTTAGAATCTTAGCAAGGAAAAGGTTAGAATCGAAAAGGTTAGGATCTTAGGAAGAAATTCCTCACTAGGAGGTTGGCAAGACTCTGGCATGGATTGTCCAGAGAGACTGTGGATGCTCCCTTCATGGAGATCATAGAATTACAGAATCAACCAGGGTGGACGGCAGCTCCAAGCTCACCCAGCTGTCCTGTGTGACCTAAGGTGGATTCTCTGGCATGCTCTGGCAGGGGGTGGGACTGGAAGCTCTCCAAAGGTCCCTTCCAGCCCCTGACATCCTGGGATGCTGTGAGAATGTCACTGTGCTTTTTCAGAGAGTGGCAGAGAAGGAGATCAGCAAAAGGAGCTTCTTAAAAAGCCTTGGGAGCAGTAGTCACAAAACTGTCATGTGGAGAGCAGTCCTGTTGCTGGGGCGTGCAGCCAGGCTGTCCACAGCATCACAGGATCAGAGGGTGTTAGGGGTTGGAAGGGACCCAAGCACATCATCGAGCTCACATCCTGTGAGCCTATGAGAATAGCTACTGTTTTCCCTTGGGAACCTAAAAGAGATTGAAAGGAGATAACCTGTGTCTAAAAACAAGTTGCTGCACTGCTGACCACAGCACTTCCCAGCACCAGGCTGTAGCCAGGTGGGGTTGGGCTCTTCTGCCAGGCACCCAGCAAGAGAACAAGGGGACACAGTCTCAAGCTGTGCCAGGGGAGGTCTAGGCTGGATGTTAGGAGGAAGTTGTTGGCAGAGAGAGTGATTGGCATTGGAATGGGCTGCCCAGGGAGGTGGTGGAGTCACCGTGCCTGGAGGTGTTGAAGAAAAGCCTGGCTGGGGCACTTAGTGGTCTGGTTGATTGGCCAGGGCTGGGTGCTAGGCTGGACTGGAAGAGCTTGGAGGTCTCTTCCAACCTGCTTGATTCTATGATTCTGTGATCACTGTCGATTTCAGATGCCCATGTGATGGAGAGATGTGACCTGTCAGGACCTAAAGGGGCTACAAGCAGGCTGCAGGGACACTGTTTGCAAAGGGCTGCAGGGACAGGACGAGGGCAATGGCTGCACACAAGAGCAGAGCAGGTTGAGGTTGGATGTGAGGAACAAGTTCTGCAGCAGGAGGCTGCTGGAACACTGCAACAGGTTGCCCAGGGAGGTGTTTGAGGCCTCATGGCTGGAGCTATTGCAGGTGAAGCTGGACAGGGCTGAGGGAAACCTGCTCTAGTGGAGGATGTCCCTGCTGAGTGCAGAGGGCTTGGGCTGGATGAGCTGTGGAGGTCCCTTCCAGTCCAGCCCAGTCTGTAATCCTGTGATTCCTTCCCACTGAAATAATCCTTTTTGCCTTTACATCTCCCTTTAAATCCAGTAAAACAAGTTAGACGAGGTCTGCTGAAGCAAGTGAGGGAAGAAGAAAGAGTTAATGCTTCTATGCAGAAAAGAATATAGAGAGAGAAAAGGGAAAAAAAGGAGTTACCTACAGTTATAAACTGGGGAGGGAGCTGCCTTGCCTCTGGCTTGGTGTAGCCCAAAGAGAAGGAGGCAGCTTGACCACTGTCCAGTGCTCATCACCACCCTGTGCATTTCTGGATACAGGAGTTTGAGGACACATCTGCTGCAGAGCTTCAGGTGCAGCTGCAGCTCACAGGATCAAAGGCAGCACCAAACACACACACACAGTGGCACTCTTGGGGGCAGATTTCTGCTTTGGTCTGCTTCTGCAGCAGAACTGGGAGCAAGCAGAGGGGAGAGCACAGCACTCCCAATCCTTCTGAGTCCAACCATGGAAGGCAGGTCTGCGAAGCTGCCTATGAAGCAGACCAGAAGCAAAGGCCCTGCAGATGCAGGTCTCTGCTCTCCTGCATCCTGGGGATGATATCTGCAGGATGAAGATTTGCTTTAAATCTGCTGCAAGGATACTAGAGGAGGAAGTCTGTGGCACACACAAGCAGAGGCCTAAGCTTACCTCTTTCCACATGAGAGATTTGATAAGGGTTTAGAGTTTTGCTTTTGATTCTATTATAAGATTACTGCACTGGAAAAAAAATCTTCTAATATCAAACTCTTGTAAAGCTGCACTCACTCATTTTCTAAGCTTTTCAGCAGTAGCAGAAGATGAAGAGCTTATTTCCATAAGCAAATTATGAGTGGCTTCAGTTGCACCTGAGACTTCTGCCAGCTCTAAAACCCACTGAACATTCAATGCAAAGGAAAAAAAAACACAGCAGTGTCTGCACAGGCTGGAGAGGTGAGCCCAGGAGAACCTCAGGAGGTTCAACAAGTGCAGGGTGCTGCAGCTGGGCTGGAACAATCCTCACTGTCCACACAGGCTGGAGGAGGAGGGGATGGAAATCAGCCCTGAGGAAAAGGACCTAGGGGTGCTGGTGGGGGAGAAGCTGGGCAGGAGCAAGCAATGTGAGCTGGCAGCACAGAAGGCCAAGGGCAGCCTGGGGTGCATCCAAAGCAGTGTGGCCAGAGATGGAGAGAGGTGATCCTGCCCCTCTGCTCTGCTGGGACCTCACCTGCACTGCTGAATCCAGCTATGGAGCCCCACCACAGGAAGGACACAGACCTGGCAGAGAGAGTCCAGAGTAGGCCACAAAGATGATCAGAGAGCTGGAGCAGCTGTGTCATGAGGACAGGCTGATGGAGCTGAGATTGTTCAGCTTGGAGAAGGGAAGGCTCCAGGCAGACCTTAGAGCAGCTTTCCAGCACCTGAAGGGGCTACAAGCAGGCTGCAGAGAGACTGTTTGCAAAGGCCTGCAGGGACAGGACGAGGGCAATGGCTGCAAACTAGAGCAGAGCAGATTGAGACTGGATGTGAGGCACAAGTTCTGCAGCAGGAGGCTGCTGGAACCCTGCAACAGGTTGCCCAGGGAGGTGGTCGAGGCCCCATGGCTGGAGCTATTGCAGATGAGGCTGGGTAGGACTGTGGGCAAGCTGCTGTAGTGGAGGATGTCCCTGCTGAGTGCAGAAGGCTTGGACTGGATGAGCTGTGGAGATCCCTTCCAGCCCAGCCCAGTCTGCGATCCTAGGAGCAGCTTCGCTGCAGTGAGGACGGAGAGCTGTGGCTCGCGGCAGCCACTAGGTGGCAGAGTTGGGTAAAGAAGAGCTGGCAGCGCCTGAGCCCCTTGGAGCTGGCCTTGGCATCTCCTGGCACCTAAAAGGGCTCCCTGAAGCCGCAGAAGATAGAAAGGTATCGATTAGCAAGGAGCCAGCAATCAGGAACCTGGCTGTAATTACTACTGAACTCCTTCAGCTCAGGACAATACTTACAATACTAAAGATGAACTCAATACAGCGAATGGTTTTGGACTCCCTGCACTGGGCAGTTAAAAAACCTCCTCAAAACAGGCTTCTAGCTTAGAAAAGAATCAGAGAGTCATAGAATGGGTTGGGTTGGGTTGGAAGGCATCTAAAAGCTCATCCCGTTCCAACCTCCTGCCAGGGGCAGGGACACCTATCACTAGCCCAGGCTGGCATCCAGCTTGGC
Organism: Tricholaema leucomelas; assembly: GCA_013400475.1. Classification (NCBI taxonomy): domain Eukaryota; kingdom Metazoa; phylum Chordata; class Aves; order Piciformes; family Lybiidae; genus Tricholaema lacrymosa; species Tricholaema leucomelas. The sequence goes on from WAAF01008626.1 coordinate 126,517, forward strand.
GTCCAAATTAGAGCCTTCACAGTGTCTCTGGGCAACCTGCTCCAGTGCCTCATCACCCTCAGAGGGGAGAATTTCCTCCTAATGTCTGACCCAGATCCAACTTCTTCCAGTTTGAAGCCATCATGACACCTCCTGGCACTCCATGCCACCAAGTGGCAAAAGTCCCTGCCCAGCTCTCCACATCTTTGTGGCCGCCTCTGGACCCACTCACAGAATCATTTAGGGTGGAGCAGCCCTTGAAGACCACCAAGTCCAACCTAGGTGGCTCCATGATAGATGAACTCCATCACCAAGGGTGCTTTGGACTTGACTAAATAACATAACCAGTCACAAAATGACAAAGCTACAGCACCAGGCAGGTCTGTGCTTCCAGACTTCCAGCTTTGGATGCTCCAGGGAAATGATATTAACTTAACCATCATGGCTCTTTAATGGCCTGCCTCTGGAATGTTCACCTCTCCACTCAGAGACTCCACTTCTCTTCCACTCCTCTTCCACTTCTAAGCTTCTGTTTTTCACATCTGAGCCAGAAATCCAGCCCCAATGGCCATGTCTGTAGGTTGCTATTTGTGTACATCTCACAGTATCACAGTCTCACAGTATCACCAAGGTTGGAAGAGACCTCACAGATCACCAAGTCCAAGCCATTACCACAGAGCTCAAGGCTAGACCATGGCACCAAGTGCCACGTCCAATCCTGCCTTGAACAGCCCCAGGGACGGCGACTCCACCACCTCCCTGGGCAGCCCATTCCAGTAGCCAATGACTCTCTCAGTGAAGAACTTTCTCCTCACCTCAAGCCTAAACTGATGTATGTCTTCTTCAATACTTATTTATCTACTTGTAACTCTTACTTTCCCTTCTATATATTTAAGTACTAAGTTAGATGATATACTAAGTTGGATCATACACATATATACACTAAGACATAGATTAAATATATATATTAAGTTAGATTATATATATATATACACATACATATTTATATACTTAAATATAAAATTAGGGGTTTGGGGTGTGGAAAATAAAAAGCACCAACATCTTCTTGGTTGTTCACACAACTACCCAACAGCTGACAGCAGTGCTTAGTTCTGAGTATGAACTCAATCACTATTGCTGGATTTCTCTCTCTGACTGGTTTGGACTAGAAAATCAGCTGACTGCCCAAAAGAAGATCATTTTCTTAGCTTAGAAAGTCACAAAAATTTGTGACAGGCTTCCCTATTGCTTAGAGCTCTTATTTAATCCATTGAACTGCCTAGAATCATGGAATCAGCCAGGTTGGAACTTGTTCCTCACATCCAATATCAATCTGCTCTGCTCTAGCTTGTAGGCATTGCCCTCGTCCTGTCACACAGTATCACAGTATCACCAAGGCTGGAAGAGACCTCACAGATCATCAAGTCCAACCCTTTACCACAGAGCTCCCTGCAGTCCTTTGCAAACAGTCTCCCTGCAGCCTGCTTGTAGCCCATTCAGGTCCTGGCAGGTCACCTCTCTCCATCAAATGGGCATTTGAAATCAACAGTGATCACAGAATCAAGCAGGTTGGAAGAGACCTCCAAGCTCAGACAGCCCAACCTAGCACCCAGCCCTGGCCAATCAACCAGACCAAGTGCCCCATCCAGGCTTGGCTTCAATACCTCCAGGCACGGTGACTCCACCACCTCCCTGGGCAGCCCATTCCAATGCCAATCACTCTCTCTGACAACAACTTCCTCCTAACATCCAGCATAGACCTCCCCTGGCACAGCTTGAGACTGTGTCCCCTTCTTCTGTTGCTGGTTGTCTGGCAGAAGAGCCCAACCCCACCTGGCTACAGCCTCCCTTCAGGGAGCTGCAGACAGCAATGAGCTCTGCCCTGAGCCTCCTCTTCTGCAGGCTGCACACCCCCAGCTCCCTCAGCCTCTCCTCACAGGGCTGTGCTCCAGGCCCCTCCCCAGCCTTACTGCCCTTCTCTGGACACCTTCCAGCACCTCAACATCTCTCTTGAATTCAGGAGCCCAGAACTGGACACAGCACTCAAGGGGTGGCCTGAGCAGTGAACCTCCCTTGTCCTGCTGGCCACACTGCTCCTGAGCCAGCCCAGGATGCCATTGGCTCTGCTGCCCACCTGGGCACTGCTGCCTCCTCTTCAGCTCCTCTCTACCAGCACCCCCAGCTCCCTCTCTGCCTGGCTGCTCTCAGCCACTCTGTCCCCAGCCTGTAGTGCTGCTTGGGGTTGTTGTGGCCAAAGTGTAAAACTCTGCACTTGGCCTTGTTCAATTTCATCCCATTAAATGATGATCTGTGAGATGCCTTCCAACCTAAGACATTCTATGATTTGATGATCCCCTGCTGCCAGTGACCAAGGAGAAACTGGAATGGACAGCAGGGTGACAAGTGGAAGGAAAAGAGGCAGCAGTGGGAGTGTAGCAGGAAGCAGCAGCAAAGTTTGGAGTGGCTCAGATGGGAGTTGGGTAACCTGGGCAACTTCAACAGAAATAGATTTCTTTATTATTTATTTAGCTGTAAGAAAAATTTCCAAATATTTCCCCCATCTTATTTTGGGAATTTCCAAAGCTCCTCCAACCAAGCACCTTGGAGCTCTTCAGTGTCCAAAAAAGGCTTGCAGCATGTGAATGGAGCAGGCTGTCCAGAGGGCAGATCTCTGAACTCCAGTAACACAGCCCTGGGGTATTCAGTAATGAAATCTCCACTTCCTCCAGCTGCTTGGGGCATGGAAAAAATCTGATGGCACCAAAGCAGTGCACTGGAAATGAAAACATCTTAAGCCTGGCAGTACTGCTTCACTTGAAACCTGCTGTGGTGCCAGGAAGCCTTTGTCCACTGAGACACCATCCATGAACTTCAGCCACTCTTCTCCTTTGGGATGGTGCACACTTTTGATAACAGACTGGGCAGGAGATCACAACAACTGGAATCAAAGATGAGCAAACAAAAATGTTTTGGGGGTGTTGGGTGCTGAGCAGCTCCCCAGCAGCCAGCAGTGCCCTCCTGCAGCCCAGCAGGCAGCTGTGTGCTGACTGCAGCAAGAGCAGTGTGGGCAGAAGGGCAAGAGAGGGGATTCTGCCCCTTGGATCTGCTCTGCTCAGACCTCACCTCCAATCCTGCCTCCAGTGCTGCTGTTCCCAGCAGCAGAAGGACTCTGAGCTGTGGAGTGAGGCCAGAGGAGACCACAAGGATGATCCAGGGGCTGGAGCAGCTCTGCTGTGAGAACAGGCTGAGGGAGCTGGGGGTGTGCAGCCTGGAGAAGAGAGGACTCTGGAGGGACCTTGTAGCTGCCTGCCAGTACTGAAGGGATCCTACAGGAAGGCTGCAAAGAGACTTTTCATGGGGGTGTCTAAAGACAGGACTGGAGGGAATGGTTTGAAGCTGAGGCAGAGCAGGGTTAGACTGGAGCTGAGGAAGAAATTCTTCAGCAGGAAGGTGGTGAGACTCTGGAACAGGCTGGAGGAGGCCATGGCTGCCTCCTCCCTGGAGGTGTTCAAGGCCAGGTTGGGTGAGGCCTTGAGCAGCCAAGAAGCTGAGCACTGCAAAGTTGAGAGGCATCCCTGCCACAGCAAGCAGTTTTGGGTAGATGATCTGTGAGGTCCCTTCACAACTGAGGCATTCTACGAGTAGCAGAAGGACTGCAGGTGCCACAGCTGTGTGATGCACACAGAATCATAGAATTACAGAATCAACCAGGTTGGAAGAGACCTCCAAGCTCATCCAGTTCAACCTAGCACCCAGCCCTGGCCAATCAACCAGACCATGGCACTAAGTGCCCCAGCCAGGCTTGGCTTCAACACCTCTAGCCACAGCAACTCCACCACCTCCCTGGGCAGCCCATTCCAATGCCAATCACTCTCTCTGACAACAACTTCCTCCTAACATCCAGCCTAGACCTGCCCTGGCACAACTTGAGGCTGTGTCCCCTTGTTCTGTTGCTGCTTGCCTGGCAGAAGAGCCCAACCCCACCTGGCTACAGTCTCCCTTCAGGGAGCTGCAGACAGCAATGAGCTCTGCCCTGAGCCTCCTCTTCTGCAGGCTGCACACCCCCAGCTCCCTCAGCCTCTCCTCACAGGGCTGTGCTCCAGGCCCCTTCCCAGCCTTGCTGCCCTTCTCTGGACACCTTCCAACATCTCTCTGGAATTGAGGAGCCCACAACTCCTCAAAAGTAAAAAAGTGATACTGGATACAAAGAGAAATGTGTCAGAGAGAAGAACCTTCAGTGCTGTGTGCTGCTTTTAGCTTTCCATGCCCCTGCAGACACCAGGCAAGAAGTAATGACTAAACTAAGAGGGAAAAGAGCAGCTCTGCTCTGGGAAGGAATGAGAGCAAATAACTAAAAAGATGACTGAAGTCAGACACTGTCCTGCAAGGAAGGGATTTTGGGGCTGTGATGGAATAAGAAAACAAAATAGGTTCCAGCAACAGGAACAAAATCAGTTCAAGAAATTGGCTATCAGGAACCCCGAGGCTCATTTCAGCTCCAGCGACAGCTTTACTTTCCCCAAACAACTTCATCTCTGGGTTTTTGCTGTTGTTTTGGTTCTTTTTTTTCCAAAAGTCAATCTCGAACACAAAAACATTGTTTCAAAGCCAGAATTTAACCTCCCTCTCATCACCTTTACTAATTAAGGACGGAGCTTAATTCCCTGCGGGGCCTCGCTGGCAGCCAGCCCAGCGCTCTGCCTCCTCCCCGGGCTCTGCCTCCTCCTCCCCCAGCGCTCTGCCTCCTTCCCCAGCGCTCTGCCTCCTCCTCCCCGGGCTCTGCCTCCTCCTCCTCAGCGCTCTGCCTCCTCCCCCAAGGCTCTGTCTCCTCCTCCCCGGGCTCTGCCACCTCCCCCAGCGCTCTGCTCCTCCCCACCTATCTGCTTCCTCCCCCCCAGCGCTCTACCTCCTCCCCCAAGGCTGTGCCTCTTCCCCAAGGCTCTGCATCCTCTCCCAAGGCTCTGCCTCCTCCACAGTGCTCTGCCTTCTCCCCAAGGCTCTGCCTCCTCCCCCAAGGCTCTGCCTCCTCCCCAAGGCTCTGCATCCTCTCCCAAGGCTCTGCCTCCTTCACAGTGCTCTGCCTTCTCCCCCAGGCTCTGCCTCCTCCCCCAAGGCTCTGCCTCCTCCCCAAGACTCTGCATCCTCTCCCAAGGCTCTGCCTCCTCCTCCCCCAGCGCTCTGCCTCCTCCCCGGGCTCTGCCTCCTCCTCCCCACCTCGCTGCCTCCTCCCCAAGGCTCTGCCTCCTCCTCAGCGCTCTGCCTCCTCCCGCAAGGCTCTGCCTCCTACCCACCTATCTGCTCCTCCCCACCTATCTGCCTCCTCCTCCCCAAGGCTCTGCCTCCTCCCTCAAGGCTCTGCCTCCTACCCAGCGCTCTGCCTCCTCCCCCAAGGCTCTGCCTCCTTCACAGTGCTCTGCCTTCTCCCCAAGGCTCTGCCTCCTCCCCCAAGGCTCTGCCTCCTCCCCAAGACTCTGCATCCTCTCCCAAGGCTCTGCCTCCTCCCCAGCGCTCTGCTTCCTCCCCAGGGCAAGGCCCAGGATCAGCACTGGCAGCACTCAGAGGTGAAGGCGGTCAGGCCTCTACCTGCAACCCCCAGCAGTGGCCTGCCAGGGTGACAGGAGAGCTGGGGATGTGCAGGGAGCACTTCGAAGAGTGTCTCCGCACTGCCATCAGGACTCAGTGCCCCCTTACCTCCAAGGATTCGGCAGCAGTCAGGCCAACCTCTCAGCATCAGCCTGCCGCAGCCTGCCCTATCAGAAGTTACTGAGCAAGCTGCTGCTGCCACCCGATGGCATCTGGTACAGACGCAAGCCTCCGCGGGAAGAAACCAGCCTGGTACCACAGGTCCATACCTGCCACCTCTGATGGGCAGTGCCACTATCTGAGAGCGCTGTCTGGGCACCCAAGGACAGAGCTGCTGCCATCAGAGACTGATGCCCTGGCACTGCCAAGGGAACCATGAACTCCAGGGAACTTTGCTCGTCCTAACGTCATTGTAACACCAAACACAGCTCCTGGCCTCACTGCCTGCCCCCAGGGCACACCATGCCTTGGGCACACCTCCTCAGGCCCAGGGCACAGCCCAGGCACTCCTCCTTGGGCATGTCTGGAAACCCTAAGTTTGGTCGCTCCTTGAGCATACCTGGAACCTTAACCCCGGTCACTCCTGGAAACCTTAACCTTGGTCACTCCTTGGGCATGCCTGGAACCTTAACCTTGGTCACTCCAGGAACCCTTAACCTTGGTCACTCCTCCTTGGGCATGCCTGGAATCTTACCTGGTGGGGGGCAGGAGGGGCAGAGAGGGGAGTTCAGTCAGCATCAAGTGTGAAGTCAAATCTAAAAGATGTCTCCCCAACACCAGGGGATCCACTCCCTCTCTAGATCCCTCTCTCTTCTCTTTCTCAACAACAGCAGAGTTCTTTTCCAGCAACAAGAAGAAAGAAGGCTACAAGAAGAAGAACGCCAAGACCGGCAGGACTGGATCCTGGGACAGGAGAGACATCTTTGGGACCCTCACATTGTTGGTAGCTGTAGGACGTTCTCCCCCTTTCCCCTCTTCACTTTTCCCCTTTCTCCTCTCACTCTTCTCTACCTCTTACGGCCAAACAATAAAGTAGACCCCTTGGCCTGGTCTCCTGTGCTTTGCCCTTTGAGATCAGACTGAGGAACCAGCAGGAGCGCACTGTTGGGAGCGTGGCAGGATGCCAGGCATCTCCTCCTGACCATGCACTGCCCAGTGCTGTCGCCAGGCACTGCTGGCCTCCTGCTAAAGAAAGCCTGCAGAGGCTTCCAGACTTGGGATGTGCTCCCGCAGCAGATGGCCCAGTTGACCCCACTTTAAATTATCCCTGGAAAAAGGCTTGTGGTGGCCCAAGAATGGCTGAGTTCCACCTGCAGGGGGGCAGCACTGAGCCCGGTCAGGGGAGGCTGCAGAGAGCCCAGCACACCCTTGACACTACCACAGCAGGCACCAGTGCTGGCTGAGCAGAGCTGCTGGTTCAATTTTGGCTTCAGCAAAGGCAAAAGAGGACAACTCCTCATGCAAAAAGCTGCTCCACCATCCCCTCCAGTCTCTCACCTACTCCTCACAATGCATACAAATCTGCACTGCTGCTAATTCAGGAGTGCCTGCCCCCGGTTAAGGACAACCTCTTCCCCACACGGATGCTGCAGCTCCTTTCCCAGGCCGTACAGCACTTCTGCTCCTCTCGGCACACGTTTACCAGGTCACCACAACAGTTACAGCAATCTTGCTTTCTCCCATCCCTTGACACCATCCCTGCTCTTCTGGACTCTTTACCTCACTAACAGGGCGACTGTCATAGCTGGTCTTGCCTCAGTTTCCTTCCTGTGCTGCAGAGGGTGAAGATCAGGAGTCACCTAACTGCATACAGTGCTGAATGTGTTTTGGAAATAGGACTAAAAACAACACAGGACCTAAAAACCAAAAAGCAACTTGCCATGTCCAACCTGCTGCCCTTGCTGCTTGCCCACGAGGGAGCCAAACTGCAGCTTCCCTCCCTCACCAAATGGTTGGTTTAGAGGATATCAGCACATTGCTTTAGTTACAGTATGGGGGGGAAGAGAGGGAATTATATCAACAGAGAGTTGGACAGGGATGGGCTGCAGACCTGTCGCCTTTAATGTCCTTATCAAGGATGTGGGTGAGGGCATTGAGGCAGCCTCAGTAGGTCTGCAGATGACACCAAGCTGGGTGGCTGTGTCCAGCTGCTGGAGGGTAGAGAAGCTTTACAGTGTGACCTGGACAGGTGAGAGCTATGGGCCAAGGCTCTGTGTGAATGATTATAGAATCACAGAATCAACCAGGTTGGAAGAGACCTCCAAGCTCCTTCAGTCCAACCTAGCACCCGGCCCTGGCCAATCAACCAGACCATGGCACTAAGTGCCCCAGCCAGGCTTGGCTTCAACACTTCCAGGCACAGTGACTCCACCACCTTCCTGGGCAGCCCATTCCAATGCCAATCACTCTGCCAACAACTTCCTCCTCACATCCAGCCTAGATCTCCCCTGGCACAACTTGAGACTCTGTCCCCTTCTTCTGCTGCTGCTTGCCTGGCAGAAGAGCCCAGCTCCACCTGGCTACAACCTCCCTGCAGGTAGTTGCAGACAGCAATGAGCTCTGCCCTGAGCCTCCTCTTCTCCAGGCTCCCCATCTGCAGTTTGGGAGTGTGCCAGAGCCAGGAACACAACTCTGCCTAGCAGTGAGGTAACAGAGCTGATTTCCTTTAATCTTCAAGCATTTCAATCAAGCTGCACCTGCACAACTCACTCCACATCCCAATCAACTCCTGACCAAGTATTGTGCCCAACAGTTGGTGGCAGAAGCATTAGTTAGCCTTGTCACATTACCTGCCATGAGAAAGTATTGATTGCAACTCCACTTCTCTGCCCGGATCAGACCCAAAGAGCTAAATAGTACTTTGCACAGAGCAGCTCTCTGCACATCATAGCAACAGGGAGAGAGTGAAGCTAAACGGTCTGGTCTCTATAGTAACTATCACCAGACCATCTGTAGGCACAAGGAATCCTAGCAAGGGAATCATCTGGGGCATTCTGCACATTGGGAGGCTATTCCTGCATCAAAAACATCTCCCTCCTGAGAATCACAGAATCAGACAGGTTGGAAGAGACCTCCAAGTTCATCCAGCCCAACCTAGCACCCAGCCCTGGCCAATCAACCAGACCATGGCACTAAGTGCCCCAGCCAGTGTTCAATCTAGCCTGAAGTTCTTCTTTAAGTGTAAGGAAAGTACATAAGCTTCTGGGGAAAAAATACTTAATAGAATATTAATTGTAAATGAAAGTGAGGCTCAACAGGGTTCTGGGCAACTCAAGTGCAAGGTCCTGCACCTGGGTAGGAGGAATCCCAAGTAGGCTGGGTGGAGAATGGCTGAGAGCAGCCCTGAGGAAGAGGGTCTGGGCTGATGAAAAGCTCAACAGGAGCCTGCAGTGTGCACATGCAGCCCAGACAGCAACCCTGTGCTGGGCTGCAGCAAAAGCAGTGTGGGCAGCAGGGCAAGGGAGGAGATTCTGCCCCTTGGCTCTGCTCTCCTCAGACCCCACCTGCAGTCCTGAGTGCAGTTCTGGAGCCCCCAACACAAGAAGGACATGGAAGTGTTGGAGCCAGTGCAGAGGAGGCCACCAAGATGCTGAGAGGGCTGCAGCAGCTGAGAGAGTTTGGGCTCTGCAGCCTGCAGAAGAGAAGGCTTCCAGGAGACCTTGGAGTGGCCTTGCAGGATCTGCAGGGGGCTCCAGGAGGGCTGGGGAGGGACTATTGACAAGGTCTGGTGATGACAGGGCGAGGAGGAATGGTTTTGAAGTGGCAGAGGGGAGATTGAAAGTGGCTTTTAGGAAGAAGTTCTTTGCAGTGAGGGTGGTGAGACACTGGCACAGGTTGCCCAGGGAGGTTGTGGAGCACAGAAGCACCAAACGTGATCAAAGATCACATTCGGTACTTCTTTGCTCCACAACCTTCCTGGAGGTGTTCAGGACCAGGTTGGATGAGGCCTTGAGCAACCTGTTCTAGTGGGAGGTGTCCCTGCCTATGGAACTGGCTGAGCTTTGAGCTCCCTTCCAACCTAAACCATTCTGTGAATCTATGATCTAGCAGAAGATGCTCCTGCTCCCTGTGGGGAGGTTGGACTGGATGACTTTTGGAGGTCCCTTACAACCCAAACCATTCTGTGCTTCTATGATTCTATGATTCTAATTCGAGTTCCTCAGCCCTGTCTGCCTCATTAGAGAAGATTCCTTGATTCTAATTCGAGTTCCCCAGCTCTGTCTGCCTCATTAGAGAAGATCCCTTGATTCTCATTCGAGTTCCCCAGCCCTGTCTGCCTTATTAGAGAAGATTTCTCTATTAACCAGCCAGTCTTTTTCAGACACCAAATAGCTGTGACCCCTCCAAAGAGCCAGAGTCCATGTGCTCCTCAAGTGTTTGGTTCCTGCTGTATTCTCAATCTCAGCTACTGCAAGAGAGCTGAGAGCAAAATGCTTCTCTCTACTCTGCAGAGCTGATGTAGAGAGGTAGTATTTCAGACAGAAAGAGTTAGCTACCCTGATGCTAAGATATAAAGTAAGAAGGGGTTATCCAGCCTTGAAAAAAAGGGCAACAAAGAAAGAAATAGGCAGAAAGCAAACCAACAAAGCAATCAGGATATGAGGCAGGAAGAAAGGAACAAACCCTGACCCCCTCTCTAACTGGAGAGGCATTTGTGTGGTGCAGGCCCTGTGCTGAGCAGAGCAATACCCCATTAAGGTGCATCAGAGATGAAGGGAAGGTGAGCTCAATGGGAGCTCATGCAAGGCACTCTCTTCACTGCCTTTCAGCGGTCTACACCCTGAGAAAAATGAAAGGGACAACCAGAGCTGGATGGGGAAAGGCTTCTGTGCTAAATGCAATCTGTGCTGCAAATGAACAGGCTATAAATAGCCTTTCAGACATGAACGGACTGGGAGTCAGCAATCAAAAACTAGCAACAGCCTCAGCCCTTTGTCCTTGCTCACAGAAACTGCAGAATCACTCTGGTTGGAAAAGCCCTTTAAGATCCTTGCCTCCAGCCATTCTCTGGCTCTGCCAAGGCTGGGGCTAAACCATGGCCCTCAGCACCACGGCTCTGCCTCTTCAAAACACCTCCAGGGATGGGGATTAAACACCTCCTTTGGCAGCCAGTTCCAGTCTTTGAGAACCCTTTCAGGGAAGAAGTTGCTTCTAAGATCCAACCTAAGCCTCCCCCGGGGCAACTTGAGGCCATTTCCTCTCATCCTAATGTTTCTAACTAAGAAGAGCCCAACCCCACCTGGCTCCAACCTCCTTTCAGGGAGCCGTAGAGAGCAACGAGCTCTGCTCTCAGACTCCTCTTCTCCACACTAAGCACCCCCAGCTCCCTCAGCTGCAGCTCACCAGTCCTGCTCTCCAGACCCTTCACCAGCTCTGATGTCCTTCTCTGGACCTGATCCAGCCCCTCAATGTCCTTCTTGGAGTGAGAGTCCCAACACTGCACCCAGGACTCCACAGTCTCACCTCTCCAGCACTGAGTGGTGATCTGGGGTACACAAATCCCTCACACTACAGGCAGCCACTGCAGCCCCCTGGGTTCATTACTAGCAGAAGGGGAGCAACACAAAACACTTCTCTCTTCATCATGGAGAGAGGGCACCAGGGAGCCACCACTGTGATCCTACCAAGTCACTACAACTTGTGTGACAGTTTCCCAAACCTGCTTCCTCACCATCAGGATGGAGCACTACATGGATGCTCACCTCCCTGCAGCAAGGCAGCAGGACAGCAGCACTGGTGAGAGCTCAAGCACACATCTGCCTTCTCTGCACTGTCTGAGACACTGAGAAGAAACAGCAGCCTCTGCCTAAGATGGCAGCTGAGACCTAATAATTATGGCCAAATATTCACCAAGCCTGCAAACCTCCTCCCTGTCTGTGCCCAAACTGCACTGGAGAACACACAAGGGGCAGCAGAATGACTGTGGCACAGGCTGCACCCTCCCTGCAGCACCCTTCCCACTCCTCAGGTGTGGAAGAGGGCTGTGGCCTTTCAGAGGGCTGTGCAGTTGGCTCTCCAGGTGGCACAACAGCCACCACACCAAAGACCAGCATCTGATCTTCTCCTGCCTGATGAAAAAGAAAGGTGGCCTGACACAAATGGGAAAGGGCAGCAGGAATAGAACAACCAAATGATCAGATTCCAGCTCTTGGGATGCTTTTATTTGTACAAGAAACACAGACTGCACCAGCACCCAGAGCTAGATGTTCCTCACAGGATCACAGGATGTTAGGGGTTGGAAGGGACCCAAGGGACCTCGAGTGAGTGGAGCTACAGCACAATCCAGAATGTGTCTTGGAAGTCAAGAGTGCAGTTTAGTGCTAAAGAGTGTTTCCTGCTACAGACCTTCTAAGTCCCTTTGGTGAAGATGTCTCTATCTGTTTAGATGTGAGAGCAATCTGGAATCACCCTGACAAATGTCTAACAGCTGCACATCCTCTCCCTTCACAGATACAGGCAAAGCTAAACAGAGATTGCAGTTTTTTCTATGTCCAGTTCTGGGCTCCTCCATTCAAGAGAGATGCTGAGGTGCTGGAAGGTGTCCAGAGAAGGGCAGCAAGGCTGGGGAGGGCCTGGAGCACAGCCCTGTGAGGAGAGGCTGAGAGAGCTGCGGGTGTGCAGCCTGCAGAAAAGGAGGCTCAGGGCAGAGCTCATTGCTGTCTGCAACTACCTGCAGGGAGGTTGTAGCCAGGTGGGGTTGGGCTCTTCTCACAGGCAAGCAGCAACAGAACAAGGGGACAGAGTCTCAAGCTGTGCCAGGGGAGGTCTGGGCTGGATGTTAGGAGGAAGTTGTTGGCAGAGAGAGTGATTGGCATCGGAATGGGCTGCCCAGGGAGGTGGTGGAGTCACCGTGCCTGGAAGTGTTGAAGCCAAGCCTGGCTGGGGCACTTAGTGCCATGGTCTGGTTGATTGGCCAGGGCTGGGTGCTAGGTTGGGCTGGATGAGCTTGGAGGTTTCTTCCAACCTGCTTCATTCTGTGATTCTATGAATCTGGGGACATTAATAAAACCAATCCCTAGAATCAGGAGCTTTACTTCCAGATCAAATGGGCAAATACTTTCAATCTGTAAAGGAAGAAGATGCTGAAAATCCTGCAGTAGACAGGAGTTCACTTGTATCTCCTTCAGAACATCACACCAAAACTATCAGCGGAAAGGCAAAAAAATTGATAAGTTCTGTTCAGTTTTGGCCACCTGAGAGTTGGAAGTGGGAGCAGAAGAGCAAACAGACCACTTGTGAAGGTCCTGACAGCGTTAAAGGAAACCCAAAGCACACAGCATCTGCACACTTAGCATCACAGAATGGTTTAGGCTGGAAAGGAGCTGAAAGCTCATCCAGTCCCAACCCCCTGCCATGGGCAGGGACACCTCCCACTACCACAGGTCGCTCAAGGGCTCATCCAGCCTGGCCTTGAACACCTCAACCAACCTTCTTCAGACCACATGAAAGCATTGCAGATATGCTAACAAAACAGCATTGGACCCAAGTTGTTTCCAAAGTACATCTGCTGACTAGACCCCCAGACAGTCCCAGCACAGCAGCACTGCTTCCCTGCAGTTGTATCCTGGGAAGTCTACTCTGCTTGGCCCATTCCCCTCTCATTCCTGCAGTGCTCTGCAGATGGCAAATCTTTGGGCACTGCCCGAGAAACTGCGCTGGGGGAAGGCTTTAAAAGCAACAGGCATGGGGTTTATACACAAAGTAACCCTGCTGACATGGGCACAGATCCAGGCTGAGCACAGACTGGGTTGAAAGCAGCCCTTAGGAAAGAGCCTTGGGGGTGTTGGTTGCTGAGCAGCTCCCCAGGAGCCAGCAGTGCCCTCCTGCAGCTCAGCAGGCAGCTGTGTGCTGGCTGCAGCAAGAGCAGTGTGGGCAGCAGGGCAAGAGAGGAGATTCTGCCCCTTGGATCTGCTCTGCTCAGACCTCATCTCCACTCCTGCCTCCAGTGCTGCTGTCCCCAGCAGCAGAAGGACACAGAGCTGCTGGAGTGAGGCCAGAGGAGACCACAAGGATGATCCAGGGGCTGGAGCAGCTCTGCTGTGACGACAGGCTGAGGGGGCTGGGGGTGTGCAGCCTGGAGAAGAGAAGGCTCCAGGGGAGCCTTAGAGCTGCATTCCAGTGCCTGAAGGGATCCTACAGGAAGGCTGCAGAGAGACTTTCCTAAGGGTGTCTAGAGACAGGCCAGGGGGGGAATGGTTTGGAGCTGAGGCAGAGCAGGGTTAAACTGGAGCTGAGGAAGAAGCTTTTCAAGTACAGGTGGTGAGACTCTGGAACAGGTTGCCCATGGAGGCTGTGGCTGCCTCCTCCCTGGAAGTGTTTAAGGCCAGGGTGGGTGAGGCCTTGAGCAACCAAGTCTAGCTGAGAGGTGTCCCTGCCCATGGCAGGGAGGTTGGAGCAGATGATCCCCGAGGTCCCTTCCAACCCTAAGCCATCCTGTTATACTATCTACTTCCAGCACAGGATGGCAAAGGAGAAGATGGAATCAAACCCACTCCCAGTACAAAGTTTGTCTCCCTTTCTGACCTGTAAAGCTGCAGCAGGAGACATAGTCCATTTTATAGGATACTGCAAAAGGTCAGCACAGTTCCCCTAACCCTGCCAAGGCTTGCAAGATTGATCCTTGGTTTAGGTAAACTTAGCATCCAGGCCATGTGTATAGGACTAAATATAAAATGCAGGGAGCAGAGGGAACAGACATATATTTAGCAGTTGGGGCTGGAATGCCATTTTCCAGCCCAACCAGAGAGCAGTGGCTCTGCATCCAAGAACAGAATGCTGCAAACATTAACCAGTTTGCTGCCAGCTGCTCTCACAGCTTAGCTGGAACTTGCACACCACTGCATGGAAGGCAAATGAAAATAGGCTTAACCTCCCCATTGCTGCTCTGCTTTTCATCACTGCAGGGCAATTGCTTAACAGTTCCTTTTTTTTTTTCTCTCCCTGTCTTTGAATTCCAGAACCATCTTCTCCCTGAACACGTTCAATACTGACTGGCTTGTGTGCAGCACAGCAAAGCTTCACTTCATGTTTTAATCTTAGAGTCATACATAGCATCAGTCAGGGCTGAAAGGGACCTCAAGGATCATCCAGTCCCAACTCCCCCTGCCATGCCCAGGGACACCCTACCCTAGAGCAGGCTGCTCACAGCCTCATCCAGCCTGGCCTTAAACACCTCCAGCCATGGGGCCTCAATCACCTCCCTGGGCAACCCATTCCGGGCTCTCACCACTTTCATACTGAACAACTTCCTCCTCACCTCCAGGCTGACTTTCCCCACCTCCAGCTTTACTCTATTCCCCTCTGTCCTGTCACTCCCTCACAGCCTAAAAAGTCCCTCCCCAGCTTTTTTGTAGCCCCCTTCAGATCCTGGAAGGTCACAAGAAGCTCACTTGAGAGCCTCCTCTTCTCCAGCCTGCACAGCCCCAACTCTTTCAGTCTGTGCTCACAGCAGAGCTGCTGCAGCCCTCTCAGCATCCTCCTGGCCCTGCTCTGGACACACTCCAGCATCTCCACATCCCTCTTGTCCCAGGGGCTCCAGAACTGGATGCAGTGCTCCAGGTGGGGTCTCAGCAGAGCACAGCAGAGGGGAGAATCACCTCCTTGGCCCTGCTGGCCACACTTCTCCTGCTGCAGCCCAGGCTCTGCTTGGCTTTCTGGGCTGCAAGTGCACACTGCTGGCTCCTGTTGAGCTTCTCTAGCAGCACCCCCAAGTCCCTCTCCTCAGGGCTGCTCTGCAGCCACTCACTGCCCAGCCTGGACTTGTGCTTGGGACTGCCTCGACCCAGCTGCAGGACCTTGCACTTGGTCTTGTTGAACCTCCTGAGGTTGCCTTGTGCCCAGCTCTGCAGCCTGTCCAGGACCCTCTGGATGGATCCCTGCCCTCCAGCCTGGCTGCTGCACCACACAGCTTGGTGTGGTCAGCAAACTTGCTGAGGCTGCACTCAGTGCCTCTGCCCATGGCACCCACAGAGATGCTGAACAAGACTGGGGCCAGGACGGATCCCTGAAGGACTCCACTTGTCCCTGGCCTGCACTAGGACATGGAGCCATTATCTTAAATAAAGAGTACTTTAAACATCCACTATCAACATTTCTCATGTATTTTTTTACGTGGTGAGACCACAAGGATGATCCAGGGGCTGGAGCAGCTCTGCTGTGAGGACAGGCTGCACACCCCCAGCCCCCTCAGCCTGTCCTCACAGCAGAGCTGCTCCAGCCCTTGGCTCATCTCTGTGGCCTCCTCTGGCCTCACTCCACAGCTCTGTATCCTCTTTCTGCTGGGGACAGCAGCACTGGAGGCAGGATTGGAGATGAGGTCTGAGCAGAGCAGAGCCAAGAGGCACAATACCCTCTCCTGCCCTGCTGCCCACACTGCTCTGGAGGAACTCTGTGAAAGACTAAGCAGAGCAGAAGCAGAACTCTGGCAGTGCATTTGGAGGTATTTGTGTCCTCAGGTTGTGACATCCCTCGAGCTGGTGGCAACACTCCAGGATGAAACAACACAACCCTGAGGGCTACAGAGGGGAGATGTTCTCAGCACTGCCATCAGATGCAGCAAAGCCCTCCTCCTCAGGGGGTCCTCGAAGGCAGGGAGCGAGGAATGCAGCGGGCACAGAGCAGCTCTGGGCAGAGCCTGCCGCAGCAGACGCAGTAGGGAATGAGGAGTGCAGAGAGCTCAGCGCTGCTGCCTTCCTCTCCGCGGCTCTAAGGCTAAAGCACTCAGCACAAACACCCGGGCTGGGGGGGAGCTCAGCCCCACGACTGAGGGAGGGGACTGTGCCCTTGGGCTCTGCTGTGGGGAGCCCACAGCTCCAGGTGGCCAAGAAAGCCAAAGGCATCCTGGCTGGCATCAGAGATGCTGTGTGCAGCAGCAGCAGGGAGGGGATTGTCCCCTTGGACTCCGCTCTGCTGAGGCCACAGCTGCAGTGCTGGGCTCAGGTTTGGGCACCTCAACACAAGAGAGATGTGGAGGGGCTGGAGCCAGAGCAGAGGAGGGCAAGGAAGCTGGGAAGGGCCTGGAGAGTAAATGTGGTGAGGAGAGACTGCAGGAGCTGGGGATGGTCAGTGTGAAACAGAGGAGGCTGAGGTCAGACCTCATGGCTGGCTGCAGCTACCTGAAGGGACATTGTGAAGAGGTTGGTGCTGGTCTCTGCTCACAGGTGGTTGGAGACAGAAGAAGGGGGAATGGCCTCAAATCCCCCCAGAGATGGAGATTCTAACACCTCCCTGGGCAGCCTATGGCAGGCTTTGAGAACTCTTTCAGGGAAGAAGTTGCTTCTGACATCCAAACTAAATCTCGCCGGGGAAACCTGAGGCCATTTCCTCTCCTCAGATCCCTCAATACTAAGGGAGAGGAGCCCAACCCTCACCTGGCTCCAGCATCCTTTCAGGGACTTGTGAGAGGGCAATGAAGTCCTCCCTCATGCTCTTTTTCTTTGAGCTAAACACCTCCAGGTCCGTCAGCTGCTCCTCCCCAGCCCTGTTCTCCAGACCCTTCCCCTGCTTTGGTGCCCTTCTCCGGACCTGCTCCATCCCTCAATGTCCTTCTTGCAGTGAGGGCCCCAAAACTAAAGCCAGGACTCCAGGTGTGGCCTCACCAGTGCTGATCAGGCACAGGAGGAGAATCCTTATGCTGGTCCTGCCGGTCACACCGTTGCCAGGACGCTGGAGTCCCTGTTGGCCAGCTGGGCACAGCCTGGCTCACCTTCAGCTGACTGTCAACCAAAGCTTTCTCTGCTGGGCAGTTGCCAGCTGCTCTGGCCAAGCCCGCAGCGTGCAGGGGGTTGCTGTGTCCCAAGCACTTGGCCGTGCTGAACATCACAGGTCTGTCCTCAGCCTGGCATGCTCCCTCTGCAGAGGCTTCTTCCTGTCAAGCAAATCAAGCAAATCCCTGTCCCTCAGGGATCAGTGCTGGGCCCCATCCTCCTTAACATCTTCATAGATGATCTGGATGAGGGCATCGAGTCAGTCATCAGCAAGTTTGCAGATGACACCAAGCTGGGGGCAGATGTGGCTGGGCTGCAGGGCAGAAGGGCTCTGCAGCGGGACCTCGACCGCCTGGACAGATGGGCAGAGTCCAAGGGGATGGTGTTCAATGGCTCCAAGTGCCAGTGCTGCACTTTGGCCACAACAACCCCATGCAGAGATACAGGCTGGGGTCGGAGTGGCTG
>WAAF01008626.1:144687-179012 GCA_013400475.1 Tricholaema leucomelas
GCTGCCCAGGGAGGTGGTGAAGTCACCGTCCCTGGAGCTGTTCAAGGCAGGATTGGACGTGGCACTTGGTGCCATGGTCTAGCCTTGAGCTCTGTGGTAACGGCTTGGACTTGATGATCTGTGAGGTCTCTTCCAACCTTGGTGATACTGTGAGACTGTGATACTGTGAGACTGTGATAACACTGCCCCCCAGCTCGGTGCCATCTGCAAGCCTCCTGCATTCAAGCCCCTCTTGCAGATTCAACAGGCCAAGGGCCTGCTCCTAGAGCAGCTCCTTCCCACAGCACCAACTGCCTTCAGCAGCACCAAGGCACTGCAGCCCCTCCCAGCCAGCAGGTCAGCCTCGCAGCTAAGGGCTCCGTGCCTCAGCATCTTCATCTTGTCAAGTCCCACCTCTACCTAACCATAACAAATCTCACATTACCTCAGGCTCCTCAGACATTAGCAGAAAGTTTACTTCAGCAGTGCTTGGACACCAGCAAAATATTTATACAAGAGGCCTTTGCTCAAGGAAATTCAATGGGCAAATCATTTCAAGACACTGTGCAAGATGAGTGAACTTCTCTATTTATATCTCCCTGCTGCAGTGCTCAGCAGCCATTGTTCAAAACAAGTACCAGCAAAGGACACAGCAGATGCCAGCTGAGCTGCCCTGGGAGCCTGCCCTGGGAGCCTGCCCCAGGAACCTGCCCTGGGAACCTGCCCTGGGAACCTGCCCCGAGAACCTGCCCCGAGAACCTGCCCCGGGAACCTGCCCTGGGAGCCTGCCCCGGGACCCTGCCCCGGGACCCTGCCCCGGGAACCTGCCCTGGGAACCTGCCCCGAGAACCTGCCCCGGGAACCTGCCCCGGGAACCTGCCCTGGGAGCCTGCCCCGGGACCCTGCCCCGGGACCCTGCCCCGGGAACCTGCCCTGGGAACCTGCCCCGAGAACCTGCCCCGGGAACCTGCCCCGGGAACCTGCCCTGGGAGCCTGCCCCGGGACCCTGCCCCGGGACCCTGCCCCGGGAACCTGCCCTGGGAACCTGCCCCGAGAACNGCCCGGGATCCTGCCCCGGGAACTTGCCCGGGGAGCCTGCCCCGAGAACCTGCCCTGGGAGCCTGCCCCGAGAACCTGCCCCTAGAACCTGCCCCGAGAACCTGCTCCAGGAACCTGCCCTGGGAACCTGCCCTGAGAACCTGCCCCAAGAACCTGCCCCGAGAACCTGCCCTGGGAGCCTGCCCTGGGAACCTGCCCTGGAAACCTGCCCTAAACTCCTCCTGACAAACACAGCTCAGGGACCTTGAATGTTTGTCAGAGTCAAAGATTGCATCGGCTCGGAAGGGACCCTCCAAAGGCATTTTGTCCAAACCCCCTGCAGGCAGAAGGACACCTCCAGCTAGAGCAGGCTGCAGAGGGACACGGCAAGGTTGAGCGTGAATGGCCCCAGGGACAGAGCTTTGGCCACAGCCCTGGGCAGCCTGTTCCCAGCATTTCACCACCCCCACTGGGCAGAACTTCCTTCTGATGTCCAACCTAAATCTCCTCTGCTCCAGTTCCAAACCACTGCCTCCCATTCTATCCCCACAGCCCCTTCTGAACAATCCCTCTCCAGCCTGCCTGGAGGCCCCCTTCAGATACTGAAATGCAGCTCTGAGATCTACCCAGAGCCTTCTCTCCTGCAGCCCCAGCTCTCCCAGCATGTCTTTGCTGGACACATTCTCCAGCCCTCCAATCAACTTGGTGGCCTCTTCTGGACCTGCTCCAGCAGCTCCATGTCTCCCTTATGCTGGGAGTCCCACAGCTGGACCCAGCAGTGCAGGTGAGGTCTCCCCCGGGCAGAGCAGAGCAGAGGGACAGGATCCCCTCTCTCCATCTCTGCCCACACTGCTTTGGATGCAGCCCAGGCTGCCCTTGGCCTTCTGTGCTGCCAGTGCCCATTGCTGGGTCCAGTCCAGCTTCTCCCCCACCAGCACCCCAAGCCCTTCTCTGCAGACTGCTCACAATCTCATCTTCCCCCAGCCTGGACAGATATAGAGGATTGTCCTGACCTAGATCCAGTATGCATTAGGCAGTCTGGCAAAACCTGGACACAAATCCCCTTAAGGGAAGCAAGGGAACCAGCAGAGAAACACCAATTCTACCAAATGAGGTGATGGTGAGCACAGAAAACACAACCTGGCTGCTTCCAACACAGGACATCTACCACTGCACATGGCTCTTTTCTGCTCCCTTGAGAGCATTGCCAAGCTAAACTGCTCTGGGCACAAACAGAAAGCAGAGCCACACGTTCCTTGGGAAAGAGCAGCATCCACTCCTGCTGCTGCATGCTGAACACATGTGAAGCTGCCATGCAGGCAGCTCCCCAAAGAAGGGTGATGGCAGAGAGGCTGGGAGCCAGCCAGCACTGCAGCCCCCAGCTCCTTCTGGGGCTGCTTGCCTCCTGCAGCCAAGGCCCCAGTGCTGGCACCGTCTGCGGCACAGAACCACCGAATCAGCAGGCAGGAAAAGACCTCCTAACCTAACACCACTACAGCAGCCAGACCATGCCACCAAGTGCCACTCCAAGCCTTCCCTAAACACCCCCAGGGATGGGGGCTCCACCACCTCCCTGGGCAGCCCACTCCAGTGCCCAGGCACCCTTTCCGTCAGGATGTGCTTCCAACCCAGCTCTCCTCTGGCACAGCTTCAGGCCATGCCCTCCTGTCCTGTCACAAGCTGCCTGGGAGCAGAGCCTGACCCCCACCTGACTACAGCTTCCCTTCAAGTAGCTGAAGAGAGTGCTAAGGTCCCCTCTACGTCTCCTCTTCTCCAGGCTGAACACCCTCAGCTCCCTCTAGCCTCCTCCCCAGTCTCGCCACTCTCCTCCAGAAGAGAAGGGACCTGCTGAGGTCATCCAGACCAAGCCCCTGCCTAGGAACACCTAGGAGAGGTCACAAAGGAACACATCCAGGTGGGGCTGGAGAGTCTGCAGAGAAGGAGACTCCACAACCTCTCTGGGCCTCCAGCCCCCTCACAATGAAGAAGTTTCTGCTCACATTGAGGTGGAATTTTCCTGTGACTGAGTTGATGCCCCTTGCCTCTCATCCTATCTCTGGGAACCAGTGAAAAGAGCCTGGCCCCATCCTCCTGACAGCCACCATGCAGATGTCTGTAGACAATTCCACAGCTTCTCTGGGCAGCCTGGTTCCATGCTCTTGCAGAACTCACTGATTTTGTTACTCTGACCAGAGTGTGCCCTGTGGGATCTGCCTCTGAGACTCAGGACCTTTGTTTGCCCCTGTTGTGTTTTCCCTTCCCTTGGAACCCCTAGAAAATCTGGCAGGATGTCTAAAATGTTCTGCAGGTGATTCAAAGTGGTGAGAGCAACAGCAAGAGAAACTTGAGTGCTGTGTCCAGTTCTGGGCTCCTGAATTGAAGAGAGATGTTGAGGTGCTGGAAGGTGTCCAGAGAAGGGCAGCAAGGCTGGGGAGGGGCCTGGAGCACAGCCCTGTGAGGAGAGACTGAGGGAGCTGGGGGTGTGCAGCCTGCAGAAGAGGAGGCTCAGGGCAGAGCTCATTGCTGTCTGCAGCTCCCTGCAGGGAGGCTGTAGCCAGGTGGGGTTGGGCTCTGCTGCCAGGCAAGCAGCAACTGAACAAGGGGACACAGCCTCAAGCTGTGCCAGGGCAGGTCTAGGCTGGATGTTAGGAGGAAGTTGTTGTCAGAGAGAGTGATTGGCATTGGAATGGGCTGCCCAGGGAGGTGGTGGAGTCCCTGGAGGTATTGAAGCCAAGCCTGGCTGGGGCACTTAGTGCCATGGTCTGGTTGATTGGCCAGGGCTGGGAAGGGGGGACAAGACAAGGAGGGAAGGGAGGAAAAGACAAGGAAGGAGGGAAGGAAGGAAAGGACAAGGAGGTGAAGGGAGGAAAAGACAAGGAAAGAGGGGAAGAAAAGACAAGGAGGGAAGGGAGGAAAAGACAAGGAGGGAGGGGAGGAAAAGTTAAGAATGGAGGGGAGCAAAAGACAAGCAAACAGGGGAGGAAAAGACAAGGAGGGGAGGAAAAGACAAGGAAAGAGGGGAGGAAAGGACAAAGAGGGAAGAGAGGGAAAGACAGGTAAAGAGAGGAGAAAAAGACAAGGCAGGGGGAGGAAAAGACGAGGAGGGGAGGAAAAGACAAGGAAAGAGGGGAGAGGGGAGGAAAGGACAAGGAGGGAAGGGGGGGAAAGACAGGTAAAGAGAGGAGGAAAAGACCAGGAAGGGGGGGAAGACAAGGAGAGAAAGGAGGAAAGGCAGGGGAAAAGAGACTCCTACATGTCTGGGAAGCCCCTGAGCGTAGAGGCTGGGCAGCAGATGCCATTCCCACTCCAGAGCTGTATTTAGTGCAGGCACCTACTGAAACTGCAGGTTGTAAGTCGTGTTTACTTTCTGTCAGCAGGCAGAATCTGCTGTGCCTCAAGCTGAGCACCTCATAAACTAAACCTTCTTTTGAACAGTTCAGGAACTGCACACACACATCATTATATAATGCAAGGAGTTAGTTTCCACAATGCACTGAAAGTTTGTCTCCTGGCATGCCAAAGAAGGCAGAACTCTCTCTTTAAAAGCATAGACTCAGTGGTTTGTGTCCTGCCTGACAGCAGCATTCTTCAGAAGTGGCTCTTGACTGTTACTCACCTCAAAACCCGAATGCAAATCACTTCTGAACTCAGAGAATCACAGAATGGTTTTGGGGTTGGAAGGGACCACCAAAGATCACCTAATCCAAGCCCCTCTGCAGTGAGCATCTGGCTACTCAAGACAGAGATATTTTCTAATCAGCCTCTTTCCCCCTCCCCCCACCCTTTTAAGCTAAATTAAATGTCTGAAAGAAATGCTGGGCTGTACTTTAGATGAACTGCAGAAGCAACATAAAGAGCTCCTGAGTATAAGCAAAGGGCTCCTGTCCAGCTGCCAAGGGCTCTGCAGCTCTCTGCAGGTGATGAAGAGCTGTGCTGTGGAAGGGGCTCTGTACACAGGCAGCCCCACGAGGCGTGAGGTCCTGCACATGCACTCAGCAGCAGCTACAGGAGCTGAAACACTACAGAACTGAACAGCAAGAACTGTCCCCAGCTGCTGGAGACAGAAAAAAACAGGAGAGCTGTGCCAGAGTGAGTCGTTCCACAGAGCTGTGTTCTGAAGCTGTGCTCAACGAGGCCAATTCAGAGTCACAGACTATGCCCAGGGCTTGAAAATAGCTCTCAGCCTCCCCTGACTTCAACACTGAGGCTGACTGCCTGCAAATTCAGCTGCAGAGCCCAGCCTGAAGGCTGCAGGACAGGTGTGGTGGGACAGTGCCTGCTCGTTAATGCAGCACACTTAGCACGGGCAGTGCCAGGAGAAGAGGAGGTGCTGTAGGTCCCCCCCAGATCCAGAGCTCTGACTGACAGAGGTACTTCTGTGCAGGAGGGCAGCAGAAACTGGGGGAAAACGGCCAAGCTGCACCAAAGGCACAAACAGCTCGAGGGTTGGATGCTGCACTTGAGGCACAACATCCTCAGGCAACGCTGCAGGCTCGGGGCAGAGTGGCTGGGAAGCAGCCTGGTGGGGAAGGAGCTGGGGGTGCTGGTGCACAGCAGCTGAACATGAGCCAGCAGTGTGCCCAGCTGGCCAAGAAGGCCTCCAGCATCCCAGCCTGGATCTAAACCAGTCTGACCAGCAGGAGCAGGGCAGTGATGGTGCCCCTGGACTGGGCCTGGTGAGGCTACAGCTTGAGTGCTGGGGTCAGGTCTGGGGGCTACAGGAGAAGAAAGACATGGAGGGGCTGGAGGGTGTCCAGAGAAGAGCACTGAGGGTGCTGAGGGGTCTGGAGGGCATCCTACGAGGAGCAGCTGAGGGAGCTGGGGGTGGTCAGTGTGGAGAAGAGAAGGCTGAGGGGAGACCTCATTGCTCTCTGCAGCTGCCTGCAAGGAGGCTGGAGTGAGGCTGGGGTTGGTCTCTTCTCCCAGGTAAGCAGAGATAGGAGGAGAGGAACTGTGCTGGAGTTGTGCCAGGGGAGGGTTAGGCTGGAGATGAGGAAAAAGAGTGGTGAGGAGTTGGGACAGGCTGCCCAGGGAGGTGGTGGAGTCCCCACCCCTGGAGGTGGTGAAGAAGCTGTAGCTGTGGTGCTTCAGGACAGAAGTGGCCATGGTGGTTGGGTTATGGTTGGCCTTGCTGATGTTAAAAGTCCTTTCCAACACTGTGGTTCTGAAAGGTATGGCAGGGCCAGCACCAGACCCAAACAGCAGCAGCACTGCATGGCTGCCAATGACCCAAGACTGGCACAGTTCATTACCAGTGCTTAATACAACTAGGGACTGAATAGAAAGGTACCAAAGCTGCACTGTTGAAGTGAAACAAAGACTTCCCTCAGGCTATCACCTTACAGCTGGGACTGCTGCTCTCCTTCAGTCAATAATGTATTTGGCAAACAGGAAAACCTGATTAAAGCTAAGATGTGAAGCCTGCTCATACCAAAACAACATTTTGGAAGCAGAAAGGAAGCTTTTTTTTCCAGTTGGCTTTTACTTTTCGACATTTTAGTCCCCTGAGTCTGTCACATTGATGAAGGGGACAATCCTACCCTGACCCTTCCTCTCTCTAAAGCTTAGAAACCCCCCACAAGAGAAAGGAACAAAACCTCTCTCAGCATCAGAAGTTAAGAATTTTCTGGCAAAGTAAAGGTGCTTTGTGTAAAATGATTTAAGATTCCTGGATTCACAGAGCCACAGGATGGTAGGGGTTGGGAGGGACCTCCAGAGGTCAGCCAGTCCAACCCCCCTGCCACAGCAGCATCACCCAGGGCAGGTCACACAGCAACACAGCCAGGTGGGCTGGGAAAGGCTCCAGAGCAGGAGACTCCACAACCTCTCTGGGCAGCCTGCTCCAGGTCTACAGCACCCTCACACCAAACAAGTTGCTCCTCATCTTCAGCTGGAACCTCCTGGGCTCCAGCTTGTACCTGTTGTTGCTTATCCTATCCCTGGGCAGCACCACACAGAGCCTGGCACCTTCATCCTGACCCCCACCCTCAGCTGTTGAGAGACATTGATCAGATCCCTCTCACCCTTCTCCTCTCCAGCCTAAGCAGCCCCAGGGCTCTCAGCCTTTCTTCACAGCAGAGCTGTTCCAGTCCCTTCAGCATCCTCCTAGCTCTCTGTTGGACTCTCTCCAGCAGGTCCCTGTCTTTCTGGAACTGAGGAGCCCCAAACTCGATGCACAGTTCCAGCCCTCTTTTTGGGATTCCCAAGTTCAGGATGAGACTTCTGGTGAATATATAGAATCAAGCAAGTTGGAAGAGACCTCCAAGCTCATCCAGCCCAACCTAGCACCCAGCCCTGGCCAATCAACCAGACCATGGCACTAAGTGCCCCAGCCAGGCTTGGCTTCAACACCTCCAGGGACGGTGACTCCACCACCTCCCTGGGCAGCCCATTCCAATGCCAATCACTCTCTCTGCCAACAACTTCCTCCTAACATCCAGCCTAGACCTGCCCTGGCACAGCTTGAGGCTGTGTCCCCTTCTTCTGTTGCTGGTTGCCTGGCAGCAGAGCCCAACCCCACCTGGCTACAGCCTCCCTTCAGGGAGCTGCAGACAGCAATGAGCTCTGCCCTGAGCCTCCTCTTCTGCAGGCTGCACACCCCCAGCTCCCTCAGCCTCTCCTCACAGGGCTGTGCTCCAGGCCCCTCCCCAGCCTTGCTGCCCTTCTCTGGACACCTTCCAGCACCTCAACATCTCTCTTCAATTGAGGAGCCCAGAACTGGACACAGCACTCAAGCTGTGTCCTGAGCAGTGCTGAGCACAGGGGCAGAAGAACCTCCCTTGTCCTGCTGGCCACACTGCTCCTGAGCCAGCCCAGGATGCCCCTGGCTCTGCTGCCCACCTGGGCACACTGCTGCCTCAATCCTCCAAGTGTGGCCTAAGCAGCATGAGGAGCAAATCTCAATCGCAGGAAATTCCACCTCAACAGGAGGAGAAACTTCTTCACTCTGAAAGTGCTGAGCCCCTGAACAGGCTGCCCAGAGAGGTTGTGGAGCCTCCTTTCACAGAACGTGTTAGGGGTTGGAAGGGACCTCAGCAGATCGTTTTGTCCAGCCCCACCTGGGTGTGCTCCTGCTTGAGCTGCCCTGGGGGTTCTGCCTTGGCAGGGCGGTTGGGCTGGTCCCTTCCAGCCCCTAGCACTCTGTGGTTCTGTGTCTGGCACTGTGGAGTGCAACTGCCTGCAGAGGAGCAGAATACCACAGAGAAATAATGCCCTGGAAATGACATGGCCTCAGCCTCACTCCGAACAGAGCCCAGGCACTGCCAGCTCCACACTCACCTCCACACCAGCTGAGGGACTGCTCCCAAGGGCCTGTGGGAGTGGGATGAGAGGCAATGGCTTGATACTGGAGTAGGGGAGATTTAAATTGGACGTGACAAGGAAGCTCTGCACAGTGAGGGTGGGGAAATGCTGGCACAGGCTGCCCAGGGATGAGGTTGAAATTCCATCCCTGGAGACATGCAAGCTCATCCTTGCTGTGTGCCTGTGCAGCCTGTTCCTGCTGCCTGCAGGGGGGTTGGGCAAGATGACTTCTGAGGGTCCCTTCCAGCTGTGAAGGTGTGCCCAGCATTGCCACCAACACTCAGCCATGTAGGTCAGCTTGCAGCACTCTCCCATGCCCTCTGTCCAGCTGAGGATGCCAGCAGCACACAGGAACTTCTGCCTAGCCAAGGCAGAAAAGGTGAGCATGGAATGCCCTGAAGGGCCCCAACACCACAGCTCCTGCCAGGCTTCTCAGCTCCTACTGCTACAGCAGCACACAACTGGCCTGCAGAGAAAAGCTCTCTCAGCTCACCCAGCCCAACCATTCTCTGGCCCTGCCAAGGCTGGGGCTAAACCATGGCACTCACACCACAGCTCTGCCTCTTGGCAACACCTCCAGGGATGGGCATTCAGCCACCTCCCTGGGCAGCCTCTGCCAGTGTTGGAGAACCCTTTCAGGGAGGAAGTTTCTTCTAAGATTCAACCTAAACCTCTCCTGGGGCAGTTTCAGGCCATTTCCTCTCACCCTAGCACTTTTTATTCGGGAGAAGAGCCCAACCCCTACCTAGCTCCAGCCTCCTTTCAGGGAGCTGTAGAGCCAGAAGGTCTCCCTCCCCTCAGCCTCGTCCTCTGCAAGCTGAACACCCCCAGCTCCCTTAGCTGCCCCTCCCCAGCCCTGCTCTCCAATGCAACAAGAGGCAGAATCTGTAAGAGCCACAGAAGCCTCCTCAACAAGGAAGGAACTGAAGTTTCTAACTGCTCCCAAGGCACTCCTGTAGCCACAGAAACCTCCCAACCCTCTAACCTAGAGCATCCCTCTGCCGTACCTGCCCAGTGCCAGCTTTACTGCCCTGCGTTGCCTCAGCAGGAGCAGATTTCTCCACGTCCTCTGGTTCAAGGCCCTGAATTTCTTCCTCAGCAACTGTTTTCTGCTCATCCTTGTCCTCTGCAAAGCCTGAACCACCTGGATCCTGCAGACTGTCAGCTGTCAGGTCCTGTGCCTCGTCTCCACGAACCAATTCCATTGCTCACCCTGGTAGAGAGCAAGGAAGAGTGCTCCTTGCAGAAGCAACCTGGTACTGATAGCATCAGGGCTGGCATGGAAACACTGCAGACACCTGAGTCCTGCTGCCAACAAGTAAATAAAACAAGAAACACAGCTGGTGGAGAAGAGGCTCTATTTGAAACAGCCACTCCAAGCAATCCTTACCTCTGCTCCAAACTGCAGCTCTCAAAGATCAGAGTTCACTTTACTCAAACTAAGGACTTTAAAAGAACTGTTGCTTTTTATGGGTAAAAACCAAACAGCAGAGGGGGTCCTATGAGAAGAGAAATGAAATGCCTTTAGGCACTTCTAGTGGCAAAGTGAAAACCAGCCCTGGAGTTCAGAGTAACCCCCAAAATCCAGCCAGGAACAGAACTGGGAACAACCTCTTTCCAGATGCCCCATCCCTGAAATATTCAAAGTCAGGCTGGATGAGGCTTGGAGTGACCTGATCTAGTGGAAGATGTCTCTGCTTCTTTCAGGGGTGGTGGAGCAGAGGAGCTTTAAATGTCCCTTCCAATCCAAACCATTCTGTGACTCCATGAAACACTGAGCAGCAAACTCTGTCCAGTGCCTGCAGCAGTGTTGGAGCTGCCAGCTTCAGACAGGAGTGACAACCACACCTGGGATACTGTGTCCAGCTCTGGGCTCCCCAGATCAGGAGAGACAGGGACCTGCTGGAGAGAGTCCAACAGAGAGCCATGAGGATGCTAAGGGACTGGAACAGCTCTGCTGTGAAGAAAGGCTGAGAGCCCTGGGGCTGCTTAGGCTGGAGAGGAGAAGGCTGAGAGGGATCTGATCAATGTCTCTCAATAGCTGAGGGTGGGGGTCAGGATGAAGGTGCCAGGCTCTGTGTGGTGCTGCCCAGGGACAGGACAAGCAACAACAGGTACAAGCTGGACCCAGGAGGTTCCAGCTCAGCATGAGGAGCAACTTGTTTGGTGTGAGGGTGCTGGAGGCCTGGAGCAGGCTGCCCAGAGAGGTTGTGGAGTCTCCTGCTCTGGAGCCTTTCCAAGCCCACCTGGCTGTGTTGCAGTGTGGCTTGCCCTGGGTGATGCTGCTCTGGCAGGGGGTTGGACTGGATCTCTGAGGTCCCTTCCAACCCCTAATGTTCTGTGACTCTGTGCTTGCAGCCTATGTCCCTTCCAGCCCCTGCCATTCTGTGCTGCATTCTGTGAGCCCAGTTGATGTGCAGTGCTCTGTCACACATCAGAAGCCAGAGCAGGAGTTTGCTGATTAGCTTTAGCCACTTCAGCAGAAGCTTGCCCTGGCCAGCTGCTGCCATGGGGCTTCCCCACTCCAAGTACGTGACCAACATCTAATATAAGGAAGGGAGGGAAAGGGCAGCTGGAAAAGGCAGAGGGCAACTCCTGACAGTAGGATCAATCCCTTGGATGTGTTTAATCAGAACTTTTGGAAGCCCAATAAAAACTAACAAACCCTAATCATTCAACTCTTCAGGAGGGGAAGCAAAAGGCCCTTCCTGCCAGCTCTCTTAGGCTCAAAGTGTATGGATAAAACACTCAAGTTGCACAAGTGAGCTCCCATTGTAAAAGTAACTTCAACAGAGTCACTACTATCAGCCATTGCTTATTGCTGGAAGGTGTCCAGAGCAGGGCCAGGAGGATGCTCAGAGGGCTGCAGCAGCTCTGGTATGGGGACAGGCTGAGAGAGTTGGGGATGTTCAGTCTGGAGAAGAGGAGGCTCCAAGGTGACCTTACTGTGGCCTTCCAGGATCTGAAGGGGGCTGCAGGAGGGCTAGGGAGGGACTATTGACAAGGTCTGGTAATGACAGGAGGAGGAGGAGGAATGGGTATGAAGTGGCAGAGGGGAGATTGAAAGTGGATGTTAGGAAGGAGTGACAGTGGTGAGACACTGGCACAGGTTGAGGGTGGTGAGACACTGGCACAGGTTGCCCAGGGAAGTTGTGGAGCACAGAAGCACCCAATGTGATCAAAGATCAAAGATCACATTGGCTGCTTCTGTGCTCCACAACCTCCCTGGAAGTGTTCAAGGCCAGGCTGGATGAGGCCTTGAGTGACCTGTTCTAGTGGGAGGTGTCCTTGCCTATGGCAGGGAGTTGGGACTGGCTGGGCTTTGAGGTCCCTTCCAGCCTAAACCATGCTGTGATTCTATGGTTCTATGACTAACAGAACTAACCTGCAGCCTTTTAAAACTCCTGAGCCAGTGCTCCCTAAGGGCTGAGTTGCAAGAGATCATCTTTTGTAGAAGCCTCATCCCTGGAGGTGTTTAAGGCCAGGCTGGATGTGGCTCTGAGCAACCTGATCTAGAGTGAAGTGTCCCTGCCCATGCAAAGGGGTTGGAAGGATGATCCTTGAGGCCTTTTCCAGCCCTGACACTCCTGTGATGCTGTGACTCTGTAATGGAGCCCTTCCGGTGTATTTTCATTTGCTAGGCAATCACCCCTAGGATTGCTGCATGCAGACCACAGTATTATCAGCCAAGCAAAGCTCAGCATGCAGCATCTGAGGCTGCATGAAGGCTTCTTCACTGCAGTCTGCCCTGGGAATTACAGCACTGGAGCCAGAAGATGTGCAAATGGTTTATCAACTCAATCTCTAGAGCAGTGACTCACTTCTAAATGCAGCACAGCAATGAAATTCAAACCAGCTCCTGTGCTGCTGTGTTCTGCACCCCAGAGGTATAGAACATTTGGCTGCAATCACATTAGGGGTTGGAAGGCACCTCCAGAGGTCATGCTGTCCAACTCCCCTGCTCAAACAGCATCACCCAGGGCAGGGCACACAAGAACACATCCAGGTGGGTCCTGAAAGGCTCCAGAGAAGGAGACTCCACAACCTCTCTGGGCAGCCTAAACTCTATAAGCTGCACTGCCATACTCTTGGCAATGCCTGCACTGCTCCAGGAGCTTCACCCACTCTGCCACCCTGAACCAACAAAACAGACCAACCCCAGAGGGTTTCCCAGCCTAGCATTGCTCCTAAATCTAATCTGTATCCTAAACCAAAAGACTCTGTTGACTGAAAACTTATTAACATTGCCCAACACAAACTCTGCATCACCCTGGACCTGCCTTGCCTGCCCATGGTGCTGGCCTTAACAGCCAACATTGGTGGCTCCTGCTACTGCCAGAAGAATGAAGCAGTACAGACATCAGGCTCCAAATGTCAGCCTCAGCATTACAGAGTTTGATCCAGCATGGGACTACAGAATGGTAGCACTTGGAAGGGACCCCCAGAGGTCAGCCAGTCCAACCCCCCTGCCACAGCAGCATCACCCAGGGCAGGGCACACAAGAACACAGCCAGGTGGGCTTGGAAAGTCTACAAAAAAGGAGACTCCACAACCTCTCTGGCAGCCTGCTCCAGGCCTCCAGCACCCACACACCAAACAAGTGTCTCCTCATGCTGAGCTGGAACCTCCTGGGTCCCAGCTTGTGTCACTGCCCCTCATGCTATCCCTGGGCACCACTGTAAAGAGCCTGGTACCTCCTCTCTCACCCTCACCCATCAGATATTTGTAAACATTCCTAAGGTCCCCTCTCAGTCTCCTCCAGGCTAAGCAGCCCCCCAGGCTTCCCAGCCTTTCACAGAAGCATAAAACTCTAGGATCAGAAGAGATGCTAAAAGGTTCCATGGAGATAAACCCAAGCTGCACATAGAAGACGTCGCAACAACATCTGCTGAATCTGGGCTCAGGAGCTAGAGAGGAGCTCACAATGCTAAGCAGCTGCAGAAACATCAGCTGAGAGGCCTCTGACCATCAGGTGTATGAGCAAAAGAGCCCACTCACAGGCAGCCAAGCGAGAAAGCTGGGCCCCCGATGCTCCCCTCTGCTCAGTGGGACCACAGTTAGCCTCTTCTGAAGAGGAATTCAGAGCAGAATCACAGAATTAAGCAGGCTGGAAAAGGCTTCTGAGATTATTGTGTTCAACCTACCACTTAACACCTTCTAATTAACTAACCCATGGCACTGACTCATGCAGCCTCCTCTTAAACACCTCCAGGCATGGGGGCTCCACCATCTCCCTGGGCAGCCCATTCCAATGCCAATCACTCTTGATGGGAAGAAATTCTTCCTAACACCCAGCCTAGACCTCCTCTGGCACAGCTTGAGACTCTGTCCCCTTGTTCTGTTGTTGCTTGCCTGGCAGCAGAGCCCAACCCCACCTGGCTACAGCCTCCCTTCAGGGAGCTGCAGACAGCAATGAGCTCTGCCCTGAGCCTCCTCTTCTGCAGGCTGCAACACCCCCAGCTCCCTCAGCCTCTCCTCACAGAGCTGTGCTCCAGGCCCCTTCCCAGCCTTGCTGCCCTTCTCCAAACACCTTCCAGCACCTCAACATCTTTCTTAAACTGAGGGGCCCATAACTGGACACAGCATTCAAGGTGTGCCCTGATCAGTACTGAGCACAGAAACAGCAGGGACTGCCCAGGTCCTGCTGGCCACACTGCTCCTGAGCCAGGCCAGATTGCCCCTGGATCTCCTGCCCACCTGGGCACACTGCTGCCTCATCTTCAGTCACCTGCAGACCAGCACCCCCAGGTCCCTCTCTGCCTGCCCCTACATTAGAGCTAGACAACACAAACCAACTTCTGGAAGTGCAGCTCTGTCTGTATAATCATCAAGCAAGCACAAGGGATGCTGCTAACTGAGGTTAGAGCTCCAAGGCACTTTCTGCCCTGGCTGACACCAACAGCATCTGCTGGAGGCACACAAAATGTGCTAAATGACAGTGTAAGGGTTTTCTTTACACCAGGTTCTCCTTTTCTCCTAGAAAATCAAGGAGGGGGAAAAGAAGTGATAGGTCTAAAATAGCAGAGTACAACTTGTGCTCCATCTCCTGAGAAGCAGGCAAGCTTACAGAGTGG
This sequence comes from Tricholaema leucomelas, assembly GCA_013400475.1. Lineage (NCBI taxonomy): Eukaryota > Metazoa > Chordata > Aves > Piciformes > Lybiidae > Tricholaema lacrymosa > Tricholaema leucomelas. Next base: position 159,081 of record WAAF01008626.1, read on the forward strand.
ATAGTAATTAACAGACTCTCTCTCAGAGGGCGAAGATGTACCATGTAAGGAAGAAGCAACACATCCCCAAATGCCTCACTCACCCTCATGGAGGGTGCCTGGAGACCTAACAAACAACAGCCTGCTGGCAGTCACTCAGCTGAGCTCTGTCAGGAATCCCTGATACACTGGAGAGAGCAGCCAGCCTGGGTAAAACGTCTGCAGCCACAGGGGGGAACTGCTTTTCATCCAGTCTGGGATTTGGGGCTCTCTGCTTGCAAAGTGTGGGAGTTATCATTGCCATGTCTGTCTGTTTCCAAGCACCTGCTTACCTCACCCTTTCCAATGCAGCTTTTGCCAAAGCACTCCTTGGAAACAGGATCTGCTCTCTGCTTTCAGTGCTCAGGAACATGCACGCCAAGATAGAATAGAATAGAGCAGGTTGGAAGAGACCTCCAAGATCATCCAGTCCAGCCTAGCACCCAGCCCTGGCCAATCAACCAGACCATGGCACTAAGTGCCTCATCCAGTCTTTTCCTGAACACCTCCAGGCACAGTGACTCCACCACCTCCCTGGGCAGCCCATTCCAATGCCAATCACTCTCTCTGCCAACAACTTCCTCCTAACATCCAGCCCATACATGCCCTGGCACAGCTTGAGGCTGTGTCCCCTTGTTCTGTTGCTGGTTGCCTGGCAGAAGAGCCCAACCCCACCTGGCTACAGTCTCCCTTCAGGTAGTTGCAGACAGCAATGAGCTCTGCCCTGAGTCTCCTCTTCTGCAGGCTGCACACCCCCAGCTCCCTCAGCCTCTCCTCATAGGGCTGTGCTCCAGGCCCCTTACCTGGTTAGCCTGGTTCAGCAGGAGAGCCAAGGAGACAGGTGCCAGCCTGTGGAGTGATGTCCTGCAGCCCCAGTGGCACAGTGCTCCAGCCACAGCCACACCTGAAACACTGCTGGCCACACACAGTGTCTTTGGTCTCCCTGCAAATCCATTTTCTTCCAGAGAAGGGACAGTGAAAGGGTGGAGGGAAAGGCAACAATGTCCAAACACANAAGACCTCCAAGATCATCCAGTCCAGCCTAGCACCCAGCCCTGGCCAATCAACCAGACCATGGCACTAAGTGCCTCATCCAGTCTTTTCCTGAACACCTCCAGGCACAGTGACTCCACCACCTCCCTGGGCAGCCCATTCCAATGCCAATCACTCTCTCTGCCAACAACTTCCTCCTAACATCCAGCCCATACATGCCCTGGCACAGCTTGAGGCTGTGTCCCCTTGTTCTGTTGCTGGTTGCCTGGCAGAAGAGCCCAACCCCACCTGGCTACAGTCTCCCTTCAGGTAGTTGCAGACAGCAATGAGCTCTGCCCTGAGTCTCCTCTTCTGCAGGCTGCACACCCCCAGCTCCCTCAGCCTCTCCTCATAGGGCTGTGCTCCAGGCCCCTTACCTGGTTAGCCTGGTTCAGCAGGAGAGCCAAGGAGACAGGTGCCAGCCTGTGGAGCAATGTCCTGCAGCCCCAGTGGCACAGTGCTCCAGCCACAGCCACACCTGAAACACTGCTGGCCACACACAGTGTCTTTGGTCTCCCTGCAAATCCATTTTCTTCCAGAGAAGGGACAGTGAAAGGGTGGAGGGAAAGGCAACAACGTCCAAACACAGCTCTGCTTGTGGTGCAGGCAGGTGTCCTCCAAACCCAGGCTGCCCACATGCTGGACAAAGCCAGAGGGACTCAGGGGTCCACGTTTGATAGGTTTGGGCATGATAGGGATTTCAGCTAGGGCAGGGAAGCTCTACAGAGGGACTTGGGTACATTTGATGCATGGTCAACATCAGTGGGATGAGCTTCAACAAGTCCAAATGGCAGCTCCTGCATTTGGGCCACAACAACCCCAGGCAGTGCTACAGGCTTGGGGCAGTGTGGCTGGAAACTGCCTGCAGAAAGGGACCTGGGGTCGGTAACAGAGAGGAGCTGAACAGGAGCCAGCAGTGCCCAGGTGGCCAAGAAAGCCAAAGGCATCCTGGCTGGCATCAGAGATGCTGTGTGCAGCAGCAGCAGGGAGGGGATTGTCCCCTTGGACTCTGCTCTGCTGAGGCCACAGCTCCAGTGCTGGGCTCAGGTTTGGGCACCTCAACACAAGTGAGATGTGGAGGGGCTGGAGCCAGAGCAGAGGAGGGCAAGGAAGCTGGGAAGGGCCTGGAGAGTAAATGTGGTGAGGAGAGACTGCAGGAGCTGGGGATGGTTAGTGTGAAACAGAGGAGGCTGAGGGCAGACCTCATGGCTGGCTGCAGCTACCTGAGAGGAGGTTGTGGGGAGGCTGCTGCTGGGCTCTGCTCACAGGTGGTTGGAGACAGAACAAGGGGGAATGGCCTCAAGCTGCAGCAGGGCAGGGTTAGACAGGACATTTGGGCTTTTATTTTCCCAGCAAGAATGGTCAGGGACTGGAATGAGCTGCCCAGGGAAGTGGTGGACTCACCAACTCTGGATGTGTGTAAAGGTGGTTTGAATGTGGTGCCTGGGGCTATAGTTTAGGGAGCACCTTGCAGAGTAGGGTTCCAGGCTGGACTTGGTGATCCTGAGGGGCTTTGCCAACCTGAGTGTTGCTGTGGTTCTGTGGTTCCCCAGCCCTGGGTGGTACTGTACACAGCACACCCCCAGGCGACCCTCTGGGCTGAGAAGCAGCAGGCAGCACTTGAGCTGGAACAGTACAGCAGCAATTCCCAGACCAGCTGGGGCTAAGACAGCATCCAGACCCTTCCCCTTCCCAGCAGCCTCAGTGTCCCAGCAGGTCAGCAGCAGCAGCACTGGTACAGGACCCTTCAGCAGCTCCTCCCCCAGCCCGAGGGCTGTCTCCTTGCCCAGAGCTCTCAGCAGCCAAGCACAGGAGAAGCAGCAGCCCTTTCTCAAGCTGGCAGAAATGGGTTTACAGACATCTCAGAGCCTTGTGGTGCTCTGCTTTGGGGCTGCCTTGTCTAAGAAAACAATGATGTGTTATGAGAGGGATTTTGTCTTCTTGGAAAGATGAGGGCTATTGTGTTTCCAGCTCTGCAGTAACCATTCCAACACCACTCTCACAGGCAGCTCTAACCATGCAGATTATTGGGAAAGAAAGCCCATTAGTACAAATAAAACCAAGTTAAGGCAGAACCACCTTGGGGAAACCTTTCAAAAAGCCTTATTATAAAGAGCTAGTAGAGGAAAAAGCCCTCAGATACTCAGAGTAAGCAGAGAGGTAAATGCTTGGCAGATGAACTGCAAGTTGCAGCTGCCTGCCCTCCAGTCTGTGTTCTGAAAGACCATGAATAACACCAGCCTTGTAAACAGTCAACTTGCCTGACACCAAAAATCCCATGTCTGCTGCCAACAGTCTGCCTAGAAACTTGCTCTTTAAGTCTTCTGTGTGCTAGAAATAGGATTTCCCCCAAGCCCACTGTCTGCTCACTAATCAGGCAGCAAGAGCAAGGCATTCACAGAATCAGAGAATCAAGCAGATTGGAAGAGACCTCCAAGCTCAGCCAGCCCAACCTAGCACCCAGCCCTGGCCAATCAACCAGACCATGGCACTAAGTGCCCCAGCCAGGCTTGGCTTCAACACCTCCAGGCACGGCGACTCCACCACCTCCCTGGGCAGCCCATTCCAATGCCAATCACTCTCTCTGCCAACAACTTCCTCCTAACATCCAGCCTAGACCTCCCCTGGCACAACTTGAGGCTGTGTCCCCTTCTTCTGTTGCTGGTTGCTGGCAGCAGAGCCCAACCCCACCTGGCTACAGCCTCCCTTCAGGGAGCTGCAGACAGTAATGAGCTCTGCCCTGAGCCTCCTCTTCTGCAGGCTGCACACCCCCAGCTCCCTCAGCCTCTCCTCACAGGGCTGTGCTCCAGGCCCCTCACCAGCCTTGCTGCCCTTCTCTGGACACCTTCCAGCACCTCAACACCTCTCTGGAATTCAACGTCCTTTCCCAATGCATAAACTGATCCAGAACTTTAAGCTCACTGTCCACAGATTTCCCAAAGATGGAAAATTAAACCTACCTTGGAAACATCAGAGTTAAGAATTTCATCTGGCCAAGGTCTGTTTCTTCATGCAAGTGGCTTGCAGAGCCAAGAGAACTTCAAACCTGAACAGGTTGCTGCTCTGCAGCACAAAAACTGGAGAAATAGAGCAGATCAATGCCACCTTCTGCACCAGATGCTTCAGTCACAGAACCACAGAGTAGTAGTGGTTGGAAGGGACCTCCAGACATCACTCAGTCCTCTCCTAAAGCAGCATCACCAAGGGTAGTTCACAGAGGAACACATTCAGGTGGGTTTTGAAGGCTTTCCAGAGAAGGAGTCTCCACAACCTCTCTGGGCAGCCTGATACAGGCCTCCAGCACCCTCCCATCAAACAGGTTTCTCTTCATGTTGAGGTGGAACTCTCTGGGTTCCAGATTATCCCCACTGCTCTTTGTGCTGTCACTGGGCAGCACCACACAGAGCCTGGCACCTTCATCCTGACCCCCACCCCTCAGCTATTGAGACACATTGATCAGATCCCTCTCAGCCTTCTCTCCAGACTAACCAGCCCCAGGGCTCTCAGCCTTTCTCCACAGCAGAGCTGTTCCAGTCCCTTAGCATCCTCCTAGCTCTCTGCTGGACTCTCTCCAGCGGGTCCCTGTCTCTCTTGAGCTGAGGAGCCCAGAACTGGGCACAGTATTGCAGTTGTGGTCTCAGCAGGGCAGTGCAGAGGGGGAGAAGAACCTCCCTAGACCTTTAGTTAGACCTCCAGACTTTAGTTAAGAGCACAGCAGAAGCAGACCCAGTTCAGACCAACCACATGGGAACCATCCCAGAAGAGTGACTCCTCTCTCGACTGCAGCTGGAGGTTGGAAACTGTACACTTCAGTTCTGCAGAGGTGATAAGGCACAACACAAGTAAAGATCTGCCAAAACTACAACACCTCAGAGCCTACAGGAATCACAGAATCACTCTGGTTGGAAAAGTCCCTCAGGATCACCAAGTCCTACCTATTGCCATGGAGGAACTTTGCCTTCTTTACTTGCTGAAGCTAATCCTATGGCAGCAGCTGCCATTACTATTGCATCAGACTGCTTCCCCTGGTGCTTGGGAAGATCTCTCATCAGAGGCTTACCATCACAGGCCCACAGGATGTCAGGGGCTGGAAGTAACCTCTGGAGATCACAGGATCACAGGGTGTAAGGGGTTGGAAGGGACACGAAGAGACCATTGAGTCCCAATCCCCCTGCCACAGCACAACCACACAATCTAGCTCAGGTCACACAGGAACACATCCAGACAGGCCTGCAAAGGCTCCACAGAAGGAGACTGCACAACCTCTCTGGGCAGCCTGTGCCAGGGCTCTGTGACCCTTCCAGGAAAGAAGTTCCCCCTTGTGTTGAGCTGGAACCTCCTGTGCTGCAGCTTCCACCCATTGCTGCTTGTCCTATCCCAGGGAGCAGTGAGCAGAGCCTGTCCCCCAGCTCCTGGCCCCCAGCCCCCAGATATTTACAGACATTGATAAAATCTCCTCTCAGTCTTCTCTTCTCCAGACTAAGCAGCCCCAGGTCCCTCAGCCTCTCCTCATCGAGCAGTGCTCCAGGCCCCTCCTCATCCTCGTAGCCCTCCCTTGGCCTCTCTCCAGCAGATCCCTGTCCCAAACATGTCAGTCTCAAGACTGGATCAAAAGTCACCACTCTTCCCATCACAGACATCAGCAGGAATGTGACTGTGGCTCACAAACAGATAATGGCATCAAGGAGACTGCATTTAGGAGCTGTACTAGAGGCAGGACACCAAATATGGTTTGCTTCTCAAGCCTCTGTTACACTTCATGCCGTGGCTTAGATTATTCACTCCCCAGTGTGCCATCAGAGAGCTCAGCTATGAGTGGGCCCAGAATCACCCAGCCCCACTGGCAGAGAGATGCCAGGTCCTGGCTCTTTTTCAAGGCAGAGGAACTTGCATGGTCAACTCTGCAGGAGTTATGACAGTTTTGCCTATCTGATGAATCACAGAAAGGCAGGGGCTGGAAGGGACCTCCAGACCTTATCCAGTCCAACCTCCCCTGCCTGAGCAGCATCACCTACAGCAGATCACACATCCAGGCAGGTTCTGAGTATCTTCAGAGAGGGAGGCAGATACATAAAACCACAGAGCTGAGCAAACAGGTGGAACAAACACACAAAGGAGCCTGCTGGGTTGAGATGAGTCTCTTGAGCAGAGCTGGCAGAGGAAAGCCTCTGTCCTGATAGCAAAACCAAATAATCTTGCTGTGGACTCCTTGAAATTCAGCTTTTCCCAGGCAGTCTCCAGAGACCTGCTGGGTGATGCAGAAGTTTAGGAGCTTGGAGACCTGGAGCAATACTTCCCATGCCAAGTTTCAGTTGAGTGCACAGCCCAACATGCAGAGCAGATCATCTGCACCTCTCAGTGCAATCCTGGGATGCAGGCTTCTGTGAACCCCAAGCTTTGGCAGGGGCCTGGCAGCCACACGTCCCCCACATTGTTTCCTCTCTGCAGCTCTGCTCCCTCGCCTGCACCCCCATCCAAGGGATGTAAAATTAGTCACTCAGGCTTAAGAGAGAGCATGTTTTGTGCTGAAGGGAAGAGCTGCAATGCAAACAGTGTAACGCAGCACTAATCAATCATCCAGCTAGTTTAAGCAAGGCTTTTAGGAAACAAGGGGACAGAGAGAGGCATCAGAGCACCCTGAAATGGGTACTAGCAGACTGGCCTCACAGCAGAGGAAGAGAAGCACTCAATTTTGGCCAAGAAGGGCAATGGCATCCTGGGCTGGCTCAGGAGCAGTGTGGCCACCAGGACCAGGGCAGTCCTTCTGCCCCTGTGCTCAGCACTGCTCAGGCCACACCTGGAGTGCTGTGTCCAGTTGTGGGCTCCTCAAGTCAAGAGAGATGCTGAGGCGCTGGAAGGTGTCCAGAGAAGGGCAGCAAGGCTGGGGAGGGGCCTGGAGCAGAGCCCTGTGAGGAGAGGCTGAGGGAGCTGGGGGTGTGCAGCCTGCAGAAGAGGAGGCTCAGGGCAGAGCTCATTGCTGTCTACAATTCCCTGAAGGGAGGCTGTAGCCAGGTGGGGTTGGGCTCTGCTGCCAGGCAAGAACAAGGGCACACAGCCTCAAGCTGTGCCAGGGCATGTATGGGCTGGATGTTAGGAGGAAGTTGTTGGCAGAGAGAGTGATTGGCATTGGAATGGGCTGCCCAGGGAGGTGGTGGAGTCGCCGTGCCTGGAGGTGTTTAAAGCAGGCTGCATGAGGCACTTAGTGCCATGGGTTAGCTAATCAGGAGGTGTTAGGTGCTAGGTTGGACTGGATGAGCTTGGAGGTCTCTTCCAACCTGCTTAATTCTGTGATTCTGTGCTTCAGAGCCTCAGAAGGACACTCTGGCAGAGCACTGGCTTCACCTGCAGTGGCTGGGCAGGGCTGCCCTGCCGAGAGAGAAAGGCAGAGCACACAGAGCAGCTCTAAGGGGTGGTTGGAATCAGAAGTGCACACTCTGAGGCCCATAGGTGTGCCTGAAGTTTGAACACTCCCTGTGGGAGGTCATCCCAACACTTGCTGCAAGCCTGCTGGCAGAGCATTAGAACCTTCAAGCAGTTCCTCTCCTTAGAATCTTCAGCAATACTCTGCCTAAGGACGCAATCTGAAGACATCCTACCTTGCATGCAAACTAAGAGAAACAAAGCCCACAGGCAGGCTGAGCACCCTGCAGGAACAGTGAAGTCCTGCTCTTAGTAGCTCTTGCTTAGGAGCAATCATCAAAGGGACTGAGAAGACTCTTCAAGCCTCTAGCGTTAAGTTGCTAGCATGCAGCAAGCACAGAGCACACTGCCAGCTCCCCCAGACTGTCTCCAGTGAATCACTGCTTCTTGTTCCCCTCTCTCATGCTGTCTCTTCCACTCGGGCTGTGCCATCTCCTCGGTAGGCTTTCTCTCCCCACCACACTTATTGATCTTGCAAGGTGTTGACTCACTGCCTGCCTCAGATTTCAAAGCACAGGCAAATCTACTAAGGTGCTTTCATCTCTCTGACATGCCTGCAGCAGCACTTTAAACACCGTTCAACAGGGATGCCAGGAGGGCTTTGCCCTTTGAAGCCTTCCCACTGCTGCTGGGGCTGGAGCAAACCTCCTTCCTCCTAAGCACGGAAGCACTTTGTGTTAACATAGTCATTTAGGGTGTTACTTAACTTGGGAAAGCATCTTATTGCCACTTCAGGCTAAGTGGCAGATGATGGATAAATTGCAGCTGATGCTGGAAAGAGATGTGTAAAACCAGCTGACTCCTGATTATACTCCACTACTACCTCTGGCAATTTCCTCAGCAATTACTTCAAGGAGCAGGCAGAAACAATCTTTAATCTCTTCTGGCTGTAAGCAAACATTTCCTGCACACATTACTGCTCTCACAAGAGTTCCTAAAAAGTAAAGAAGGTCAAAGAAGGTGAACAAAGGAGGATGTATTTTCCAGAAAGCTATGCAGGAGCTATGCACAGAGAACCACAGAATGGTTTGGGTTGGAAGTGACCTCCAAAGGTCATCCAGTCCAACCCCCTGCAGGGGCATCCTCAGCTAGATCAGGTTGCTCAGAGTCTTCTCAAGGGAGGTTCTCCTTCCCCTCTACTCTGCCCTGCTGAGAACTCATCTTGAGCACTGTCTTCAGTTTTGGGCTCCCCAGTTGAAGAGGGACAGGAACTGCTGGAGAGGGTCCAGCAAAGGGCTAGGAGGATGAGTAGGGGACTGGAGCAGCACTACCTGATGAGGAGAGGCTGAGGGCCCTGGGGCTGCTTAGTCTGGAGAGGAGAAGACTGAGAGGGGATTTAATCAATGTCTATAACTCTCTGAGGGCTGGGAGTCAGGAGAGGGGGACAGGCTCTGCTCACTGCTCCCTGGGATAGGACAAAGAGCAATGGATGGAAGCTGCAGCACAGGAGGTTCCAGCTTAACACAAGAGGGAACTTCTTTCCTGGAAGGGTCGCAGAGCCCTGGCACAGGCTGCCCAGAGAGGTTGTGGAGTCTCCTTCTCTGGAGCCTTTCCAGGCCTGTCTGGATGTGTTCCTGTGTGCCCTGAGCTAGATTTTGTGGTCCTGCTGTGGCAGGGGGGTTGGACTTGAAGACTGCCTTGGGTCCCTTCCAACCACTAACATCCTGTGACCTGTGATCAGGTTGGAAGGCAGCCTCAAAGGTTATCCAAAGGCTTCCAGGAGACCTTGGAGTGGCCCTCCAGGATCTAAAGGGGGCTACAGGAGGGCTGGGGAGGGACTATTGACAAGGTCTGGTAATGACAGGAGGAGGAGGAATGGGTTTGAAGTGGCAGAGGGGAGATTGAAAGTGGATGTTAGGAAAGAGTGAGGGTGGTGAGACACTGGCACGGGTTGCCCAGGGAGGCTGTGGAGCAAAGAAGCACCAAACATGATCAAAGTTCAGTGCTTCTTTGATCCACAACCTCCCTGGAGGTGTTCAGGACCAGGCTGGATGAGATCTTGAGCAACCTGTTCTAGTGGGAGGTGTCCCTGCCTGTGGTGGGTGGCTGGGACTGAATAAGCTTTGAGCTCCCTTCCAACCAAAACCATTCTGTGATTCTATGACCTTGTCCAAGCCCAGGCAGCAGGGACACCTCCAGCTAGAGCAAGCTGCACGGGGACACAGCAAGGCTGAGCTTGAATGGCTCCAGGGATGGAACCTCAACCACATCCCAGGGCAGCCTGTGCCAGTGTCACACCACCCTTGCTGTACAGAACTTCCTTCTGCTGTCCAACCTAACTCTGTCCTGCTCCAGTTCCAAACTATTGCCCTCATCCTGTCCCCACAGGCCCTTCTGAACAGTCCCTCCCCAGCCTGCCTGTGGGTCCCACTCAGAGACTGAAATGCAACTCTAAGGTCTTCCTGGACCCTCCTCTTCTGCAGACTGCACAGCCCCAACTCTCAGTCTGTCCTCACAGCAGAGCTGCTGCAGCCCTCTGAGCATCCTCCTGGCCCTGCTCTGGACACACTCCAGCATCTCCACATCCCTCTCGTCCCAGGGGCTCCAGAGCTGGATGCAGTACTCCAGGTGAGACTCAGGAGAGCACAGCAGAGGGGGAGAATCACCTCCCTGGCCCTGCTGGCCACACTTCTCCTGCTGCAGCCCAGGCTCTGCTTGGCTTTCTGGGCTGCAAGTGCACACTGCTGGCTCCTGTTGAGCTTCTCATCCAGCAGCACCCCCAAGTCCCTCTCCTCAGGGCTGCTCTCCAGCCACTCACTGCCCAGCCTGGAGTTGTGCTTGGCATTGCCCCAACCCAGATCATCACCCAGCCAACAGCTATGTTTCCCTGAAACCACTTGCATTTTGCAGCAGCAGATAACATTTGCTTCAGAGGGGACCAACCCATTCCCTCCTGCTAGGCATTCATTCCAATCCAAACCAGGCAGCAGGAAGGCAGGCCCTGAACAGCAGCACAGCATCTGCAATGACTTCAGGCTGAGTCTCCTGTGAAAGGGAATCAGTCAGCAGCTATGTTTAAGGTGCATTTACATCTAGCTATGAACCATGAACTTTGCAAGTGCCTTCAAACCTCTTATATGGCAATAAAAAATAAATGCCCAGCATGGCTAAAGGGCTCCTTAAAATTATTGCTTCCTTCAAAAAAATCATAGTGAAGTCAACCCTACAGCAAAGCCACTGCAAAGAAATAGGCTGCTAAGCAGTGGGTATGAGAACACTGCTTGTAAACTGTTTGCAGTAGAGTTTCAGTAGTTAGAATTGTGGGGGGGGAGGGGAAGGCAGCCCTCAGGATGGACCCACTGAGAGCTGGGCAGAGGGAGTAGAAGAGCCCTGCAGAGGGACCTGGCCAGGCTGGATGGGTGAGCAGAGGCCAATGGGATGAGACTGAACAAGGCCAAGTGCAGGGTTCTGCACTTTGGCCACAACAACCCCAAGCAGCACTACAGGCTGGGGACAGAGTGGCTGAGAGCAGCCAGGAAGAAAGGGACCTGGGGGTGCTGGGAGAGAGGAGCTGCAGATGAGGCAGCAGTGTGCCCAGGTGGGCAGCAGAGCCAATGGCATCCTGGGCTGGCTCAGGAGCAGTGTGGGCAGCAGGACAAGGGAGGTTCTTCTGCCCCTGTGCTCAGCACTGCTCAGGACACCCCTTGAGTGCTGTGTCCAGTTCTGGGCTCCTCAATTGAAGAGAGATGTTGAGGTGCTGGAAGGTGTTGAGAGAAGGGCAGCAAGGCTGGGGAGGGGCCTGGAGCACAGCCCTGTGAGGAGAGGCTGAGGGAGCTGGGGGTGTGCAGCCTGCAGAAGAGGAGGCTCAGGGCAGAGCTCATTGCTGTCTGCAGCTCCCTGAAGGGAGGCTGTAGCCAGGTGGGGTTGGGCTCTGCTGCCAGGCAGCCAGGGACAGAACAAGGAGGCAGAGTCTCAAGCTGTGCCAGGGCAGGTCTAGGCTGGATGTTAGGAGGAAGTTGTTGGCAGAGAGATCTTTGATCACATTGGGTGCTTCTGTGCTCCACAGCCCCCCTGGACAACCTGTGCCAGTGTCTCACCACCCTCACTGTAAAGAACTTCCTCCTAACTTTCAATCTCCCCTCTGCCACTTCAATCCCATTCCTCCTCCTCCTCTCATCACCAGACCTTGTCAATAGTCCCTCCCCAGCCCTCCTGGAGCCCCCTTCAGATCCTGCAAGGCCACTCCAAGGTCTCCTAGAAGCCTTCTCTTCTCCAGGCTGCACAGCCCCAACTCTCTCAGCCTGTCCTCAGAGCAGAGCTGCTGCAGCCCTCTCAGCATCTTGGTGGCCTCCTCTGGACTGGCTCCAACACTTCCACGTCCTACTTGTGCTGGGGGCTCCAGAACTGCACCCAGGACTGCAGGTGGGGTCTGAGGAGAGCAGAGCCAAGAGGCAGAATCCCCTCCCCTACCCTGCTGGCCACGTTGCTCTTGCTGCAGCAAACCCAGCTCAGATGAAACCTGAACCTTACAACACACCCCCAGACATTAGCATCAGAAATTCAAGATGAGGAAATTAAGCCAAACAGCAGGTATAGATCTTCAGGACTGTTTGCATAACACCTCTCAAAATCTTTGTCATTCCTCATTTTGTTCTCAGTAACAGGCAAAGCTAAGCCTGGAAAGCTCTTTTTTTGTTTCTTTTTTTTTGTCTCCAAGTCAAATGTGTCTCATGAAACAGCTCTGCTGTGAAGGCTGAGAGCCCTGGGGCTGCTTAGGCTGGAGAGGAGAAGGCTGAGAGGGATCTGATCAATGTCTCTCAATAGCTGAGGGTGGGGGTCAGGATGAAGGTGCCAGGCTCTGTGTGGTGCTGCCCAGGGACAGGACAAGCAACAACAGGTACAAGCTGGGACCCAGGAGGTTCCAGCTCAGCATGAGGAGAAACTTGTTTGGTGTGAGGGTGCTGGAGGCCTGGAGCAGGCTGCCCAGAGAGGTTGTGGAGTCTCCTTCTCTGGAGCCTTTCCAAGCCCACCTGGATGTGTTCCTGTGTGACCTGCCCTGAGTGATGCTGCTCTGGCAGGGGGATTGGACTGGAGGCCCCTTCCAACCCTTAGCTTGCAGCCTGGAGAACAGAAGGCTGCAGGGAGACCTTAGAGAAGCTTTCTTGTACCTGAAGGGGCTACAAGCAGGCTGCAGAGAGACTGTTTGCAAAAGCCTGCAGGGACAGGACGAGGGCAATGGCTGCAAAGCAGAGCAGAGCAGATTGAGACTGGATGTGAGGCACAAGTTTTGCACCAGGAGGCTGCTGGAACCCTGCAACAGGTTGCCCAGGGAGGTGTTTGAGGCCCCATTGCTGGAGATCACAGGATCACAGAATGGTAGGGGTTAGAAGGGACTTCTGAAGATCGAGTCCAACCTTCCCGGTTGGTTCCCTGTATGCAAGGTGAGGCTGGACAGGGCTGTGGGCAACCTGATCTAGCGGAGGATGTCTCATGGACTGGATGAGCTTTGGAGGTCTCTTCTAGCCCAGACTATTCTATGATCCCATGATAGAGGCACACAGAGCATCTAGGACTATATTAATTTGCAAATGAGAGGGGCTTTGCAATTACTGACAGCAATTTTCTGGCTAGCCACAATGTTGTCTGCAGATAGGCTTTGGGAAGCAGCAAGAGTCCCAGCAGAGCAAGGATGAGCAGGCTTTCAGCAGCAAACTGCTGGTACTGAGCACTCAATCCAAAGGAAGTATCTGTGCCCTCTATCCAGTAGCTCTCTGCAGCTCAGCCTGCACACAGCATTGACTCACTGGCAGGCTGCATGTCTCAGATGAATGCAGAAGCTCTTCCCCACGTGAAAAGATAAAAGAAAACACATCAAAGCTAAGCTCTTTATCTGCCAAAAAAAACCCAAACCACAACTAAAAGCCCTCACCCATTAAAAGCTGAGGAACACATCTCTGGCAGAGCCCAGTTCCATGGTGCACCCCAGACTGCAACAGGCATAGCTAAGCCAGCAGTTCCAATTTGGTTTTGGGTGCAAATCTTGGTTGTGCCATTCATAAAACTCAGTAGGTGACTGCACAGCTAAGCCAAGATCCTCAGAGGAGAGCAGAGGAAGAATGAATTCCCTAGGCCATTATTTATAGCTGTGTTTCTGAACGAACACAGTGTAACAGGCACCAAGCCAGGATTTAAAAGCAAAGCCCACAACAAAAGCCCCAAACCAACCAGATTTGTAAACCCTGAGATATTTCAGTAAGTCTACAGCCTCTTTCACATCTAATCTGCCTTTGCAGCACATAAAAATCCCAAGGCCTTGGGCTGCCTCTGTGATTAATCATTAGGATTTAAGATAAACCCTCCAGAAAGGCAGGTCCAGAAGCCCAGGCACAAAGCCTGTCCTGCTATCAGGGCGTGGAGCTTGCTTGCGGTGATGCTGCTGGGAATGCCCCAGCACTGCCTGCTAAAGCACTTGAGCTGATGTCTAGTCTGAAACAAGCCTCGGGAACAAAAATCATTACCAGGTGTCAGTCACAAGTGGTAGCAAGGAGAGCTCAGTTCCAGCTCAGTCTTGCCCAGCTAACCCCGAGAAGAAGCTGCTTATCCCTCCCAAGCTCCACAAGGATGCAGAAGCCTCTGTAACACAACCATAGAATCATAGAATCATAGAATCATAGAATGGTTTAGGTTGGAAGGGACCTCAAGGATCATCCAGCTCCAACCCCCTGCCATAGGCAGGGACACCTCCCACTAGAGCAGCTTGCTCAAGGCCTCATCCGGCCTGGCCTTAAATGCCTCCAGGGAGGAAGCATCCACAACCTCCCTGGGCAACCTGTGCCAGTTTTACCACCCTCACTGTAAAGAACTTCCTCCTAACATCCAGTCTAAATCTCCCCTCTGCCACTTTAAACCCATTCCCCCTCGTCCTGACTTTACCAGACCTTGTCAATAGTCCCTCCCCAGCCTTCCTGTAGGCTCCCTTCAGACACTGCAAAGCCACTCTAAGGTCTCCTCGAAGCCTTCTCTTCTCCAGGCTGCACAGCCCCAACTCTCTCAGCCTGTCCTCAGAGCAGAGCTGCTGCAGCCCTCTCAGCATCTTCGTGGCTCTCCTCTGGACTGGCTCCAGCAGTTCCATGTCCTTCTTGTGTTGGGGGCTCCAGAACTGCACACAGGACTCCAGGTGGGGCCTGAGGAGAGCAGAGTAAAAGGGGAGAATCCCCTCCCTTGCCCTGCTGCCCACACTGCTCTTGCTGCAGCCCAGCACAGGGTTGCTGTCTGGGCTGCATGTGCACACTGCAGGCTCATGTTGAGCTTTTCATCAACCCAGACCCCCAGGTCCTTCTCCTCAGGGCTGCTCTCCAGGCATTCACCACCCAATGTGTTTAAGCTCCCCAAAGACGGCTGCTTGGAGTCAGTTAGGAGCAGTGGTGTGCAGTGATGCTGCTGCTTTCCAAACATGCTGCCTTATTGCCAATACCTCTTAACAACACAACAGAGGGGGGAAAAAATACCCCAAATCCTTCCCTCTCCTGCTGCTCCGAAGTCAAGCAGTAGCTTGCTGCTGGCAAGCCAAAAGAAAGCTGAGTTCTTGTTGTTGTTGTAAGCTCCAACAATATTCTGGAGATAAACCCAAGCAACATTCTTTGGTAACAAGCAAACAGAACAGGAGCCAAAATGTTCTGCTAAGAGCTCCAAGGTTTTCCACAGTCATGCATGGAAAATAGAACCAAGTATCTGCATCAAGAGATGCAACTCACAGTACAAAGGAGGTTTGACTTATTCCTGTTTAGAGAGATGCAAATGTGAGTGCCAGGAGGCTGGAGCCAGCTCTGCTGGGTGATGCCCAGTGCCAGCACAAGGGGCACTGGTGGCAGCTGAGGCAGAGGAAATTCCATGGAAAGATGAGGAGGAATTTTTTCCCTGTGAGGGTGACAGAGCTCTGGCACAGGCTGCCCAGGGGTGTTGTGCAGTCTTCCTCTCTGCAGATATTCCAACTCCACCTGGATGTGTTCCTGTGTGACCTGCTGTAGGTGATGATGCTCTGGCAGGGGGTTGGGCTGGATGAGCTTTGGAGGCCCCTTCCAGCCCCTGTCACTCTGTGACTCTGTGATTGTGGTTGAAAAGAAAGGAGGGTGTAAATTTGTGTTTTCTGGACACAAATGCTCTTGCTTCTTGCATGTACATCAGAAACAATATTGGACAGATCACTCTGCTCCATTTCAGCCTACCGAAGGGACCTCCATGGATCAAGTCCACCTGCTCTGCCAGAACAGGTCCATAGAATCTAGCACTGGTCACATCCAGACAGGGCTGGAAAGGCTGCAGAGAAGGAGACTCCACAGCCTCTCTGGGTAGCCTGTGCCAGGGCTTTGGGACCCTCACAGTCAAAAAGTTCTTCCTCATGTTGAGCTGCAGCTTCCTGTGCTGCAGTTTCTACCCAGTGCCCTTGTCCTATGGCAGGGAACAACTGACCCCCAGCCCTCAGATATCGATAAACATTGATTAGATCCCCTCTAAATCTTCCCTTCACCAGACCAAACAGCCCCAGGTCCCTCAGCCTCTCCCCACAGGAAGAAGCAGCACGAAAGGTGACTGCCATGCAGGGTTTGCTTCCTCCTCCTCCTCATGCAAGGGCTTTTGCAGCACCTTGAGTAAGCTGGCATGAAACTCCAGCACTCAGTATGCATGGCAGGAAAGTTGCCAGGTACAGAGTGGAGCTAGAGGTGCAGGTGTCCTTAAGGAAATAGTAAAGCACAGACAAAATAAGGCTTTGTCAAGGTGAGTAACACCAATGATCTTGGAGGTATCTTCCAACCTGCTTGGTTCTCTGATTCCCTGAATAGTCTGAGAACTGAAAAGAACAGTCTGAGAACTGATAAGAGGAGCAGCTGCAGGGAAGTGGCCTTGGGTAGGAGCTGGGAAAGTCCATCTGCTGTCTGTAAACTGGGCTGGGCAAGGGGGTCTTGAAGGGGGGCAGGCTGTTCAGCACTAGGAGCAAGCAAATGCTGTGGCTGGCTGCACAAAGTGGGGTTATGGGGGGTAGTTGGTCAGGTCTGCTTCTGTGTGTGTGGACAGCCCATCTCTGCTATGTAAGCCTATCAAAAGTACACACCCCTGTACCCAGCTCCACGTTTTAAGCATCACACTTAGCTTCAATAAATGCATTGACCACCTCTGGACCATACTGGTATAAGCTCCTGTCTTTCCTGCTCCCACAAGGCCTTTGAGCAACCCAGCAACTGACCATCCAGTGATACCAGCATTAAAGCAGTCAGCAAGGGAGCAATGTGAGACCTGGAAAATGGAAAAGGTGTTATGGAAACAAGACAGGGGATGGGAATCTTTCTGATGCACTTTGCTAGTGTATCATCACTGTTTAACTTGGGTGTGAGCTCCTGGTAATTCTTGGCGCTACTAAAAGTAATTTAGTTATTGCAGCACAGGAGGTTCCAGCTCAACACAAGGGGCAACTTCTTCCAGGGCTACCCAGGGAGGTGGTGGAGTCACCGTCCCTGAAGGTGTTCAAGAAAAGACTGGATGAGGCACTTAGTGCCATGGTCTGGTTGACTGCACAGGGCTGGGTGTTAGGTTGGACTGGATGAGCTTGGAGGTCTCTTCCAACCTGGTTGATTCTATTCTATTCTATTCTATTCTATTCTATTCTATTCTACTCTACTCTATTTACTGTAAGGGTCCCAGAGCACTGTAACAGGCTTCCCAGAGAGGTTGTGGGGTCTCCTTCTCTGGAGCCTTTCAAGGCCTGTCTGGATGTGTTCCTCTGTGATCTACGTTAGATTGTGTGGTCCTGCTCTGGCAGGGGGTTGGGCTCGATGATCTGCTTGAGTCCCTTCTGCCTGAAACCTGAGCATTTGTGTATTGCAGGTACACATGAGCAGTCATCACATCTCCAGGCTTGCTGCTTTGACTGCTGCATTTCAACCAGTCCATCTGATGCAGACCTTGGAAGCAGAGGGTATTTTGAAGGACTCTCGTAGTGTCTGTGCTGCTCTTAATACGTCTGACCAACCATCAGCCAGCAGCGCTGGACTGAAACGTCTGGACCCTAAATCCTTTCTCTTGCACAACAACCTCCACATGCATGCCATTTCTTTAGGACTAGACACATTCATCTTCTTAAATCCAGCACCCATCCATTTCTCTGTCAGGAAATGTCCACTTTCCAAACAGAACCTGCATGCCTCCCCCAGCTGAAGGACAGGCCAGCTCAGGAATGACGCAGCAGCACCTTCCAAACATTCCTCCTTCTTCACCAGCAACCAAGGCAGAAAAGCAGCACATAGACAGGACAATCTCAGCACTCCTTCAGGAGTGCAGAAGAGAGGACTTGGAGAGAAGAACCTCAAAGCTGTAGGACTAGTTAGGAAGTGAACTCCAAAAGGGAGAAAAACTAAGGTAGAAGGGGAAAACCACAGTGATAGTCCCCAGAGAATCATAGAATCATAGAATCAACCAGGTTGGAAGAGACCTCCAAGCTCATCTAGTCCAACCTAGCACCCAGCCCTGGCCAATCAACCAGACCATGGCACTAAGTGCCTCATCCACGGCTGAAACAAACTGCTTCTGTGGAACCCACACCCAGATCAAAACCACCAGCAAAAGACTCCTCCAGACCCCACTCCAATCAAACACTGAGTTCCTAGTTTGCAGACAGCACTAAATCAATGGAAAACCATAGAATCATGGAATGGTTTAGGCTGAGCTCAAAGCTCAGCCAGTTCCATAGGCAAGGACACCTCCCACTAGAACCGGTTGCTCAAAGCCTCATCCAACCTGGCCTTGAACACCTCCAGGGAGGTTGTGGAGCACAGAAGCAGCCAATGTGATCAAAGTGCCACGTTCAATCCTGCCTTGAACAGCTCCAGGGACGGCAACTCCACCACCTCCCTGGGCAGCCCATTCCAGTGTCCAATGACTCTCTCAGTGAAGAACTTTCTCCTCACCTCAAGCCTAAATTTCCCCTGGCGCAGCCTGAGGCTGTGTCCTCTTGTTCTGGTGCTGGCTGCCTGAGAGAAGAGAGCAACCTCCTCCTGGCTACAACCACCCCTCAGGTAGTTGTAGACAGCAATAAGGTCTGCCCTGAGCCTCCTCTTCTCCAGGCTAAACAATCCCAGCTCCCTCAGCCTCTCCTCGTAGGGCTGTGCTCGAGGCCTCTCCCCAGCCTCGTTGCCCTTCTCTGGACACGTTCAAGCATCTCAATGTCCCTCTTAAACTGGGGGGCCCAGAACTGGACACAGTACTCAAGGTGTGGTCTAACCAGTGCAGAGTACAGGGGCAGAATGACCTCCCTGCTCCTGCTGGCCACACCATTCCTGATGCAGGCCAGGATGCCATTGGCTCTCTTGGCCACCTGGGCACACTGCTGGCTCATGTTCAGGTGGGTATCAATCAGCACCCCCAGATCCCTCTCTGTTTGGCTGCTCTCCAGCCCCTCTGACCCCAGCCTGTATCTCTGCGTGGGGTTGTTGTGGCCAAAGTGCAGCACTGGCACTTACAGCCATTGAACACCATCCCCTTGGACTCTGCCCATCTGTCCAGGCGGTCAAGGTCCCGCTGCAGAGCCCTTCTGCCCTCCAGCCCACCAACATCTGCCCCCAGCTTGGTATCATCTGCAAACTTGCTGATGACTGACTCAATGCCCACATCCAGATCATCTGTGAAGATGTTAAAGAGGATGGGGCCCAGCACTGATCCCTGAGGGACACCACTAGTGACTGGCCGCCAGCTGGATGTGGCACCATTCACCACCACTCTCTGGGCTCGGCCCTCCAGCCAGTTCCTAACCCAGCACAGAGTGTTGCCATCCAAGCCGTGGGCTGACAGCTTAGCCAGCAGTTTGCTTCTGGGAAAGCCACAGCAGCTGAGCCAGCAGAAAGCAACTCCCCTCATTGTGTTTAGTGCCTGGGCCCCTGGGCACACTGGTGCCAATTCTGCAGGGGAAAAACAAGCTGGCCCAGGAGAATGGAAGCAGGACAGCCTGGGGAAGTAGTGAAGCTCTGCAACAGACCCCTCAGCAGCAAGTGTGATGGCAGAGATACCTCTGCCAGACTCCAATAGTTCTGTCTGAACATCAGGAAAGCTTCTTGATGGTTTTCTTTTGTAGATTTACTTTGGATAAAACATCTCTCTTCATTAGCATCCTCTTCCCTAGCAGCACCACTTCAAATCTGAGTTCTGCCTCAGCAATCTATCAAACCTCAGGGGTTCTGCAAAAGCCTCTTTCATCTTTCAGTCATTTCTATTGTGTCACTTGAGCAACCAATAAAATGGGATTTATTTCAGGGAAACACATCAATCTCTCCTACACCAGCAGCAGTCACACTCCATGCTTCTTTTACAACCCAAGGAAGGATACAGACACTCCTGCAGCTCACCAGCCTTGTCTCTTTGGAAGAGTTGATAACCTCTGCCCCACAGAGCCAACCAGATCATGGCAGGAGTCCACTCAACATCCATATGGAGTTCAATCATCCATCTCAGAATCACAGAATCACAGAATCAGTCAGG
>WAAF01008627.1:4225-15512 GCA_013400475.1 Tricholaema leucomelas
CCACAACCTCCCTGGGCAACCCGTTCCAGTGTCTCACCACCCTCACTGTAAAGAACTTCCTCCTAACATCCAGTCTAAATCTCCCCTCTGCCAGCTTAAACCCATTCCCCCTCATCCTAACATTACTAGTCTCTCCCCAGCCTTCCTGTAGGCTCCCTTCAGATACTGGAAAGCCACTATAAGGTCTCCTCGAAGCCTTCTCTTCTCCAGGCTGCAGAGCCCCAACTCTCTCAGCCTGTCCTCATACTCCGCAAGAAGTTCCAACTCCAGTACCCCACAAGAAGTCCAACTCCAGTTCTCCGCAAGAATTTCAACTTCAGTACCCTGCAAGAAGTTCAACTCCAGTACTCTGCAAGAAGTTCAACTCCAGTACTCCAGTGTAAGTCACGAGGACTGGCACAAGAGACTTTGGCTTGCTGTCATTAAGAGTGAATTAGAATAAACTGTGAATCCCAAACTCCAGTTAATAGAAGCAGAAAGTGGAAATTGGCAGGTAGCAGTCAGAGAGTGGCTGAAGGGCTGCCATGGACAATGCAGACAAACACATTTTATTGGATATGCATTTTCCCACTTTGGGCTAGTAAGAGATTCTCAGTTTTTAGGAAACATGGAGCTCTTTGCAAGTTTGTTATGAGAGCAGATTTAGCCACTGCATTTTCATTCACCTTCAGCATGTTTGCCCTTGATGCAGAACACCTTGCTGCTGGTTTTGCCTTCCAAA
Organism: Tricholaema leucomelas; assembly: GCA_013400475.1. NCBI lineage: Eukaryota > Metazoa > Chordata > Aves > Piciformes > Lybiidae > Tricholaema lacrymosa > Tricholaema leucomelas. Next base: position 4,947 of record WAAF01008627.1, read on the forward strand.
CACATACCACAAAACAACACTTAGAAGCAGAGTTGAAAGTAAATCTTAAGTGTCTCCTATTAGTAGAATGTAAGCATGAAAAGGGGTAGGATATTTAGTGCACTCCTATACAATGCCCACTCTCCAGCAACCCTCACTGCAGAGCTGCCTGTGAAGGGCTGTGTGCTAGTTTCATAGAATCAAGCAGGTTGGAAGAGACCGCCAAGCTCAGCCACTCCAACCTAGCACCCAGCCCTATCCAATCAACCAGACCATGGCACTAAGTGCCTCATCCAGGCTTTGCTTCAACACCTCCAGGGACAGTGATTCCACCACCTCCCTGGGCAGCCCATTTCAATGCCAATCACTCTTTCTGGAAACAACTTCGTCCTAATATCCAGCCTGAAACTCCCTTGGCACAACTTGAGACTGTGTCCCCTTGTTCTGTTGCTGGTTGTCTGGCAGAAGAGACCAAATCCACCTGACTACAGCCTCCCTTCAGTTAGTTGTAGACAGCAATAAGGTCACTCCTGAGCCTCCTCTTGTCCAGAATAAACAACCCTAGCTCAGAGACAAGGTGTAGGATGCCAGATTTCCACCAATTTGGGGCATACAAAACCCTGGTCTGCTGATATTTTACTGGAAGAAGTTCCCTCAAATAATACTATCTTCAGGATGGAAGATGCCTTCAAAAAGAAACTTGAAGGAGACATGGAAGACTTAGGCAAAAACAGAAGGCAATTGAAAAGTGCCCCCCAGAGAGGTTGTGGAGTGTCTATCTCTGGAGACCTTCAATGCTTATCTGGATATGTTCCTCTGTGACCTGTGCTAGATTTTGTGGTCCTGCTCTGGCAGGAGGGTTGGACTTGATGATCTCCTTGAATCCCTTCCAACCCCTAATCTCCTGTGATAAGCAGGCAGAAAAGACAAAGCAGAGACCTACTATTCAAAATGAAATGAAAAGGAGGAAAGCAGGACTAACACACAGCACAAAGCAAGGATATGAAGTAGGTCTCTTCACCAACCATTTGTTCATGGTGGTTTGCAGACAAACATGTTGATTTAGTGAGCTTCAGAGGGTTTTTTGTTCATTTTTACCTTTAAAAAATCAACAGCTTTCATCCTGAAAATCTGAGCCAACTTCAAACATGTCACAGCAGAAGCAATAAAAAATGGCACATAACAGAGGAAGGAATATTGTGTTGCAAACACAATCATGCAGACATAGAATTAGTCAAGTTTCAATATATGATCAATCTCAGGACAGCAATATATTGGAAGAAAGATAAAATGACTGAACACCATGGAAAAATCCTTGTAGTTACACTTCTCTGCCAAACAAAGCTAGAAATCAGAGGGTCACATGTTTTTGTCTGGAAGCAAAGAGTTTCAAGCAAATGGTTTAAGGGCAGACATAGAATCATAGAATCAAGCAGGATGGAAGAGACCTCCAACATCATCCAGTCCAACCTAGCACCCAGCCCTGTCCAATCAACCAGACCATGGCACAAAGTGCCTCATCCAGGCTTGGCTTCAACACCTCCAGGGATGGCAACTCCACCACCTCCCTGGGCAGCCCATTCCAATGCCAATCACTCTCTCTGCCAACAACTTCCTCCTAACATCCAGCCTAGACCTCCCCCAGAACAACTTGAGACTGTGTCTTCTTGTTCTGTTGCTGGTTGCCTGGCAGAAGCGACCAACCTCACCTGGCTACAGCCTCCCTTCAGGTAGCAATGAGCTCTGCCCTGAGCCTCCACTTCTCCAGGCTAAACAACCCCAGCTCCCCCTGTGCTGCACTGAGGCAGATGATTGTAAGTAATCTACACCATAAATCAAGCCTGAGGCAAACCCACAATAATCCTGTATGTTTCCATTACAAAATGGACTACTAGGATTGATGTTTTCAGAGGTCACTCTGTTTAAAAGCTATTTTGCTTCAGTGTGAGCTCATGCTGTTATTTCAGTGGTGGGAATGCTGACTGTTCTGAAACCTTTCAGATCAAAGCCACAATGAAATGCTAAAAAACACCTATGGTAAAATGTGGACAGACATCTGAGCTTGGGAGAGAGGCAAGAAAGGCTGGTTACCAACTTTCTTGAATATGAATAGCTGACTTCACGCTCCAGTTGTCTTTGACTCAGTGAAACTGCTGCTCTGAAGCACGTTGGAATCAAGATGTCTATGAAATTAGAATCAGGTTGGGACTGCACTTGGGATTTTTTTGGTTTGGTTTGTTTTTGCTTCCTTCTTATCAAGGTTACTGCACAGCTGGATAGAGACACATTGCTTGATCTGGCTGCTTCCTTGAGTCTAAATTCAGGTACACAAAAAAGCTATGAGCAGCTCTACCTCTTGTCTCCAGGGAAATCAGTTTTCATTTTAGGTATGTTGATGGATCATAGGCCAACAGCTGCGGCACATAGGATGAGCTGTTAGTGAGTTTGTCCCATAAGTTATCTGCACTTGAGATCGAAAGAAAACTGTTTCATTTGCCTTAAAGGCAGCAATGTTCCACCAGAGTGAAATGATTGACTGACCTTGGAGAACTAAGGCTGATCATTTGGCACTAGTCTAAACGAAAAATTCATCATTAGCGATGATTTTTGACCGCCCCAGAAAACCCAAATACTAATATGGTTTAATACAGCACAATTGAAAATCCAGAATGCAATATAACTTTCACATCATGCTAGCAGAGGGATTTCTTTGTGTTATTCATTCCAGGAGCAAGATATGTTCCCTTTCTATTTCAAGCAATTCTTTCTGGAGCTAAAACAATATGGTATTTCATTGGGTACCTTTCAGCACCTTTCCAATGTATGAACTCGCTGGTGCTCTCAGGCCTTCTGGAATGATAAAACTTTTGTCTGCATCTCACCACAAATTCTCAACACAGGCACCTTGGATTACTTCCCCGAGAAATACTTGGATACATTACAACTTATACTTGTATAAGTGCAATGGCCTGTAAGGTACTTCAGATTTAGCAAGATCCACTCCAAAGTAAAAGCTGAGATAGAACAAGGGATTCTTCCCTGAAACAAATGGTGGCGACAAAGCTGGTGAGGGGCCTGGAGCACAGCCCTGTGAGGAGAGGATGAGGGAGCTGGGGGTGTGCAGCCTGCAGAAGAGGAGGCTCAGGGCAGACCTCATTGCTGTCTACAACTACCTGAAGGGAGGCTGTAGCCAGGTGGGGTTGGTCTCTTCTGCCAGGCAACCAGCAACAGAACAAGGGGACACAGCCTCAAGTTGTTCTGGGGGAGGTCTAGGCTGGATGTTAGGAGGAAGTTGTTGGCAGAGAGAGTGATTGGCATTGGAATGGGCTGCCCAGGGAGGTGGTGGAGTCGCCCTCCCTGGAGGTGTTCAAGAAAGGACAGGATGAGACACTTTGTGCCATGGTCTGGTTGATTGGCCAGGGCTGGGTGCTAGGTTGGACTGGATGAGCTTGGAGGTCTCTTCCAATCTGATTGATTCTATGACTTTCAGAAGCTTACAGCCCAAGCGTGCATAGAGATTGTACATCATACAAGACCCTCAAAGGTCACTAGTCACAGACAAGAATTCATATTTTTCCTAACCTGAAACTGGAATGCCACTTGTAGAAAAGAAATAACAGTCCACCTTGGAATACTGTAAAATAAGAATTAGCCACAGGGGAATCACATTTTCTAATTAAATGCCAATTAAATTCAACTAAGAAGCTAGATCAGTCCTGCACTAATGAGGGAAGTCATATTACTACCTCTGAATTAAGTACTGTATCATCCACTAATTCCATTTAATCACAGAGATTTTTTGATTTTTCTTTTAAACACAAGGACCTAGAAGAATATTGCAGTAAATTTGAACAATGAATTACAAAGGTTCAGTGTTCTCTAGCCAAAGGAACACATTTTCCTGTATACTACATGCAAAAGGCTCTAAAGGTGTTCTTGTGATAATTGTAAGAGATGTCACACCTCTAGTTTTTAATTCTTATATGTTTCAGTAGTGCTTCTGAACTCCACAAATTCCTAGTAGTAAATTTAGTTGTCCTGCTAAGACACAGGTAGAATTATAAACCTTTGTGATGTAGGCTTTATGAAATCTTGGTACTACATCTTAAGGCTCCAGCAATGAAACAGAAAGAGCACAAAGATGAAGCCAGTATGGAATCTAGTTAAGAGAAAAGAAATAAGTATATTAATCAAAATGTTAATCATAGAATCAACCAGGTTGGAAGAGACCTCCAAGCTCAGCCAGTCCAACCTAGCACCCAGCCCTGGCCAATCAACCAGACCATGGCACTAAGTGCCCCAGCCAGGCTTTACTTGAACACCTCCAGGGATGGCAACTCCACCACCTCCCCGGGCAGCCCATTCCAATGCCAATCACTCTCTCTGGGAAGAACTTCCTCCTAATATCCAGCCTAGACCTCCCCTGGCACAGCTTGAGACTGTGTCCCCTTCTTCTGTTGCTGGTTGTCTAGGAGAAGAGACCAACCCCCACCTGGCTACAGCCTCCCCTCAGGTAGCTGTAGACAGCAAAAGGACACAAATATCTTCATGGCCATATGACATCCTAAATTTTAAAACACCAGAGCTGTGAAGGGGCAAGAATTCAAAGCTGCATTTTCTGCTTACAGAAAAGAGCAGATAATCTTGTGGTCTGAGTAGCACAGATGCCACTTCAGGTCAGAGTAAGAAAGACATTCCTTCAAGAATTCTCCAGAACATGTTAATCCTGAGCTGAGTTCAAATTAGGCTCTCATAAGCAACTGAAAGGTTGCAGAAGTTTGAGAGGATCCCTCTTACCCAGTACTAACTTTGATAAGATGCTTTGATGGCTTTTTGCTTTGTCACTTAGTCTCTTTACTGCAAATTTTGTTTCCTTAGCAGGTGATAAAGCTGATTCTCTTAACCTGTAGATAGCAACAGCTTCAACCTGCTCTTCCAAGCAAATGCAAATTTAGTACTCTAGGGGACACTGGCAAATTCCTGGAGTGCATTATCCCACTGGATGTGGGGTCAGGAGGGTTCTGAACATCTGGAGTTTGTAGGACTTTAATGCACCATGCCCATTTGTGGCATAAGCAAGGCTTGAGCCTCTTCACTCCATGGGGAGAATAAGGTGAAGACCTGAAACTCAGAGCTCAGACTCCCTTGTTGGTTTGTTTCTGGTACCTGATCTAAAACTCTTTCCTGTTGGATTGACCTGTGCAACACCTGTCAGGCTTGTTGAAATGCCCCTACACCACGTATGGGAATGCTTTCTTAGTGGAGTCTGTGTTGCATAGCCAGGGCACTCCCTAAAGAGCCATTCACCAGGGTGTCTATCAGAGATAAATTATCAGCTTCTCACTCTTACTGACCACTGAACACAGATGTGGCTTTAAAAGCTTTATAGTAATTACAGTGCTGGGCTGAACGGTGCTGACAATTTATCTGTGGTTACTGATACAATTTGTAAAGTGACTCCAAGACTTCACCAAGCTTTCCCTCTCTCCCTCCTGCAAAGTGCAGTCTCTCTGCAAGACATACTTCTTTGCTCTGGAATTACAGAGAGAGTGGAAGCAGGAAAGTATTTCTAGAAGCCTCATTGAAACTGGAGTGGGAAAAGGAACAAAAATATCTTCTTCTAGACTGGCACTGCTTATCATGCTAATACTTGACAGAGAACAGGTATGACTGCTGCACTGCAAAGTGTTCATGAGCATGGGACCTGCCATACTGGATCCAACTCAGGTGGTCTTACAGGCCATCTGAAGGGTTGCCACATGAGCCACTCATGCAGAGACACCAGGAACTGCATAGGAAAGGAGAAATGAAGTGCTTACGTTCTAAAACAGTGATGACTATAAGGTCATCAATGCAAGGCTGGTGCTGCTGGTAGGTGAAGAAACATTACAATCACTCCCTCCCAATTTAAAAGGAGCATGGTGATGCAGAGAGGATAAGCAACTCACCCAATGACTTGTGTGGTGACTCACGGAGCTGAACGTGGGATAGATAACATGACTCTCACCACTGGAAAGAGTCATACCACCACTACTCTGCTGGAAAGGAATACTGAATAATTTGGGATGTATTACTTCCAGGACACTCAATTCCTCCTGAATATTCCTGAAATCTTGACTGTGGAGACCTCTGGAAAGACATGCCCTGATGTGGACCCCAAACAGAACTCCAGCATCCCATAAGGGCTGCAATCCCACATACCCTGGAAACCAAAGCATGGACACTATAGCTATCCATGGGATTTAGGGAAGGAGAAAAATAAGAGAATGAAAGAGAAGACCATTAATGAGGAAGACAATGAGCTGTAAAATGTCTTTTAAATGAAACTTGTGGTGTTTATCTGTACCTCATCCCTGGGAATTCTCTAGCCACTCCAAAAGCCTTGACCAGAATCGCTAAGCTCACAGCCTTTCCAATACTTTGTTAATTCACCTGAGTTCTCCTCGTTTTGAGCTGAGCCTTTATGCCTGGATGACGATGAAAATCCAAAGAGCGATGGGTGGTACAACATACTACTGACAAGGGAGTCCAGCAGGGCAAGGGAGGGGATTCTCCCCCTTTACACTGCTCTCATCAGACCCCACCTGGAGTCCTGTGTGCAGTTCTGGAGCCCCCAGCACAAGAAGGACATGGAACTGCTGGAGTCAGTTCAGAGCAGAGCCACAAAGATGCTCAGAGGGCTGCAGCAGCTCTGCTATGAGGACAGGCTGAGAGAGTTGGGGCTCTGCAGCCTGGAGAAGAGAAGGCTTTGAGGAGACCTTAGAGTGGCTTTGCAGTATCTGAAGGGAGCCTACAGGAAGGCTGGGGAGGGACTATTGACAAGGTCTGGTAATGTCAGGATGAGGGGGAATGGGTTTAAGCTGGCAGAGGGGAGATTTAGACTGGATGTTAGGAGGAAGTTCTTTACAGTGAGGGTGGTGAGACACTGGAACAGGTTGCCCAGGGAGGTTGTGGATGCTTCCTCCCTGGAGACCGTTAAGGCCAGGCTGGATGAGGCCTTGAGCAGCCTGCTCTAGTGGGAGGTGTCCCTGCCTATGGCAGGGGGTTGGAGCTGAATGATCCTTGAGGTCCCTTCCAACCTAAACCATTCTCTGATTCTATGACAAAACCACCACTTTGAACAGTGTACATCGGCAAAAGTGTTTCCATGTTGGCTTTCTATTAAAAAAGCTTGCGAGGGCTGTCAGAGAGAAGGAAATGTCTTACAGCAGGCAAGGCTTGTAGGGCAATTGTTGCAGTTTAGAGCTCATCATTTTCCCTCCTATTATTATTCTTCAGCTTGCTGTGGCTGGCACTATGCATAACCAGCTCACAATCACTTCCTTATTGCATTTGATTTCCCATGCTTTGCCCTGTGGATTTTATCCTGCTAATGAAACCCAGGCTATTTGTCCTCAAGTATTCACATGGTCCCCATTGCCAGAGAGCCCGAAGACCTGAACATCTTAATGGAGCCTTACTAATTCCACTGGCTCCTTCTGAACCACCAGAGATGAAAATAAAGACTCTAAGTCATTCAGGCTGGGTCACTGGTGTTGTGTATCAATTATGCAGATTCCCTCCAATGGATTCTGAAAGCATCTGTCACACACGAAATAAAAGCTCTGGGAGCCTTTGCTAACAAAAATCTCTTTTGTTCCTTGACAACTTTGTACATAAAGGTGTGAAACAAGATAGTTCAAACAGGCTTTCCTACTGCATGGAGCAAGCAAAGCCTATTACAGATATGTGGGGAAGATAGTTTTCCATAGACTGAGCACTGGATGGGTGAAGTGGGGGCTGGTACCCCTGGCCTGGGACTCGCCCTGAGGCAGTTCCCACTGAAGGGCAGCATAAAGGGAATTTTGTTCCCTCCCTGTGCACACAGGAACTCTCCAGGAGGAAATGTGCACAAGCACAAGGCTATGAAAGTTTCAAAGCCTGCATAATGAGTGTGATATGCTGATAATCAGCTTAATTCCCATTTCAAACACCTAAGTCCCTTTGTGAATCTGGCCATATAGACTTAATCCTGCATATAGCTTAATTAGCTTAATTGTCGACCGTGTCTGGTAAAGGGAGGGTGGGCAGGACAGCGCGCTCTGGGGAAGCTGTCCACACTGAGCAGGTCAAAGAAAAGCTTATGGTGGATGGGGCTTGGAGGGCTCTAAATGGAAATGGCTTTGTTTCAGAAACAAGAAGCCTGGGAAGAGGCTGCAGAAGTTTGTGTTCAGATAGGCAGAAGTAACTGGGACTGAATGAAGAGGAACCTTTTAAAGCTTTTCAGGACCAGAGTGATCACATGCACAGGGCACTGAGAATGAATTTTACATTCTTGTCTCCAGACAAATGTCCAGTTTCACTATTTATGACTAGGGAAGTGAGTGTGTGAGTATCTTCTGACTCAATCTTGCTTACTCTGAAAGAGCACAGCTCAGGCTTGGCTGTATTTCATCCCCGTGTCTCTTCATACTTTGACTGGAAGAGGATCAATGTGAGTGTTGTTCTCCTGCAGCTTCAGGTGTCTTGCAGGACCAGAATCACACACTGCAGGACCAGAATCCCAGAATCACACTGCTTAGCAAACTGCTTCCTGACATGCAAGAAGAATTGAGGCCGTGAGCAAGGTACTTATGAGGAGACTCTCAGAGCCTTTATCCTGGCTGAGACCAGACCCTCTGCTGATGTCTTTGTAGAGACAAAGACAGCCACATGACCCTCAGGCATGATGTCTGACCTTCAGGTTCAGGTGCCTGAAGTCACATTTTGTCAGGTTATTAGTGATTTATAGCAGAAAAGATGCAAGTGAGCATCTTCCTTTCTGTAAGAACAGTGCAATAGAAGTTGGCCTTGTCTGGGAAAGTATTTTCTTTTGCATTCAGGAGGACTACAGTTTTACTGCATGCAGAAGTCAGGTGTGTAATTAAATTAGTATCTAAGACTAAGTGTCTATATAAACCTTTAATTAGGTGGTTGAGAATGCCAAAACTGAAGCTGATTCTGTGTTGCTGGGTTTATTTTTGTGGGCTTTTTTCCTCCCCCTCCCCCCTTTTTTTTTGTTTACTCTGGTACACATGGCTAAATGAGGAGAAACTTGGGTCTAACAAGCTGTCTCAGTCTATAGAAGGCTAATTAAAAAATAAAATAAGCCAGCATTCTACACTGAAGAAGCCATTAAATATAACTTCTATAAATATTTACTCACATGAAAAAAAGCCTTAATCCAAAGAGTTTGAGAAACAGTCTTGATTTACTTGTCCTACTATAAAAAGAACCCAAGCCTGCCCAACCTGCCCAAGCTGCCTTCCTAATATCACAAACACGTGTATGGAACTGGTTCTTACATTTTCCCACGCTGTCCCAGAGGACAGCATCACATTACATTATACACCACAGCCACAAGCATTTAAACAGACATAAAGTTCATCCTGGCTATTAGCTAATTATTCAGCCATTTAGAAAAAGCAGTTAAACTGGAGTCAGGCTAAAGGGCAAGCACCAGGAATGTCAGTGAAAAAGAACCTTTCAGGAGCCAGCAGTCATCCACAATTCCAGATCTTTATAGCACAAACTGACCAGACTCACCGATACATTACAAACATCAGAAAAAGGGAGAAGCAACTGCCCTAAAATCCTCTCTCAGTCCCTCTAGCAGCGCTGCCAGCTTGGTTTGTGCAGCAGGTGATCAATGCTTCCTTGGCTGGAGCTTGCACTTTCTCCTGCCTAGCACAGCTCATGTCGGGAGTACATGAGCTCAGTAAGGCTGCTCAGCTACAAATCAGGTACTCCTCACTCCTCAGCAGATGGACTAAGAGATACATCCTCTGCTTTGCAGCTGTACTCCTAAACGTAACATTAGCATGGATCAGCAGGTAATAACGGTACCCATCAAGAGCCTGGGGCCTTCCAAACATACAGAGCTACCTGCTTTAGTGGTGGAGCCCAGGGCTGAAGGCAGATGCCAACACACAGTATGTCGTAAGATGTTGATTTCACAGCAGAACTGGTGTTCTGCAGTGGTCAGGTTCACAGAGCCACTGATCTACCTCTGCTGTAGCAGTGGTCACTGACCTGTAAAGGCTGTGGTGGCAGTCTCCATATAAAGCTTTCTGCCTCTGTTAAGCTAAATAGAAGAGCTGTCAAATACACCTTCTCTCCCCTGGCTACTTCACTTCCTGGTTGTGTTGGCTCCCTACACTCTTCTTTTAAAGTAATAAGTATTAGCATGTCTCCCCCAACCCCCCCTGCCTGCCCATGCTTTCCAATCTGTTCTGTCACTCCAGACAGGTGGTCTTTTTTGGTAGACCATGCATCCCATAATCTGACAGTCTTTGACCCTCTATACATGCTTTTCACACTTCTAGACAAGTGGGCATCTGTTTCCTCCTCCTTCTTCCTTATGGAAAGGTTTCAGCTAAGTGCTTATCAGACTCTGCTCTCTAGCAGTCACCAGCAGCTAAACTATGAAGAATTTCTGGGAGGAATTTTGCTTGGCATTGCATACAATAGCTTCCTTCTGCTGCCTTTCCTCATTGACAGAGCCATCCACACTCCGTGTAGTGGTTTGGGTCTTCCCCACCCCCCCACACTTTAGAAATCACCCAGACT
>WAAF01008628.1:0-51424 GCA_013400475.1 Tricholaema leucomelas
ACAGCCTCTCTTCAGGTAGTTGTAGACTACAATTTGTATTACTAGAGAACATACAGATGTGTTGTTAGAGCTGAGGGTTTCTTTTTAATCACAGTGGCTAAGAATATGCTTTTCCATAAAGGAAAACTGAGTGTCTTTGATAATAAAAAAGGAGATTAGAGCCATAAAGATGATTAACAGAATGGAACATGTCTCTTAAAAGGAGAGACTGGTGGAGCTGGGGCTCTTTAGCTTGGAAAAGAGGTGTCTGAGGGGTGACCTCATTCATGTTTATAAATATGTAAAGGTGAGTGTCAGGAGGATGGAGCCAGGCTCTGCTGGGTGATGCCCAATGACAGGACAAGGCAGGTGGAAGTTGAGGTATAAGAAGTTCCATAGAAACATGAGGAGGATTTTTTCCCTGTGAGAGTGACAGAACCCTGGAATAGGCTGCCCAATAGTGTTGTGGAGTCTCCCTCTCTGGGGATATTCAAGACCCGCCCGGACCCATTCCTGTGTGATCTGATCTAGGTGATCCTGATCTAGCAAGGGAGTTGGGCTGGATGATCTTTTGAGGTCCCTTCCAGACCCTGACATTCTGTGATTCTATGAATCTGTGATTCTGCCAGTAAATTTAAGGAAAGCATACAACATGCTAAAATGCAGAAACCTGAGAACACTGAGTCACTATACATCCTTTCTGCTGAATATTTTGTCAAATAGCTGATAAAAACTGAATGGTTGGTGGAAATTTGGTTACACAAATGGAACAAAGAAGTAAAATAATGAACTTTGTCACTACTATGAGAACTGTGTATACTTTTGTGACTCCAGAAGCTGATACTTCCAGTCCATAAGCTGATCATGAATTCACGTTCAGACCAAAAGCCAGTTTATTTTTCAACAACCATCTGAGGGGTTTGAGAAGACAGGCATGGAACAAATTGACAGAGGAATGATTTTGGTGTCTGTTAATATAGTGCCCTTCCCTCTCCAAGTAACTTCATTATCACTCTTACAAGTGTGAATTGTGCAAGAAAGGGATGTTACAAAAGAGTTTAGTCAAAAAATGTGCAAAACTTTCTCTTAGTGGCTAGAGTTATTTACCAGATCAAGAGGAGTGACACCTTTCTGTGAAATGGGTAACTATCCATAGTTCTGCTGATGTGGGATCACAGAATCATGGAAACATCCAGGTTGGAAAAGACCCTCAGCATCACCAAGTCCAACCTATAACCTTGCTCAATTCACCTTAAACCATATCCCTAAGCACCACATTCAAACCAATCCTTCAACACATCCAGAGTGGGTGACTCCACCACCTCCCTAGACAGCTCATTCCAGTGCCTGACCTTTTCCTAATGTTCAATCTAAACCTATCCAGCCTCAGTTTGAGGTCATTCACCCTTGCTCTGTCTCCAATTACTTGTAAGAAGAGATCAGCAGCAGCCTCTCCACAATGTCCCTTCAGGTAATTGTAGAGAGCAATGACGTTTCCCCTCAGCCTCCTCTTCCTCAAACTAACCATCCCCAGCTCCCTCAGTCACTCCTCACAAGATTTATTCTCTAGGCCCTTCACCAGCTTTGTTGCTCTTCTCTGGACCCGCTCCAGCACCTCCACATCTCCCTTGTATTGCGGTACCCAAAACTGAACACAATACTCAAGGTGTGGCCTCACCAAAGCCAAGTACAAGGGGATGTAGCTTGCCTGCTACTTTCCTGTTAACCTTTTACATTGAAACTGCTGCTCATATGAGGTGATTCCCAGTTTTTCCCAATGTGTATTTCTGGGCTACATGTGTATATTACAAGAGTACAACTCTGTATGCGAAAGAAAACAGCTGGAAGTGCTATGAAATAGATTTTGAGGGATAAGAACGCTGTCATCATGTCAGTTATAGTCTAACCTTATTTCTGATGTGTTTTCCATTGCTGGGAGTCAGACTGAACTTTTCTTCCTACATTAAGTGCATCAAGACTACACTTATTCTAACTAGTGGAGGCAAGATCAGAATGAGGCTTCACGTTTCTAGGAAAAATAGCACAAAATAATGAGTCAAAATGAAGGCAGGGGTGAAACATCGCTTCCATATAGTCAGGAGTGATATATAGTGAGGATGTGTGACAGGAGCAAAGTCTCACTGTTGTCATGGAGACTGAAAAAAAAAGATGTTAACAACTCCTAGAAACAAAAATAAAAGCATTTGGAGACTCTCCTGTCATCTTTCTTACAAGTACTAATACACACAATTCTTTGATGCTTGCTTCAGACCCCAAGTAAATAAACAGCAAATAGCTTTTTGTTCTGTTTTGGTCTCTAAGTGTATTCTGCTATTTTACTGGAATCAATTTTATCTATAAATAATTAAACAAACCAACCCTCTATATATTTGCAAATGCACCCACAGCCAGCAGGCAGGAAGCTAGCATCACAGAATCCTGCAGAAACCACAGAGCTTGGCAGCCACCTTACACAGGGGAATCCACAAGTGTGAATCTGGCCCAATGCTCCTTACACAGAGTTTCAGGTGATGCGAAGGACTTGGAAGGAAATTTGAGGCAGGTAATTTGCTGTGTGAAGATGATACCCAGACTACACAGTGCTGTGTGAAGATGATACCCAGACTACACAGTGCTTTAAGGTGAAGGAAAGGATGCATCTTTTCAATTCTTCCCTCCAATTCATCATGACAAGGCCAGCTTCTCAGTTTCAACAATTTCAAGGCATAGAATGGAACTGTCACCTGCCTCGCAAGGTCTGCAACATGCTTCAGCAGAGGTCACTCTTTTCTTTCATCACATCTAGAGAAGACAGTTTCTATTCCCCTTTTCCCTCATATGCAAAGAGATTAGTATTTACCTAGGAGTAAGGTGATTAACTTATTTAATAAAATATGGAAATGAAATCAAAGTCAACTAGAAGACAAATGTGGATTTGCAAGTTTAAGGTGAGCATGAATTGATGTGGGAAGCTGGGATTTACTCTACCAAGACATACATAAACTCACTGTTTAAGAAAAGGAGCAATGGCTACAAACTGGAATATAGAAGGATTCACCTCAACATGAGGAGAAAGTTTACAGTCAAGGTGACAGTGCTGGAACAGGCTGCCCAGAGAGGTTGTGGAGTCTCTTCTGGAGGCTTTCAAAACCTCCTGGATGCATTCCTGTGTGAATTATCCTAGGGGATCCTGCCTTGACAGGGGGGGTTGGACCTGATCTCTGGAAGTGCCTTCCAACTTCTAAGATTCTCTGATTCTGTGATCATAGCGTCCAACTGTTAACCTGGCACTGCCAAGTCCACTCCAAGTTGTGAGATGGCAACCAGTAGATCTTCAATGTAAAATGGGTAAAAGCTAGTCCCTTTTTCTTTGTTTGCTTGTTTTAGAGAAAGCATTCAGCCAAACAATGAGTGTTAAGCTGTTGCTGTACTTTTTACAGAGCTACACTGTCATCCTGTGAGAAAGCTGAAGTAAAATGTATTTTCACAGGATCACAGAAGTGTCAGGGTTGGAAGGGACCTCAAAGATCATCCAGTTCCAACCCCTCACCCCTGTCATGGGCAGGGACACCTCACACTAGACCAAGTTGTTCAGAGGTACATCCAGCCTGGCCTTAAAGGTTTTCAAGGATGAGGCTTCCACCACCTCCCTGGGCAAGCTCTGTCAGTGTCTCACCACCCTCATGGTGAAGAACTTCTTCCTAACATCCAATCTGAATCTACCTGCTTCTAGTTTTGCTCCATTCCCCCTAGTCCTATCACTACCTGACATCCTCAGAAGTCCTTCGACAGCTTTCCTGTAGGCCCCATTCATATCCGGGAAGGCCACAATAAGGTCTCCTTGGAGCCTTCTCCTCTCCAGAATGAATCACTCCAACTCCCTCAGTCTGTCCTCACTGAAGAGCTGCTTCAGCCCTCTGATCATCCCAGTGGCCCTTCTCTGGACATGCTCTAGCACATCCAGATCTTTCCTGTAATGGGCACCCCAGAACTGGACAGAGTACTCAGGGTGGGGTCTCACCAGAGTGACACAGAATCACCTCTCTCTACCAGCTAAGTTTTCCTAAATTTCCAGCTAAATTTTCCTAAATTTCCTAACTTATTCTTGCCTAATTGATATTTATCCTTAAACAAAGCTGTGTTTCAGTACTCTTAGTTTAGGAGCTTTGTGGATAACAACTCATCACCCAGTGTGAAATGGGATATTTACACAGATCACATGAATCTCCTTCACAAGGTATTTAGGAGCAAATGCAGGCATGACAGTGATTAAAGACCATTTCAATGGACTAATAATCTTGAAGAATAAGACTGTGTCTTTGCTATGACAGCTTGGTATTGTCAACACTGAAGTTCCTGAAAGTAACTGCATAGGTTTGGGTTTTATAGTTTTGGGGGTTGGTCTCTTCTGCCAGGCAACCAACAATAGAACAAGGGGACACAGTTTCAAGTTGTGCAAGGGGAGGTATAGACTGGATGTTAGGGGAAAGTTCTTCACAGAGAGAGTGATTGGCGTTGGAATGGGCTGCTCGGGGAGGTGGTAGAGTCGCTGTCCTTGGAGGTGTTCAAGAAAAGCCTGGATGAGGCACTTAGTGCCATGGTCTGGTTGATTGTCTAGGGCTGGGTGCTAGGTTGGATTGGATGATCTTGGAGGTCTCTTCCAATCTGGTTGATTCTATGATTCTATGATATTTTGTATATCAATAATAAAACTAAATATACTAAAAACATTGTTTGTATTGCAAAGAAAGTCTTAGATAAAAGGGAAAGGAAAATGCAAAACATTGTTTGAAACCCAACCAAAGCCAAGAATGTACATATTTGTATTGGCTGCTTGCACTGTATCAAAATATGAGCAAAAATGCTGATTTAGTAGAGGTCTTTTTGATATCAGCTGGTACAGTATCATTAGCTACAGGTTTAAAGTAAATTCAAATTGTTTACCTGATTTCATAGCTGAATCATAGACTCATAGAACCAACCAGGTGGGAAGAGACCTCCAAGATCATCCAGTCCAATCTATCACTCAGTCCTATCCAATCAACTAGACCATGGCACTTGAGACTCTGACTTGCTTTAGACAAAGTGTTTTTTCAAGCTTACAGGTATTGTTATCACAGCAGAAGATCACTTGAAACCTGTTCTTTGGTCTAAATGATGCTTGAAATCAAGAGTAGCTACTGAGTAGTTTCCCAGCCTTCTTGGCTCAGTAGAAAAATAGAAGCCTCATTCAAAACAACAGAATTTTCTCTCTCAGAGTTGTTTTTCAAAAAGAGGGAGACATAAGAATTTGCTTCTGTTGATTTCATTTTAGAATACCGTTGTGACTTATTTATATCACTTCAACAATTGCTGCCGGAAGGACGCCCCGGGACAAGAGAATAAATTCTCGCGGTTCGGAACTGCTCTCTTTAGGAAGGCTAACATTTAGCTCCACACAGATATATCCTGTTATTCAAATATCTGGGTGCAGGGATTCATTAAATAAAGGGACAAAGTCACAGCTAGCATAAGAGGGCAGTTCTCATGAAATGAATGGAGCCATGCTTGCTATTTTCCAGCAAAATATTTTGCCTGAGGTGTTTTAAGCATCCAAAGTGTATAGAGCCTGCATGCTATCATTCTGTCTGAGCTATGCAGTTTTGCTGTGGAACAAAAGATCTTTTTCATTTGCAACAAGCCCATTGAAAAGAGAAGCAATGGATCTTTTTAGCTATTAATGGGAAAAAACATTAGCATAATGTTAAGTACACAACTGGGGAAACCCCTAAATTAAAATTCCTTACTTGGTGTGGGTTAAGCCACACTTCATATAATTTACATCACACTCTAAAGCAGAGGGGTATGATTTTTTTTTTCCCCCAAATTCATATGTACACAAATTTCAGTGATGAATTTCAACCCAATGCTTATATGTAATTTCAGTAATTGTAGGCACAAATCACACATTTGCCTGTAAATGGCCACTTAGTCCTTTACAGAGGGTGAAAAATTGGCTTAATTAGAACTAAAATATTGCCTTTAGGTAGCATTGAACCTGTCAGTAGACCTAAACACAGCAACTTCATGATGATGCAAGAAAATTCCTGCACCCAGTCTTTTAAAAAGATGTTTAAATATGTTCTTGGATTCTATTGGATCAAATGCATGCTTCCATTTTCTTGGGGGAGAAGGCATTTGTTTGAATCTGATGTTATATGCCTAACTGCAGACACACTTCATGTGCCAATTGTTTTGTTATTTAGAGCCTACAGTGCAGTAACAGGGAACTTAGAATTAGAGCAAGAAGATTACTGAAAAGAAACCTTTCCATGTCTGTAAGTGTAGTCCTGCTGATCAAATTGAAACAGATAAGATTTACAGGACTGGTGCCCTAAAGCACAAGGTCTTGTAATTTAGCAAAAAATAACAACCCACCCAAACAAACCCAAAATTCAAGCAAAAATTTCTGTTGTTGAGTTTATCTTTGCACAATATTCCATTACAGTTCATAAAGCCCCAGCAGAAGGAGTTCTTTTCTGATTTCTGTGGGAGCTGGATGAGGTCCAGAAAAAAAAAAAATATCTTTTGACACATTTTGAGGAGAGCTAAAAGAACAGAAGATGAGAGGAGTTAA
Organism: Tricholaema leucomelas; assembly: GCA_013400475.1. Lineage (NCBI taxonomy): Eukaryota > Metazoa > Chordata > Aves > Piciformes > Lybiidae > Tricholaema lacrymosa > Tricholaema leucomelas. Next base: position 6,596 of record WAAF01008628.1, read on the forward strand.
ACAGATTTCAGATCAGTTTCTGTTCTCTGACATTGCTGGCAGATTTTTAGAAGTAAGCCAAAATCTTCTGCCAGTCACATCTGCGTTACATTGACTTCAATGGCATTCTACAGTGAACACAAGGTTAGATCCAATGTGTCACTTCTCACTAAGCATACCCCAGTACCTTTGCCTTTCAGGACTCAGGCATCCTGTTTGCTAAAACAGCTGAAGTGGTGGCATAAAATATTTCTATTGCATTTTTCAATAGTATAAATGAGTCAAACTACACAGATTAATAAAATCCTTTAGCAAGAGCAGGAATGTCTTTAATCCCAAATCTCCTCTGAAAAAAGAATCCTGTCCCTTACCTATCATTTTTACTTTCCTTCTCCTCACTCTGCTTTTTATTATTTCATTTTGCAACGATTTTGGCTATCTGTGTGAGAATGTTTAGGATTCAGGTTGCTTGAAGTATTTTGGGCACAGCACATTTGCATTGTATTGTGCCATCTCTACATATGAATCTATTTTCTGTAACTGTGAGAGCTGATAAACTGGACTGTAATAAAATCTATTACAGATAAAAGCTCAGGCACAGAACCTGTCTTGACTGCTGGTTTAGTCCATTTTGCTCAGTGCTATGTGAAATTGCTCTCTTTTTGCCTTCCAGAAGAGGTAAAAGTTTCTCATTTTTTATCCTGACTCTTGACTTACTTTCAGCAGTTCAGTCAAATTTTCTCTGTGTTGCTCAGTCAAGTCAGTAGATTCTGTACTGGTGTAAGAGAAGCAGAATTTGCTCCACTGGTTCCAAACATGCTGTGAAAATACTAATGTGTTTACATAAAGCACAAGTCTGAAAACACAATAAATCAACCTCATGCTGCTTCAGTGTCAAAAGCAAGAATTACAGAAAATCTTATTAAATTCTTGTAAAAACAGTAAATTAGATCTAAACTCTACATGATGGACACGTTAGAAGGGCTTTGAGTACACTTGGATGTATTTGGTTTATATCTCTGTAAACATCAAAGTCAGATGTTAATTGTATCTAAACTAGAGTCAGAATGGGGTTTTGTTGCAAGCAAATGTATTTTCACACAGGATCACAGCATCACAAGATGCTAGAGGCTGGAAGGGATCTCTGGAGATCATTGTAATACAGGAGTATCTGTGCTTTTGTGATGGTTTAGGAGTTATCCACCCCCCCACACACTTAAGAAAATCATCCAGACTAGACTCAGCTGGCTGAAAGTTAAAGAATGAAGGTATCTTTACAGATCAGCATAACATGCAAGCATATATACACAAATATAGACATTTATAGACAAGTCAAAAGTAATACAGAAACACATAATACAGAAACACATAATACAGAAACACAATGCCCCTCCTAGAAACAATCAGAGTCCCAGAAGGCTCTTGACCCAAACCCACTTCCCTCTCCCTCTTCCCCTCCCTACAGAAATAACCAGGTCAACCCACATATATCTCATGTGGTAAATCTGGAGATCTGAGGTGAGACGTCAAAAAGATGACAAGGAGGTTAGAGGAAAATACAGGTTAGGTGGATTAGAGAGATAAGGAAGAGACAGCCACAGAGACCAGACCACCAGAAAGAAGGCACAGCTAGAAGTGAGAGCTGACTAGTTGGGTTTCTCAGCAGAAGAATGAATGATATTGGGTACATGTTTGTTTTCTTTTTTTTCTTTCTTCTCACAGCTAAGGATTTAAATTCTCTCAGTAAAATATTTCAATTAGCCTCAAACCAGCACAGCTTTAAACAAAACTGAAGGAAGTCCAGTATTTATTTTACTTACTATCAGTTAAAATGGTCACCAGAATGGTTTTAGCCTGAGCTACCACTTTCTCAAGCATTCCTTGGGTCTGATCAGAGAGTTTGGAGATCCCAGAAACCTTTGCCAATAGGCAGTCTGAAAAACAGATTTTAATAGTATGGATGTGGATTATATCAATTAGACTCTGAGAGAACAAACTTAGCAAATTCAATTCACTGATATATGTAGTCATGGCATATTGGCAGAGACCGTTAACATCTCTAGCAGAAATGCCTTTATTAATGAATTCACAGATGCTTCTTAGAAAATAATGAGAGACTTTTCAGTTAATGCACATTATTTATTTCTTTCTCAGCATCTTATGAAATCACTATATAAGCATTACCAATATGGGCAATGTAGGCTAAAAAGAATTACAGGAACATCCATGCAAAAACGCAGATGAGGGGGAGATGTTTTCGTGCCAAGAGGATGCTGCTGTTTCTACATTCAATTAACAGCTTGTGACATTGAATTGTCATGTCACTTGGGTGCCTAATGGGCAAATCAGTTTAGAATGCACAGTCTTTGGACACATTTCTAAAGAGTTTCCTCAGCTGGAGTGTGTTTGTGCTATTGATCCTCTGTCTACAAAAATTCAGGAAGGGAGCAAAAGGAACTGAGTTTATATCTCCACAAGCATTGATGAAACCCAAACTTTCATTTCTACACCACAGAGAAACAAATATTTCTGTGGAATAGGTATAGCTTATACAGACAATTTTGAAATCCCAGTGATAAGATCAGAAAGTATTTAGACTGTAGCATCCTGTGGAGAAACACCGAGTGCTGTTAGCTGTGGCAAAATGACCTGCGTGTAGTGCCGACTTGCTCTAAACAAGAAACGGCCTAAGAACCACTTGACAAAATGAGATGCTCTGGCAGCAACTTTCCTACTGCAGCTCAGTAAAGTGAAAAATGAGACACACAGAAGTAGTTCCACTCTGCAGGGTAAAATGAAAAAAAAAAACAAAGGAGACTTGGGAAGAGGAGAGGAGACTCGAGGAGAGGAGACTCAAAGAGAGGAGTCTCAAGGAGAGGAGAGTTGAGGAGAGGAGAGGAGAGGAGAGGAGAGGAGACTCTAAGAGAGGAGAAGGGACTCGAGGAGTCTCAAGGAGAGGAGAGGAGAGGAGAGGAGAGGAGAGGAGAGGAGAGGAGAGGAGAGGAGAGGAGAGGAGAGGAGAGGAGAGGAGAGGAGAGGAGAGGAGAGGAGAGGAGAGGAGAGGAGAGGAGAGGAGAGGAGAGGAGAGGAGAGGAGAGGAGAGGAGAGGAGAGGAGAGGAGAGGATACTCTAAGAGAGGAGAAGAGACTCAAGGAGTCTCAAGGAGAGGAGACTTGAGGAGAGGAGACTCAATGAGAGGAGAGGAGACTCAAGGATGCATTTGCACAACATTAAGGGTAGTTATTTAAGCTAAAATCTGGATCTCTCTGTGCTCTCACCATAAAAATGCCATAAAAGTTTCATATGACAATAATATAATTGATAAGTAAGTATATAAAGTACATTGTTAAGGCTACCTTTCACTGATCTATTAAAAGGAAACAAATATCAGGTACCTGACTAGTCTCGTCCCAATCTCCACTATTGCTTCAGCAAAATGCTGTCAAATGCAGAGTCCTTTTCTCAACTGTCATATGTGTATGCTGATTTGAAGGACACAGTGAGATAAATAGATGAATAGCTGAGAAAACACACCTACCTGGGATTAGTTGCATCCATTATTTGTTTTAAAGTAATTAGTGTTTACTCAGGTCTCTCTTTGCTGATGGAAGGAGTAATTTCATGGAAATCAACAATAATCAACCTGACCATACAATGAAATAAAACTGTGTTTGAATTCTTTTGTCTGAAAAAAGAGTAGGCCCTAGGTTCTTAGGCTCTTTTGTGAGCACTTCATAAAAGAAGTAACTAGGGATTGCTTTTATATGTGCTATTGTCAGGGTCATTAATTTATGAAGGGCTGGAGTCAGCATTGCATGCACCCAATTTTGAATGCTAAGCATCACCATTTCTGTCTGTCTTGGGAAAGAAGATCACGTGGAAGGCTGGAGTGCTCTCCTCCATGCTTTGGGAGTTTGGGCTAGGTGTTTTACCAACCAACAATCAATGAAAATGAGTCAGTGCAAAGACTATCAAGGTTCAAAAGTTCTTGAAAACATAATGAGTCATAGACTTATGGACAGTTTCAGGAAGGATAATATCCAGATATTCAACTTCTTCTTTCCTCATTTAAAACTAGAAGTATACTTGAAGATAATCAGCATGGGGCCTGATTCCTCTTCCAGTGAAATCAATTTCATTAACTTGAATGGTATAGAGGTCATGTGTCCAAAGACTGAGAACATGTTTCTCTCTCTGCATAGGACTCAACAATCTGCTAAAACTTGCCTATACATCAAGCTTCAGTTAATATCTTGTATTCTTTGCTTACTTAGATGTGGGTCTTGACTTCCATATTTACTCAGTTCACTAATAATGCTGCAGATTTACTCAGAAGCAGTAAAAAGCCACCTTTTCCCCCCTCTGAGCTCTTGAAATGTGATAGCATTACCCAAGGTCTACTTGGAATGACTATGCCTGCATTGAATAATCACTATAAAATGGGCTGTGAAAGATAGAGTGTATATATGCATACATAGAATCATAGAATCAACCAGGTTGGAAGAGACCTCCAAGATCATCCAGTTCAACCTAGCACCCAGTCCTAGCCAGTCAACCAGACCATGGTACTAAGTGCCTCATCCAGGCTTTTCACAAACACCTCCAGGTATGGTGACTCCACCACGTCCCTGGGCAGCCCATTCCAATGGGAAATCACTCTCTCTGTGAGGAAATTCCTCCTAACATCCAGACATATTAAAAAGACCATTAACTTGAGCTCAAAATATATTATAAAGTGCAAACAGATAAAAGCCAAGCTTTATTTACTCCCCCACGTTTTCACTACAGTCACATGGATGTATTGATACATGTATCTAAATGCTCTTCAACTTAGAATACAGAGTGAATGTGCAGACACTATGGTCTAGATTCAATTAGTAGAACTTTTAGAGAATCACAGGATTAATCAGGTTAGAAAAGAACTTCAAGATCATCAGGTCCAATCTATCATCTAACATCATCTAATCAGGCAAACCATGGCACTAAATGCCGCATCCAGTCTCCTTTTAAGCACCTTCTGGGACAGTGACTCCACCACCTCCCTGGGCAGCCCATTCCAATGCCAATCACTTCCTCCTAACATCCAGCCTAGACCTCCCCTTGCACAACTTGAGGCTGTGTCCCTTTGTTCTGTTGCTGGTTGCCTGGCAGAAGAGACCAACACCCACCTAGCTATGAACTCTTTCGAGGTAGTTATAGAGAGCAATGAGGTCCCCTCTAAGCCTCCTCTTCTCCAGGCTAAACAATCTCAGCTCCCTCAGCCGCTCTTCATATGCCTGTATGCTCTATAGCTGTTTTAGATGCCTAAGTCAGTTGCCAAAGATGGATAATTAACATTAATATTTCTTCTGTTGTCAATGGAGAGAGAAAGAGGATCTTCTGAAATGTGATTCAGTTAATCTGAAGTCTGAATCATGAGAATGAAATGCCTGTTTCTCTGTAGGGTCACTCGATAGAATTATCTCTATCAGGTATTGGTGGAACCTACTGCAGCTAACATGCACACCTTCAATGCCTCAATTGAGGTGTAAATCTGTATCCCAAAACAATTGAGTGTGTCAAGCAATTCCAATAGACAAAAAATGAACACCAGAAGACTGCACGGCGTGTTCCAGTTCACATGAAGGATGCTTGTGTGATAGAAAATGGAGAACAAAATGCAATAGTCTATCTTGCATAGTATTTCATTTATATTCCTAAATATTCTATCCAGGGGGACACTCATAGCTGATAAGCCATCCACTTTGGTCACAGAAGGTAGATGGAGAGCATGTACCACACTTTGATGTCTCAAAAAATATGTATGATTGAAGTGATGAGCTCAATTAGATGGTAATGAGAACAATCAGTATCAGTTTGACATGTTCTGAAGACACTTTGCTTGTTTCTACCATGCTACAGTCAGCCTCCCTTCCTTGATGTGGTCCATCAATGAAGACTGAGCCAGAGGTCAGCCATGAACTACCCACACAGTGTCATAGCTGCTCCTTGACTGTCTCTGACAGTGTAAGAAAGACTGCAGAGGGAGTTGGGCTCTGTCCTAGTTTTCCCCACTCTTAGACCTTAGAACAAAATCTCTTTGACTTAGCTGATTTCAGCAAATGGTTAGTTGTGAGTATTTAAATGGTTTGGCAAAATTTGTATTCCTTGCTTCAAGTTATCTTTATACACAGTAAAGGATAAATGATTTTTACAGTGTCCTGGCTCATCTTGTACTTGAATTTGTCATGTTGACAGCATGGAGCTCTTTCTGAAGCTAACACACAATGAGCTGTGTCTCGCTTTATACATCTGATGTTGTAAAGCTAAGTCAGACAAACAATACCCCTTTGAATGGCCTTCAACTACTAAACCATTAGTGAGCACCAACATCTGCCTTGTCTGGAAGTTTTTCAGGATAGTATATATTAATGAGGGAGGAAGATAGGAACATCTACAACTTTACTACAGGAGAGATTCGTAGAGAGATATAAATCATCATAAACAGGCACCAGTATCTTTCACTATCTTTCAATTACAATGTGATAACGAAAATCAGTGGCAATGCAATGTTTACATCTGTGTTTAATACTGGAGAGATGTCTGGGTAGCTCAAAAGTAAAATTGTACCTTTTACATGCCTTTAATTAAGGACATATGGGGGGGAAATGAATTATAGTATAAGGAAGAGCAATGTTGTCTTCTGGTACTTGTCCTAAAGCTCCTAGGAGCACGGATTGTGATAATCAAGCAGTCTATATGAATTGTCATTCCTGTACAATGGTTCTATTGTCATTTAAATTATCCCTTGGGAACTACTAACCTGCTCCTCCCTATCAACAGAACTGTGAGGGAAAAAAAAAACTTCCTACCATGACTGTTAATTTTGCCTCCATGTAAGAATTTGATTGTAAAAGGTAAATCTGAAAGGGTTATTGTGCATGAATAGTTTGAATTTAGGAGCAGAAGTAATATTAATTAAAACAAACAAATAAAAATCAAAGACAACAACAAGCCTTGTGAATGCCAAACTGATCATGTTACATTCCACAAGCCTCCTTGGATCACCTTTGAGACTGACATTAGAAAGGCTGTTTATTGGCCTTAATTTTTATCATGTTTGATCACAAGTGCAGTAATTCTTGGATTTTCTCCTTTCCAAAGGATTGTCAGAGCCCTTGGGAGTTCAAAACTTTTTGCTTATCTCTTGCAGCAATTCATCTATCAAATAAACTTCAAAACAAATTTCCTCCTCTTTGAAGTACAAAACTGCCATGTTGAGGTATTTTGCATTTACCTATTGAACTACACTGTTTCTTCTCCTTTTTTATTTGAATCAAAATGACAATCATTAATGACATAAAACCCATTGAGCCTTTCTATTTCTGTCTAGTGTGAAACTTACAGAACGATAATAAGGAATCACCTCAGACAAGCACAGATGAAAATGAATTCTGCCCACTACTGTATCTGAGCAGCTAAACATTTCCAAACTGATTTGATGGCTCTTACTAGTTAAAAGGCTTTATCTGAGCTTCCATATTCTCAACCACATTGAACTGTGTGTTATTAAGAAGTAGTTAAAGTTCTCTTTTCTAAAGTGATTAATCTCACCCCAGCTAATCTCCTCATCCACACTCTGCTTTCAAGACATAACAGAAGCTATTTTTCATTGGATTTCAGTTGATTAGATAGTCTGATTTAAAGCTAGTTAAGCTGTGTTTCAATTGTGGTTGTGAGAGATTCCCTCTGAGTGCTAAAATCCTATTGTATCTTCTGGGGGTGTGAGGCCATGGGATTGTTTGATTGTTTTCCTCTTTTTATTTTCTTTTCCACTGAGCTAAAGAAGAGACCAATCCCAGCTGGGTGTAAGAGTACATCCTTAGAAATCCTTTCCCTCGGGCTAACACATTTGCTTGCTTTCTTTTTTCCTTCTGGCTTCCCATGACATTCACAAATAAAGCTGTTCCACTATTTGGGGAAAAGTTCCCTCCCCTCTCCTCCCCCCCACCTCCTTTTTGTTCTGATTATAAGTTCAGAGCCAAAAATGTCAGGAACAGAAAACCCACACAAATAATTAACATTTGTCAACAAGAACTATTATGCTGCTGGGTGCAAAGCAAAATTGCATTTGCTACTGAAGAAATCGAGTATGTCCTGAGGAGGGGTGACATTAATGATGTTCCAATAGCCACTGAGACACTGAGCTCTTTTTTTTTTAGTGAATAAGTAAATAATACTAATTAGCTAACTTTATAAATAGGTGACATGAATATAACGTTCTTCTTCTGATGGGAAGCAGGTTAGGGAATAATAGTGGAAATTTGGAAGTGTGTAGCTCAGAGATTCTGTGTATTTTGCATCCTACTGTGCTGATGCATGCTACCTTCAAAACTGTATTGTATCTCTGCTTCAGATACCAGAAAGAATGAAGGAGGATTTGAAAGGTTAGTGTGGAACTATTTTTAAATACAAAAAAAGAAGTATGAGATGGTTTGCACAGATCCCTTTTTATACACAACACAGCAGCCTTGAGCTGGTACATACTACTTTCATGCGTGCAAGTGTTTCTATTGACTCCTGTGAGATTATGTCTGTGTTTAAAGACAGCCATGTGTTTCACTGCTTTGCTGGATCAGGGCCATCCTTCTCACTGTCTTTCTTTGCTTTGTCCTTTTTCTCCCTCAAATAGGAAAGCTCATAGGAAGAGTAAAGACCATCAGTATCTGCAGACTCTTGCACCTAGCAGCAAGAGGCAGAATAGATGCATAAAGAACAAAGGGGTAGAAGATAAATCTGCTTTATTTTTTAACTAGAGCTACAAAGAAAAATGAGGACATGAAAAACAATAGCTGCAATATATTTGGCTTGCAATACATGTTAAAATCTTTGTCAACATTAATTAAAATTGGCTTTGATAGAAACACTGTCTCATTGAAAGATTGAAAGAGGATGAAAGAGCATAAACAAAGGATAATGTCAGCAATATATCCAGATGGGAAGAGGTGTATAGCTTGGTGCTGCAGGGATCTGTATTAAGTCAGGGATTAATATCTTCACTAACCCAGGAGAGAAGTAAATAGCATTAATTACATTCACAGATAATACTAAAGAGATGTTTGGAGGACAGGGAAGTAATACAAGGAGTCTTAATTATCTTAGAGCTAGCATCAGAAAATACCTGTATGCTCACACAATGCCTGACACAGCAGGGCACAGGTCTTGACTAGAGCCCCTCAGAAGTAATGTAATTAAAAACAAAAAAAGAGATGAATTGTTATAAAAATGAACGATATTAAAACATATTTTAAAATTATTTCTTTTAAATTTGTGAATTAAAACTTGACTGAAAAGTAGAATTTGTGAGAAGCCTTAAAACAGAGTCACAGGCATGCAACAGAAACAGCAAATCCTACAGTGGCGATTCTGAAATGATTGTAGATGGGAAAAGACAACGATGTGCACACTCTCTCCCTACCATTGTGGTATGAAGAAATCAACTGATTTTTTGAGACATGCTTGCAAAGAAAGCATCAGATCTTGTGGCAGAAAGATAAAAGCACTTTAGTGTACGATCAAAGCCTGACTGTCTATAGAAAATTACATATGATTCTGAGCAAAGCGTTACAAAGAAGAAATTAGCAAACAGAAAAAACAGTGCTCAAAGAAAAGATGTAGATAGTTTTTTGGAGTGACTGGAGCTCTAATTGTTCCTATATGGTAATTTTCCTTGAATTATAGAATTTATTCAGGCTGGTTTTATACATTATATAGTCACTTTACATTAGGGAGTGCTACAAGTGTATGAAACCACACATACATAAAATTATCACAGTCTCACAGTATCACCAAGGTTGGAAGAGACCTCATAGATCATCAAGTCCAACCCTTCACCACAGAGCTCAAGGCTAGACCATGGCACCAAGTGCCACGTCCAATCCTGCCTTGAACAGCTCCAGGGACGGCGACTCCACCACCTCCCTGGGCAGCCCATTCCAGTAGCCAATGACTCTCCCAGTGAAGAACTTTCTCCTCACCTCAAGCCTAAATGTCCCCTGGCACAGCTTGAGGCTGTGTCCTCTTGTTCTGGTGCTGGCCACCTGAGAGAAGAGAGCAACCTCCCCCTGGCTACAACCACCCCTCAGGTAGTTGTAGACAGCAATAAGGTCTCCCCTGAGCCTCCTCTTCTCCAGGCTAAACAATCCCAGCTCCCTCAGCCTCTCCTCGTAGGGCTGTGCTCGAGGCCTCTCCCCAGCCTCGTTGTCCTTCTCTGGACACGCTCAAGCATCTCAATGTCCCTCTTAAACTGGGGGGCCCAGAACTGAACACAGTACTCAAGGTGTGGTCTAACCAGTGCAGAGTACAGGGGCAGAATGACCTCCCTGCTCCTGCTGGCCACACCATTCCTGATGCAGGCCAGGATGCCATTGGCTCTCTTGGCCACCTGGGCACACTGTTGGCTCATGTTCAGGCGGGTAAGACAAAATTTAAGCATGTGTAAGTACATTAAAAACAACATTTTAGATAACATTCTTTTCATTGAAGTTTTCACAACCCAAAAGGAAATCTATAAAAATATTGTTAATGAACCCTCTTGCTTTCATGGAGATTCCTTTGAGTATGGGCAGAAAGTATTAATAAAAGTCATTAATTTTATTTCTATTAAACAGGCAATTACATTTTCATATTAGCCATGTTCTGTATTGCCAGAAGGGCCTGTTTTAGTTGGTATCAGATCCATTGCCCATTTCATAAGATGTTTGAAAAATGAGTTGTATTTATAATGGCTACCTTCAAAGCATTTGCTTCATAGCCTCATTGGCTACTGGAATGGGCTGCCCAGGGAGGTGGTGGAGTCGCCGTCCTTGGAGCTGTTTAAGGCAGGATTGGATGTGACACTTGGTGCCATGGTCTAGACTTGAGCTCTGTGGTAACGGGTTGGACTTGATGATCTATGAGGTCTCTTCCAACCTTGGTGATACTGTGAGACTGTGATTTAAAAATAGTTAGGACAAGCAATTTGGATTGCTTCATCATGCAGATTTAGGAGGGCAGTATGAAAATACAATAGAAGTCAAGCAAAGTTAAACATATGAAGGAAGGGAAACCACCACCAATATTCCTAACAGTTCAATAACTGACTATGTTAAATGAGATTCAGTTGAACATTTGCATCTCCTGAAACTGGAAAACCAAAAATGAATAGCATGCCAGGAATATCCCAATGGAAGAATTCAGAAATTGCTAGAGAGAAAGGGAGCATGATTCAATATTTTTTTTCTTTCTTTGAGGTCTAATTTGTAAGACTGATGTTGACACCAATAAACTCTGAGCAAGTGGGGTTAGGGGATGTTTGCACCATATGTGGTCTATCACCTCCACTCCCCTGAAGACTGTTGAAGTTCTTTGCTGAACCAGGTCTTGACGCTTTCAGTCTTGTTAACCTGCAGGGTAAGAGCCCTGGGAGGATCAAGATCACTTCTGAACTCAGCCAACAGTTAAATTCTTAATAAAGTGACTGCCAGAGAGAGGGATTTGAAACTCTGGTTTTGTTTCATTAATATTGCAGCTGACAATCATTTTTCCTGAGCTACCCTTTGATAGCCCAGCTTTCTCTGAGTGGTCTACTTTAATAGCTCTGCCAATACAGCACCTTCTTCTATAGATAGGAAAGCAAAACATAGTGAAGAAAGATGAAGTGCTGTCTGAAGTTCAGCTTTATCTTAGCCATATGAAAATGCATATTTATCTTCATTGAATACTATAATTCAGAGTTTCTTCTTTTTCTTAGATTTAAAAACCACTATTTATTTAGTTTATTCTTCTTAGAAGAAATCCTTGAGTAAAAGTGCATTTTTTGATGAACAGATTGAGCCTTGCTATTTTGAATCCACAGCCAGGAATCAGGTCAAATTAGAAATACAAACAAACTGGCAACTTGGATTTGTAAGAGACAAGTACTGATGGCACCTCTCTGACTCATATAACATCTATGGTCATTGTTTGCAGGAGCCTAGCCACTTGTGGGAACATGATGATAATAAAACTCTTCAGCAGTTTTATTGATCACTGCATTTTCAGAGCAGTGTGGGGATGTTAAATAAAGATGCCCAAGAATTCTCTTTACAGTAGATGATTAGACTTTAGTTTGGTTCCAAGTGTATAAGCGCAAAGATCATACAAGGCTGAGGGAGTTGGAGTTGTTTAGCCTGGAGAAGAGGCTCAGGGGTGACTTCATTGCTGTCTACAACTACCTGAAGGGAAGCTGTAGCCAGGTGGGGATTGGACTCCTCTGCCAGGGAACCAGCAACAAAACAAGGGGACACAGTCTCAAGTTGTGCCAGGGGAGGTCTAGGCTGGATGTTAGGAGGAAGTTGTTGACAGAGAGAGTGATTTGAATTGGAATGGGCTGCCCAGGGAGGTGGTGGAGTCACTGTCCCTGGAGGTGCTCAAGAAAAGACTGGATGGGGCATTGCCATGGTCTAGATGACTGGCTAGGGCTGGGTGCTAGGTTGGCCTGGATGTCTTGGAGGTCTCTTCCAACTTGGTTGATTCTATGATTCTATGATTCTATGTCTGGGTTACTTCAGGTGTTTTTTTAATTTAATTTAAGTCACTAATATACCATCATTTATTAAGGAGGAAAGCAGCTTTAAATCACTTCAAACTTTGAGGACATACACTATCCTCCTATCCTCAATTTATTTTTCTTCTTTTCTTTCTTTTTTTTCTCTTTTTTTTAAATAAAACCTGTACCTTTCTGGTTTTATCCACAGGTCACAAGGTGTGATTTCTGAGCTGATACTAAATAAGACATAGAGAGATGGCAACACTGCGCCGTTCGGAATTGAATTACCTTGTTGTCATTCAGGCTTTGCTTTAGTACTAAGGAAACAATTTAGGGAGGGTAGAACAGAGCTTCAAAGAGTTCTTAGAAACCCAAGTAAAGCTATTTGTGCTGGATTCTCCAACAATTGTACTTTGCAAATTCTTCTGTAGGTGGTTGGCCTGTTTCCTCCTCACTGATACAGATCAAGCCTTTGCTTGTCTCTGTAGATTGTTTGTTTTCAGATGTCTTCTTTCAATAGTACTAAAATAAATTGCAAGTATGACATTTATATCTCTCCTACTGATTTAATCTCCCTGCTACTGCCTTTGAGTAGAGAAGGGAAGAGGGAAGGTGCCTTCCAATTAATGTATTTTTCAAGACTTGTTTTAGCAATGCTTATTTAACCATATATTTTTGTATTACAAATGTGGGATGTTTTTGCTGTTGCTGTTTGTTTTAATTTTGTTTGTTTGTTTGTTTGTTTTCCTTCTTGGTGATAATTACAATGTAATTTTTTTTTTTGTACCTTTTGGCATAATTTTTACTCATGAAAATTTCTGTGTTAATCACTCATGCACAAATTCACTCACAAGCTCCAGCAAGTTGTACTGTAAAACAAAATACTCAAGTCAATAACAATTCCCCATCTTCTTTTCTATCCTCTTTAATTAAGCTGTTCCTCTCAGGAGATAATACAGTTAGAGGTTATCCAGTATTTCTGCAGCAGTTGAGACTGTGGAAACCATGCACAGTGGGAGCTGTCTGAAAGGGATGAGGCTGGCAGGGAACCAGTGAAAAGGAGGCTACACACTAGAGTCCTGTCACCAAAAATTGCTTTACACACGGTCCTTGAATGTTTCCTATCACCTAGTGTCTATCAATTTCCTCTGTGGAATTGAGGGGATAAGAGAGAGACAGAGAGAAGGGCAGAGAAGGGTAAATGAACTGCCTGAGCAGTAGTCTTGGGAAGGTCTCACACTGATAGCTGACTGAGCATTAAGATATACTGAGATATACTAAAAATCCTTCTCACTGGTGCTGTAGCTATGCATGGTGGCCAATGATTTACAGTAGATTGTCCTCTCTGCCTGAGGAAATTCTGCTTGTCTGGTGCTGTACTAGCCAGTGAAGATGAGGCAAGGCTCTTTTAACAGGAGGAGAGACCGGGAAGGCAGGTGGGTGGGTATGACCTTTGCCTTGGTACAGGTACTAGAGCCTAAACATTTTATACATTTATGGTCTGCAACAAAGGCAAATCCTTTGAGATGGCTTCTTCATAGCTATGCAAAGTTGTTATCCTTTCCTTCCTATAAGGGAGATGGGAAGATGTAGAGAAAAATTGAGTGCTATTTTACTTTACTGTTTGCATGTACTTTAACTGTCAGAAGAAACAAAAGGGGGTGAAAAATTAAAATATATTAGCTGATAATAGAAAGTGTCTTGCTGTAATCAAATACTTTATTCACAGCAGTATATTAAGATTACAGGGTGAGTCCTCTTTGTCAGAGGTAGAAAAACACTGAGGAGTTCCCCATTGTAACTGCAAAAATTGTTCAGTTTTTAATGGAGAATGGTTAATGAATAATAAATCAAGGTGCATAGTTGTTTTTATATTCAAAGTATGGGGTCTTTAATGAGAGTATCTTTCATCAAAACTATTTTTTAATGAGAAAGGCCCCTCAAAGCTTTAATGCAGAATATTACAGTAAAATGTGCTTCCACACAACAAATTATTAATATTGTATATATTGTATTTTATGGTTTCATGATAGCTATTATAGGTGCATATTTTTCAACTTAGATTTTAGTTTTTCATGTACTTAGCACCATTTTCAATATAGATGTCAAAATATGATTAAGAGAGGCATTTTTTTCCCCCAAACATTTTCGTGCTGAGCACAGCAGTTAAAGTAATTGCTTCTCTCTCTGAGAAGAAACATGTGGGTTCTTAAATTCTAAAGTAATAGACACCTTCTCTAGACCAAAATAATACAGCTTTCCTCAGGAAGGAAAATTGCTGTGCCATGGAGAAGGTTAATCTCCCCTGAAAGCTGTTCCAGTTGGAATTCTGACAGTTTTCATGGCTAAAATTCTCCTTCAGAAGCAATGTAGGACAAGGAGGAGAGGACAATATGCAGAATAATGCCCCTCACCTTTTAGCAATTGCCCTAGCAGTGTTTTTGCTGTGGTTTGCAGCTTTCCTACTTAGGTAACACTGTGTATGGAAAGATTCAAAGACGCCCATGGTGGATGTTTGGGATGTAAGGATCTGAACACATCCCAGATAATGTTTTGACTTAGTTCTGTGACAAGATACCACATGCTGGCTGTTAGGAAGAAGATCTTTGCAGAAAGAGTGATTGGCCACTGGAATGGGCTGCATGGGGAGGTGGTGGAGTCGCCATCCCTGGAAGTGTTTAAAAAGAGACTGGATGAGGCATTTAGTGGCATGATTTAGTTGATTAGATAATATTAGGTGATGGGTTTGGACTTGATGATCTTGAAGGTTTTTTCCAACCTGATTGATTCTGTGATTCTATGTAGTACATGATGTGAGATTTTAGAGTCAGCACTGAAACAACTGTATTAGGTTCAGCTCCAGAGGCAGGTATTTTGCTGTGTATTCAAAGGTAAGTGCACAGTGTAGACATGCTTGCTAATCATGTGCACAGTATGTAAAACAGGGCTAACTCAAATCAGACCACATCCCAAGTGTCTTAAAGGAGGCTGTAGGCAGAAACTTTATCCCACTTGGAATCTTCAGCTCTAACACCTCCTCAAAAAATACTTGTCTATATACATTTGATCCAGCAAAGCAGCAAGGAACAATCTTATTTGGAAATGTCGTTGAAAGAAATAAAACCTAAGTGACAACCCAATTTTACTTGGTGATTAGAAAATTTGCCCAGTAAAATGTGCAACTAGCTCTTTTGAATTAGACTGTATAACATCACATACTTTATGAATGAGTGTATTCAAGAAGGTCTAAGACACCCTGGATATTCTCAGCCAGGATTTTGTTAATGATGGGCCACCAGGGCAGATGAAATGGATCAAAACAGGAGTAAAATTAAGGTGGCACATAACCTCTTGATCTAATGATTGTAGTATTTGCTGTGAGACACTTCATGGTGATCTTTCTTTTTCTTGTTTGTTTTTGTTTGTCTGTTGATGTTTTTTGTTTGTTTCTTTTTGGTTTTCTCAGTACTTGGCAGAGGCCAATGGGATGAGATTTAACAAGACCAAGTGCAGGGTTCTGTACTTTGGGCACAACAACCCCAAGCAGCGCTCAGGCTGGGGACAGAGTGGCTGGAGTGCAGCCAGGAAGAAAGGGACCTGGGGCTACTGGTGGATAGTAGGTTGAACATGAGCCAACAGTGTGCCCAGGTGGGCAGGAAAGCCAATGGCATCCTGGCCTGAATCGGGAACAGTGTGGTCAGCAGGACAAAGGAGGTTATTATTCCCTGTACTCAGCAGTGATCAGGCCACACTTTGAGTACTGTGTCCTCAGTTCAAGAGAGAAGTTGACACACTGGAACATGTCCAGAGAAAGGTGATGATTCTGGTAAGGGGCCTGGAACAAAGCCCCTTGAGGAGAGGCTGAGGTTGCTGGGGGTGTTTAGCCTGGAATAGAGGAGGCTCAGGGGTGATCTCATTGCTATCTACAACTACCTGAAGGGAAGCTGTAGCCAGGTGGGGGTTGGTCTCTTCTCCCAGGCAACCAGCAACAGAACAAGTGGACACAGTCTCAAGCTGTGCTGGGGGAGGCATAGGCTGGATGTTAGGAGGAAGTTCTTCACAGAGATTGATTGGCATTGGAATGGGCTGCCCAGGGAAGGTGTTCAAGAAAAGCCTGGATGAGGCACTTGGTGCTATGGTCTAGTTGATTGGACAGGGATGGGTGCTAGGTTGGCCTGGATGATCTTGAGGATCTCTTCCAACCTGGTTGATTCTATGATTCTATGACTCTATTTGTGATGATTTTTCTTTTTCATGTTTGTTTTCATTTGTTTGTTGCTGGGTTTTGTTTGTTGGTTTTTGTTCTCTTGGTGTTTTATTCATATCAGAGGAGGAAGTGAATACCATTGTTACTGTATAAGAAAGGGAATCTGAGAGCCTGACAGAGAGTACCCCATTTCTTTGCTCTGAATATCCAGTTCAGTTTAGAGTGGTTCCCTTTGGGAATTTCAAAAGAAGATTTGCATTGGCTCAGACAGCAAGACAGTGAGATGGATCTCTCCTTTTCTGCACAGTTTGTACAGTTCCTGGACTTATACAGATGTAACACAATATCAGCATCTTTTAAATAAGCTGAAGGAATGCAAACTTCTCTGAACAAAACCCACAAGAACTTACAGTAGAATTTTAGCAATTGGAGAGCACGACAGTAAGTAGTATATATTGGAGAACTGAAATGGAAAACAGAATGGATACCACTTTCAGTAGTAGCTATGTGACATCTATATTTAGGTAAAAGCCTTTTTCCAGAGACCTTAGCAAAACAAATGAAACCTGCAAAAACTACCTGCAGGAAAGTGGAGGAGTGGGAAGGCAAAACATTTAAATGCCCAACACTGCAGTATGATTATTTATCTGTTTGTGGTTTGGGAACTCCATTCTATTCTCAATTACCTGCTTGCATCATTATGCAGACACCATTTGGTTGCCTGTTTTGAGACATTTTGGGTCCGTATTTGTCTTGCAGAAGTGATAACATGGTAATGCTTTTAGTTCCTTTAGAGGAGTTTGGTAAATTAAGTGCCATTTAATATGGGAGTGTAGCTCATATGTTTATTGTGGTTGGAAAAACAGAGAGGCATTTGTGGCATATGTTTGTATCACTATAAAAGAATTGAGCAAAGCAAGATTAATGTAAAGTAGGCATTATTGTGCTCAGAGGCATCTACTACTAACAACATTCTGTGTAATGAAGGGTGAATGCTGTCCATGATTAAACTAGTCATATACATACAATAGCTCAAAGAAACAAAGCATAATTTTAAAATCATGGAATGTTATTTTCTTCCAGACTCTCCTATTCCCTCCAGTAAAGACAGAAAGAACATCAGGAAAAGAAGTGCAGGTAAAAAGAGAACCAAGATGATGCACTTCATTACTGAAAGCAGAGCTGCTCGAGGTTATCATAATTGGGATTCTATGAAGTTTGGGGACAACTTGGAGCTTGTGTACCAATTAAGCCTAACAGACATTAAGCAGAGACCTGCACCCAAAGTCTGAAATATTCTTCCCAGGTTTTATATCTCATATTTTGTCATGAAAGCCAAATCTGGCTTCTGTATATTTCTTTTACAGTAAATAGAGAAAAATGGCACTTCCAGAAGGCAGTTCATCTTAATGATCTCAGACACTCTGCAGAAACGCTTCTTTATTTCTGCCAACAATAAAAGGAGTATGCAATGACTACCTTGGACTGGAATAACTAACTTCTTGATGTTTGAATGAGGCTTTGATATCAAGTGAAGTGAAATCTGCTATATAAATGACTAAACAGATTATATCTGGTCTTGTAATCACCTCGGTATATGCTAATTCTGCTGTCAATAAGTATTGGGTCAGACTGGACATGTATGGAGTAGGGCCAAGACAGAATCTCAATATCAGTCTCAAATTGCTGAATTATTCAAGTATGGAGATTTCAATCCCAGAGCTTCCAGCTGGTGGTTTATACACCAACTAGTGAGTGTTAAAGCACTCTCTCTGAGAGCTTTATAAGATTCTACCCAAAATTTAAGCCCATATATACATTCCAATGGCACCAGTATCACTTAAAATTTGTGCTTCGGTGCTCTTGTGAACAAAGATAGTTAATAAATTAAGATTTAGTTGGATTAGATTTTAAAAGTTCCATTTTAATTTTGTGAACACAAAGATTAAGGATTTCTTAATTCTTCTATTTTTTAAGTATTGCTCATTTTCATGTCCTTTTTTTTTCCCCAGAAGTAGAAGCCATTGCTCATTTTTTTTTCCTTAGGGTATTTTATTTACAGCAACACATGATAGTGATTTGTTTCTTCTGCATATACGGGGTGGGGAAATAACAAACAAACAAAACCCCACAAACTTTTGCCTATTTTCTTACATTTCTCCCAAAATCATTTCTTGTCACTCCTTTCAAAGATGTGTTTTGCACAGGACCAGAGCATGAACAGCTTGCCAAAGGTGAAGAGCTATGTGGCTGCACAGCTGTGCTGCTCGTACCGGACACAACTCACAGCATGTGGGCAACGTCAGGTAACACCAAAGCAGCATACTGGGTGCTGCTGCTGCTGCTACTGCTGTTGTAGCTCACAGGAGAAAATCCAGGCTTAGTTTGCTATGGTTTCTGGATCTTTCACTGTTCTTACCTTTCAGTCAATAAATTGTATAATAGCTTGATGCTAATTCCAGCTCTAAAGGCGTTTTGTCATTCCAAACCTGTCCTTATTCAAGTGGACTTACTGCTTCTCCCTGAGAAACACAGAGCTTCAGCTGTATTGCAAGGACTGTCCATACTGTCTTTCAGTGAGATTCAGCTCAAAGAGTGTCAAAAACGACAAGGTAATAATCCTGGAACAGATTGAAGACTGGCTCTTAAGGAAAAGAAGACACACTATGTGGGAAGGTCTGTATTGCAAGGAAGTGGACAGAGAAATGAGTAATGCTATATACACTCAATTTCAAACTAAGATGGGTACCACGGGACAGTGAGGATGTAGGCTTGCATGTCTCTGATGGATAGGTGAAGGGAAAGCTTTTGATGTTAAATCTTTTTGAAAACTGGGTTATGTCACCTGAGTGTTTAAGAGTTGTACAGTCTGAGACTGGCAGATACAGCCCAGGTTCTCCATTAAGTGTTTTGAGCATAGTGCTTTAGTTTAGTCAAGATGTATATTTTTATTAAGTATATCCAAAGGGGATTAATGATTAACCCTTTACTCTGCTCTCGTCAGACCCCACCTGCAGTACTGTGTGCAGTTCTGGAGCCCCCAATAGAAGAAGGACATGGAACTGCTGGAGCAGGTCCAGAGGAGAGCCACGAAGATGATCAGAGGGCTGCAGCAGCTCTGCTATGAGGACAGGCTGAGAGAGTTGGGGCTCTGCAGCCTGGAGAAGAGAAGGCTTCGAGGAGACCTTATAGTGGCTTTCCAGTATCTGAAGGGAGCCTACAGGAAAGCTGGGGAGGGACTATTTACACGGTCTAGTAATGTTAGGATGAGGGGGAATGGGTTTAAGCTGGAAGAGGGGAGATTTAGACTGGATGTTAGGAGGAAGTTCTTTACAGTGAGGGTGGTAAGACACTGGCACAGGTTGCCCAGGGAGGTTGTGGATGCTTCCTCCCTGGAGGCGTTTAAAGCCAGGCTGGATGAGGCCTTGAGCAGCCTGCTCTAGTGGGAGGTGTCCCTGCCTATGGCAGGGGGTTGGAGCTGGATGATCCTTGAGGTCCCTTCCAACCTAAACCATTCTATGATTCTATGATTCTATATCAGTGTTAGAAACTGTGGATATGTTTAATAATAGTATTTTAGTTTTTACTATGGAAAACAAATCAAAAAGCCCACCCAAACCATTTGGTTTACAACTGAATGTGAGTCCATGTTCATAATTAAAGTGACTTCTGTAATAAAAATATTATTTGAGCTAATATGGAAATACAGTGGTTGCAACAGTACTAGTAGGAAAAAGAACTGTACTAATTGGGCTTGAAATAAAGAATTTAAATAGTTCTCTTTATTAAGGATGATCTTTTCTCTCCAGAATACATGACATTCTAAAGATAAAGAAGATAAACTAATAGACCTCTTACAGCGTTTTAAGTAAGACAATGCAATGAAAAATTTCAGCACAAGAATCTATACACACAAATCCCAGAGGCAGAATACATTGGGAGTTATTGACCTTTGGAAAATCTGATATAGCAAATATTTGCCATGCAATACTGTACTCAGGAGACACAGAGTAAACATGAACAATGATATCAAACTGATCTGTACAAAAGAAATGAAAAACTTTAGGCCAAATGCTTCCTTGATACAAAAAGTTTAAGTTCTATTTGCTCAGTTCACAGGATCACAGGATATTAAGTGTTGGAAGGGACCTCTGCAGACTTTTGAGTTCAACCCCCCTGCCAGAGCAGGACTATAATCTAGTGCAGGAACACATCCAGCTGGGTCTTGAAAGTCTCCAAAGAGGGAGACTCCACAGTCTCTCTGGAGAGCCTGTTCCAGTGCTCTGTGACCCTTACAGTAAAGGAGTTCTTCCTCATGTTGAGGTGGAACTTCCTATGCTGTAGTTTTCATCCATTGCCCTTTGTCCTATTACAGGGCACAAGTGAGCAGAGCCTGTCCCTTCTTAATACCCAGTCCTCAGTTGTTTAGAAACATTTATTAAACCCTCTCTCAGTCTATTCTTCTCCAGACTAAAAAGCCTCACTTTGCTAAGCCTTTCTTCATAAGGCAGTGCTCCGGTTTGAGTTCTTGTCTGCTGATTCCTAACAGTCTTCACCCATAGACATTGTAATTCCAGCACTATGACTGTTTCCATTAAATGTGATCCTGGTCCATTTTATCTCCAACATTTTGGTAAAGCAGGGAGAAGACTTGGACTATCTCTTTAGGAATGACAGGCAGGGGAGAAAGGAAGGGTGAATTGCCTTCTATATCAAAAATCAACTGAAGCCCATGGAGCTCCCTCTGGGGATAGATGAAGAGGTGAGAGAGAACTTATGTGTGAGGATTAAAGGTAAGACAGTGGGAAGAGACATCATAGTGGAGGGTCTGCTAAAAGCCACTTGGACAAAATTACCTAGTGAATGAGGCCTTCTATAAACAAATAGGAGCAGCTTCATGGATTTACCTGGGCAAAAAAAGAGGAGTCTATAAGAAACAAGAACATGCCACATAGCAGGGCTACAAAGAAGTTTGAACAACCTGGGATCAGGTTAGGAAATCAAAAGTGCAGATTGAATTAAGCTTCACTAGGGACACAAAAAGGAATAAGAAGACTTTATTTTCATTTCAGCCTGTGAGTTTTTTTCCCTGATTCCTCTTCTCTGCTGGCAGGGCTTTTCAGTTAATCAAGTAACAGCCATAGCTTAGCCCCAGACACAGGCTAATGTAGATATAAATGTTAGCTAAAGCTCAGTCAGGCAATGCTGGTAGAAGTGAAGATGTATTTTGGAGAGCTTTCTTCCTTTGTTTACTATTGATACTTCTCACTTTGAAGCTTTGAAGTGTCTATGAAGATCTCGGGCTTGTTTGCTTGCTCAGTTAGCCATAACAGAAAGACTTTTTGTCACTAATCAGAAGTAGCAATAGAGATCCATATATTTACATCCTCCATCTTCTATGACACAAATCTTTCCCCTGGACTGATCATTCTGATTTCTACCCTGTCAGAATTGAAAAGAGTAGTCAGCCTCACTCTCTTACTGCAAAGATGTCCTATCCAAGCACCAAATTATTTACTACAAGATAAAGATGCCATTATAGGCCTGACTAAAGATGCCATTATAGGTCTGACTTGTATGCAAAATTGCTCAGAGTGAAGGAAATTCCCATTTGTAGAGAAAAACAAACCAAAAGCTTTCTATTCAATTTTTCTTATGATCAAATAAATCCTAATTATGGTGGAATTATCAGGCACTGAATAAATGCCATCTAGTGTCTCTGATCGATGTGTTTCCCCTCCCTTTTAAAATGTTTAATGTTGTCTTTATTTCCAACAAGGAGCAAAGGAGTTTAAAAAAGCATGGCCTCATTTTGTTGTGTATGATACATGTCATTTAACTTTCCCCCCTCATTATTTTCCTTAGAGTGTGTGTCTTTGATTTGTACTTGTGCATGTTAGATTTGCACCAGCCCTGGATAGAACCTCACAGGCTTTGATCTGAAGGAAGGAAATGGGTTCATCTATATCAGGAAACTGTAGTACATTAAAGCAACCTTAGTGAGAGGGGGGAATTATAGGAGCATAAAATATCTTCATATTAATGAACCAGCTTCTACCTTGGAACTTTTATTATCATAAAGCCTTACCCTAAATGGAATGATTGTACTGATTCTGTTTTTAGCTGCAAACTGGGCAGTCTGCAAAGCATCTTTCTACAGTTCTCTGTTAATGAAGAAAATTTAAACGCTTGACATGCTTGAAGCACAATTAGGCTCTGAAGTTATTAAACCTGGCAATTGCATTAAATCACTTTGTCATCAAATGAGGAAGGAGATCGTTTCTACACTAACAGTACTTTCTGAGACAGTAAAATGGCACAGCATTCCTTATGTGGCTGAAGACAAACAGCAAAGTGTCCAAAGTAAAAGCATGATAAACCTACACGCAAGGAGAAGCTTGGGAGGTTAATCTTCCCCTGTTCTCAACACTGGTCAGGCCACACCTTGAGTGCTGTGTCCAGTTCTGGGCTCCTCAATTCAAGAGAGATGTTGAGGTGCTGAAATATGTCCAAAGAAGGTCGACAAAGCTGGTGAGGGGCCTGGAACACAAACCCTATGAGGAGAGGCTGAGGGAGCTGGGGGTGTTTAGCCTGGAGGAGGCTCAGGAGTGACCTCATTGCTGTCTACAACTACCTGAAGGGAAATTGTAGCCAGATGAAGGTTGGTCTCTTCTCCCAGGCAACCAGCAATAGAACAAGGGGACATAGTCTCAAGTTGTGCAAGTGGAGGTCTAGGCTGGATGTTAGGAGGTAGTACTTGCCAGAGAGAGTGATTGGCATTGGAATGGGCTGCCCAGGGAGGTGGTGGAGTTGCTATCCCTAGAGGTGTCCAAGAAAAGCCTGGCTGAGGCACTTAGTGCCATGGTCTAGTTGATTGGACAGGACTGGGTGCTAGGTTGGAGTGGATGACCTTGGAGGTCTCTTTCAACCTGCTTGATTCTATGATTCTGTGATTCTAAGTTTTGCTTCTACAGCTGAAGTCACATTGAGAGGGAAGAGAGTGAGTGATACTGTAAACCAGGCCTAATTAAGCTTGCTGTTCTTCAGAACTTCTAGACAGTAGAAATAATTTAAAATGTGTAATTGAAATTTGACATAAGCTGCTAATGTGCAGATATTAATTAAAACAAAGACATGTACTATCTTGTTCGTTTGCTTGTTAGGAAGCTTGCAAATTTACTTTCCTCTGTGGTGTGGAGCATTTTCTTCATTCTTATGCTAGAATTAACCTTACAAAAGTACTGAATTTCTACTATTAAAACCACTGTACATTAAAGTAGCAAGCATCAGAGTAGGCTTTTCAACCCTTCTTCGATCCTCTGAAGACACAATCTAAGTTCTCAGTATATG
This sequence comes from Tricholaema leucomelas, assembly GCA_013400475.1. Taxonomy (NCBI): domain Eukaryota; kingdom Metazoa; phylum Chordata; class Aves; order Piciformes; family Lybiidae; genus Tricholaema lacrymosa; species Tricholaema leucomelas. The sequence continues at coordinate 30,679 of WAAF01008628.1, forward strand.
AAAATATGGGATATAATTGGAAATATTCATTTATGCTGCTCTACTTATTCGACTTGGGAAGGAAATCTCTCTAGCTATGTAGCTCAACTGTTTGTGCTGTGATGTGTTCATGAGTGTGTGCCTGTATGCATACACAGAGAATTAAAATTGTCAGAAGAAAGAAAGACTGAACAGGCTTAGGGAGGCTCTTCTATCTGATAAGATAGTGACTAGACTGGGACTTCTTGGCTTTGACAAGAAATTACTTACAAGAGGACCCAAGAGGGATCTATAACATAATGGATTCATTGGAGCAGGTTACTTTGGGTATACAGGGGAAAGTTTTGGTAGCAGTGGGAGCTACAGGGGTGGCTTCTGTGAGAAGCAGCTCGAAGCTTCCTATGTCAGTCACAGAATCACAGAATCACAGAATATCAGGGGTTGGATATGACCACAATGGTGTTCAATAAGTCCAAGTGCAGGGTGCTGCACTTTGGCCACAACAACCCCATGCAGAGCTACAGGCTGGGGTCAGAGTGGCTGGAGAGCAGCCAGACAGAAAGGGATCTTGGGGTGCTGATCGATACCCACCTGAACATGAGCCAACAGTGTGCCCAGGTGGCCAAGAGAGCCAATGGCATCCTGGCCTGCATCAGGAATGGTGTGGTCAGCAGGAGCAGGGAGGTCATTCTGCCCCTGTACTCTGCACTGGTTAGACCACACCTTGAGTACTGTGTTCAGTTCTGGGCCCCCCAGTTTAGAAGGGACATNCGTGGCACTTGGTGCCATGGTCTAGCCTTGAGCTCTGTGGTAACGGCTTGGACTTGATGATCTGTGAGGTCTCTTCCAACCTTGGTAATACTGTGATACTGTGATACAAAAGATCATCTAATCACACAATCACAGAATATTAGGGTCTGGAAAATTAGGGTCTCAAAAGATCATCCAGTCCAACTTCCATACCAGAGCAGGATTACCTACACCAGATCACACAGGAATGCATCCAGGCGGGTCTTGAATATCTCCAGAGAGGGAGACTCCTGGCAGCCCCTGGGCAGTCTGTTCCAGTGTTCTGTCACCATCACAGGGAAAAAAAAAATCCTTATGTTTCTATGGAACTTCCTATCCCTCAGCTTCCACCCATTATCTCTTGTCCTGTCATTGGGCATCACCAAGCAGAGCTTGGCTCCATCCTCTTGGCACTCACCCTGCACATCTTTATAAACATGAGTGAGGTCATCCCTTAGTCTCCTTTCCAAGGTAAAGAGCCCCAGCTCCTTCAGTCTCTCCTCGTAAAGAAGATGTTCCACTCCCTTCAGCATTTTTGTGGTTCTGCAATAGACTCTTTAAAGCAGTTCCCTGTCTTCTTGAACTGAGGAGCCCAGACCTGGACACAATATTCCAGATGTGGCCTTACCAGGGCAGAGCAGAGCGGGAGGAGAACCTCTCTCAACCTACTAACCACAGCCCTCCTAATCCACCCCAGAATGGCATTGGCCTTCTTGGCTACAAGAGCACATTGCTGGCTCATGGTCAGCCTTGCACCCACTAGGACCCCCGGGTCCAGACTGAGCCAACCTATCAAACAGGTGAATTGAGATGGAACAATCAGTGTTTGGCATAAGAGACAAAGATGATCCCAATGGAATTCTAAGGGGTCACTAGAACAAACAAGAAATACAGTGCATACATATTGCAGAATGCACTGCCACAGGACCTACCACAGGGTAGGTTCAAGAAGGAACTGCAAAGCTTTGTGGGGAAAACAAAGGTGCATGTGTGCAAGCTCTTGTTTCAGAAATTAGGTTTCATAAATCTGAGAAGATATACCCAGTACATAACCTCTTATCCTCTCTCTTTATACATTGACTGCTACCACTGTCAAAAATAATATACTGGCACAGGTAGATCTTTTGACAAGACAAAACAAAACAACCCTAAACCTCCAAACAAGCAAAAAGCCAGAACAAAAATGTGTGAACAATGTAGGGAAGACACATTGACTGTGTCTGGCATAATAAATTTTCAGTTGTTTTTTTGCCAACCAGCACGAAGCAGCATAGTTAAACTCTCTTACCCTAAAATGTGAGCAGCCAGATCCAAACTGTTTATTCAGGAATGTTCCTGGTTGGTGTTATATCCCAAACAATGTCCAAGAATCATGCTGCAGTGTACCAGCTGGCCCAGGCCAAAGGCATGCCATGTGCTTTTCAAACTGTTTAATGGGAGGCATAATTGGATGCCATTATCCAAGAACTGCTTAATATCCTACTATGGACATAATCTTCTTTTACTGCTTATACACAACTGAAAAGACAGCAGTGATGAATAGAGCAGGAAGGTGAATTCCATTCTTCACTAATGCACAACAGAGCATTTTTATTTTCCCTATGCTACTATTACACAGGAGAAAACTGTTGATGGACACAAATGTAATTGCTGAAGAGTTGGTTATCTTTTTTAAACTCCTTTGTCATGCTTTCTCACATTTAGCATCAAGCTAATGTTGGGGCTGTTCAGTCTGGAGAAGAGAAGGCTCCCAGATGACCTTATTGTGGCCTTCCAGTATCTGAAGGGGGCCTACAAAAGAGCTGGGAAGGGACTTTTTAGGATATCAGGAAGTGATATGACTAGGAGGAACGGAGCAAAGCTGGAGATGGGTAGGTTCAGCCTGGACGTGAGGAGGAAGCTCTTCATCATGAGAGTGGTGAGACCCTGGAATGGGTTGCCCAAGGAGGCAATTGAGGTCTCATCCCTGGAGGTGTTTAAGGCCAGGCTGGCTGAGGCTGTGGGCAGCCTGATCTAGGGCAGAGTATCCCTGCCCATGGTAGGCGTGTTGGAACTAAATGATCCTTGTGGTCCCTTCCAAGCCTGATTGATTCTATGATTCTAGCTCTGTTAAGAACAAAGCAATAGGAGAGCAAGATCTTTAATGCAACAGTTTGAAATTCTTTGGCATTTTCTCCTGAAGTTGGAAATGGCAACGCACCAAACTTTGTGTTACCCCAAAGCACAAGTGTTAAAATTGCATAGGTAAAGCATGATATATTAATTTCATGGCTGCTGGAATCTATCCAAGAGAGTCCAAGGGAAGGCTATAAAGATGATTGAGGGGCTGGAGCACTGCCCTGTGAGGAGAGACTGAGGGACCTGGACCTTTTTGGTCTGGTGATGAGAAGAATTAGAGGGGATCTAATAAGTGTTTATAAATATATGAGGGCTGAGGGTCAAGAGGGAGGGGACAAACTCTTCTCATTTTCACCCTAGGAGTAATGGGTACGAACTACAACACAGGAATTTCCACCTCAACATGAGGAAGAACTTCTTTACTGGAAGGGTGTGGTAGTTTGAGGGGTCTCAGGTTCCCTTAAGAAAACTTGAGACCAAATCCCATCCCAGGGGACAGACCTGGTTATCCCAGGACAGTGTAATATTGTTATTCTATTCCATTCTCTGCTGTCACAGCTTATAAACCAGTGCCTGGCTGATCTCTCTCTCTTCCTCTTCTCCTTTCATGTCACTCTCCAGGCAGAGTGGCATCCTTGCTTATCCCAGGAAAGGTCTGTGGGGGAGATGGCTTCTAGCTGGATTCTTGAGCTGCGTCATGTGGCCTGCTACAGCCTTGCAGGCCTAAGCTGGGGAGGGCAGTTCTGGCCTAGTCTCAGACCTGCTGGGGATGGAAGGGGTGGAGGATTCGAGGTAATTTTAGTCTGATAGGCTTGGCCTAGCTTGGGGATGTATCCATTCTGCCTGATTGCCTCTTGCATATATGCACCTGTAAATAAAATCTCCCTTTAAACTTCCAATCAGTGTGTAGCATCTTCATTCCTACTCTTCCAAAGGGCTAAGAATCACTTCTCTACTCCAGTCCTGGGTAGCTTGTGGCCTCAAACTGAGACAGAGGATCATGGATCACTGGAAAAGGCTCTCCAGAGAGGCTGTGGACTCTTATCTGGAGACTTTCAATATCTATCTGGATGCAACCCTGTGGAACCTGCACTAGCTCTGGCAGGATCTATGATCTATGATCTCAAGAGGTCCCTTCTAACATCCTGTGATCCTATGATTTCATGATATTTGAGTTATTATTATTACCCAAATTTTGGGTCAGTAACACTATCCCAGATAAACCCTGGACAAGGCAAATCATAGCACAAGCATCACCATCAGAGCATCTCATATTTATCATACCCACTGAAACATGGAATAACAAAATAAACCCTAACCCAATGACATGATAATGAAATAAAGTTCCAGCTTTAAAAAAAAAAATGCTTTGGCCTTCTCTTTGTATCCTTATCAATCTACTAATCTAAGAGTGGCTACTTCTACATGGACCAAATGACTCTAATTGCACAATTACAGCATTAAGACTATTCCATTTACCCAGCAAATTCATTGGCTAAACATACCTAAGTACTTTATTAAAATATAGAATTTCACAAGAGAAATAAAAACAATGTCAACCTTCAGGCTGGCTGAGAAGGAATTGCAGGACCAAGGTTATAGCTAACGTGGATTGGTAAGGATCCGCTAACTGAAAGGAGCTTCATTGATTTAGGTTAGCTGAAACATGCAGACACACTTACCAGGATATAGAATAGAAACAACCAGGTTGGAAGAGACCTTCAAGATCATCCAGGCCAACCTATCAGCCAGCCCTATCCAGTCAACCAGACCATGGCACTAAGTGCCTCATCCAGGCTTTTCTTGAACACCCCCAGGGACGGTGACTCCACCACCTCCCTGGGCAGCCCATTCCAATGCCAATCACTCTCTCTGGAAAGAACTTCCTCCTAACATCCAGCCTATACTTCCCCCGGCACAACTTGAGACTGTGTCCTCTTGTCCTGTTGCTGGTTGCCTGGGAGAAGAGACCAACCCCCACCTGGCTACAACCTCCCTTCAGGTAGTTGTAGACAGCAATGAGGTCTGCCCTGAGCCTCCTCTTCACCAGGATAAACACCCCCAGCTCCTTCAGCCTCTCCTCGTAGGGTTTGTGCTCCAGGCCCCTCACCAGCTTTGTTCCCCTTCTCTGGACACGTTCCAGCNTGTTGTGGCCAAAGTACAGAACCCTGCACTTGGCCTTGTTAAATCTCATCCCATTGGCCTCTGCCCACCCATCAGCCTGTCCAGGTCCCTCTGCAGGGCTCTCCTACCTTCCAACAGATCAACACCTGCTCCTAGCTTGGTGTCATCTGCAAACTTAATGATGCTGGACTCAATCCCCTCATCCAGATCATCAATAAAGATATTGAACAGGACCGGGCCCAGCACTGACCCCTGGGACACACCACTAGTGACAGCTGCCAACTGGATGTGGCACCATTCACCACAACTCTCTGGGCTCAGCCTTCCAGCCAGTTCCTGACCCAGCACAGAGTGAATCTGTCCAAGCCATGAGCTGCCAGTTTAGCCAGGAGCTTGTTGTGGCATACAGTGTCCAAGGCTTTGCTGAAGTCCTTTGCTGAAGGATATTCTGAATATCTTTTCCTCCTCAGTGTAATCACACTTCAGCTGCTCATGATGTTTGTTTTATTGAGGCTAAGATGAAGTAAATTCTAGAGGCATACTCCTTACAGGAAAGGTTTTATATTAGTCTGCTACTTTCCACAATCCTATTAAAATTGCAACTACATCATTGTGGTAAGGCGACTCTTAAAGGTTTAGTTGCTTTATTAAAGAGCTAAATAGAACACATTAAATGTAAAGCTCAAACATCCATTAGTGTAGGATGAAGTCAAGTACAGGGAGGGTATTTTAATAATACCTGCTGTGGTGGTTTGGGTGTCACCCTTCCCCCTCACACTTTAGAAATCACCCAGACTAGACTCAGCCAGCTCTGGAAATTTGAATGAAGCTTTTATTTACAGCTGGCACAATATACAAGCAGATATTTACAGTATATACAGTTATAGACAGAAATATACAAGGTAAAAAGGCAATACAGAAGCACAACAGCCCTCCCAGAAACCTGCGTCCCCAGGAGGGGCTTCTAACCACCCCTTCACCTTCCCCCTACCCCTCTCAACCTTACCCCAGTCCCAAGTAAGAATGGAGGTTCAGCCACGGGGTTAGGAAGCAAAGTGGATTAGTCCAAAATGGAAGGTGAGGTTAGAGAGTAAGATGTAGCTCAGCCAGCTCCCCAGCAGTAGAAGTGATTATCTATGTTTTGACTTATGTTTTTATACATCTCAGCAAGCCTATGAACGAAGTAGACATCACCATTGTTTTCCTTTCACAGCCTGTAATCTAATTTTTCTCACCAAAACACTCTAGCTAGATTCAAGCCAGCAGACCTGTCTTTCAAGAGTCACTTAGTACTGCAGAACAACATTAAGAAATGAATATTGCAGTCAGAGTCACTTATTCTGAGTTTATGAGAGGAATCATAGAATCAACCAGGTTGGAAGAGACCTCCAAGATCATCCAGGCCAACCTAGCACCCAGCCCTATCCAGTCAACTAGACCATGGCACTAAGAGCCTCATCCAGGCTTTGTTTGAACACCTCCAGGGATGATGACTCCACCACCTCCCTGGGCAGCCCATTCCAATGCCAATCACTCTCTCTGGGAAGAACTTCCTCCTAACATCCAGCCTAGACCTCCCCTGGCACAACTCCAGACTCTGTCCCCTTGTTCTGTTGCTGATTGCCTGGCAGAAGAGACCACCCCCACCTGGCTACAACCTCCCTTCAGGTAGTTGTAGATAGCATTAAGAGTAGGACTGTGTTAGTTTACATTTCATTGTGTCTCTTCCTTAGGGTGAGATTTCTAGAACAGCATGAGGAAATCACCTGCCAAAGGAAAATCAGTATGGATCCAAAGTTGTCATAGCATATCATGCAATGCTGTAGCATCATCTTCTGCTAAGGGTTAAAAATCCATTTGTTTTTTACATCAGAGACACCCCCCATAGCATGAAAAACAAAGAGTTCTGAGAAGTAGGCATTCAGTTGAAGACTAAGACACTAAACCTTAAAATGTTTATAGGTAATATAGGTGCCAAAGTTTCTTTTACAATCATGGAAGATTAGTTAAAGCAAGCAGTGAAAACTACAGTGGGTTCATGGAAGACACACAATAAATTTGATTCAGTTGCACATAACCAGGGGATGGATTAGGTAGCCAGGAGTATCGGAGTGTGTGGCAACTGAATCCCACTCTGCTTGTACTGTGTGTCATTATAACTTATAGATGTCTTGTCAGTGGAGTCTGAGGATTTCTCTCTCACTAATGTAAACATCTAAAATGAGGTTCAGTTACCTACACAAAGTCATCCTGAGCTATTTGAGAAATTTCTTAGGTGGCCATCTAAGAAGTCCACACATAACTGATGGATTAAAGAAAAAGCTTGGATGAGGCACTTAGTGCCATTGTTTAGTTGATTGGACAGGGCTGGGTGATAGGTTGGATCTTGGAAGTCTCTTCCAACCTGGTTGATTCTATTTTATGATTCCATGATATCACACACAGGAAATTCATGCCTTTCTGGTGCAACAATTAGAGACCATTTTGGGACACTTCTTCACCTCAAAAGACAGTTAAGAAACTGAGTCTCATTTTAGATGTTTACATTCAGTTAAGCTCAATTACTCTACTGCTGCTATGAACTAGATCTGCTTCAAGTATAAACAAGTAGGATGGAATTCAGCTGCTAAAACATATGCATCTAGCACTGTTTTAATGATCTTATGCATCATCATATTTCCTGAGCATCCATACAGGGCTAGCAGTTGTCCCACAAGAACTGCAGGAGATCTATACCTTCTGGAACAAGAATCAGAAGCCAAGTGGGTTACATTAGGTTGTTCAAAACATCATTAGCTGCCTCTGTTTAAGCAAGTGAATCCTATCTGTATGACTGTAAATGTAGAGCCGTAGGTGTCTAATGCAGACTGAATTCCATCCTGCCCCGAGTGGAATGTTATTATTCATCACAAAAGTGAAACAGGGCCAAAAAAAAAAGGTAAGGATGTTTATGGCTGATGACATAACAGTTACAATTACTTGTGCAATTTTTAGCAGTCTTTGATGTAAGCAAAAAAAACCAACTTCCAATAGCTACCAAATTCTTGCCCCGAACCTGAAATCTATAACATTAGTGACTCATCTTTACAAAGGATATGCAAAATGTCTTAACTGAATTAAAGCTTTATTTTCCTCAAGTCTACTTTTAAGCTTTAAGTGTGAACTGTTACAGCTTGTTGAATCTATAGAGTGTTGTAAAGAACCACCACAAAACAGCTATTCAGAAAACACTTACAAACTCAGGATTGTAAATGTCATATAGCAGTAACTGAACCAAAGGTTTAATATCCACTTCATATATAACATGAGCCTTACCCTGCTTGTCTAAACTTCTCACATAAGAAGGCACTTGGAGAGTGAACATGCTCACCTTAATGTAGACATTCTAAATGGGATGCAGTTACTTACAAAGAGTATTTATACTTAATATATGAAACACATACTGTCAGTATAAATTACAGGAGTAGTCTTTGATGAAGGCTTGCAGACAAAAATATTTCAGGGAAATCACGGCTTTGAGGGAGTAAGGCAGCAAGGTTCACTAACTCCTGGAGCTGCCTTTTGAGACATACCCTTCTATCCTTATCAGAGGTAGGAAGAGAAGGTATTTACTGCCAGCCTGTGCCAGGTTATAGCACAAACCCATAATAACTATTGGTGATTTGGACAAGAAAAGAGATTGCCTTTCTATCATCTACTCTGTATACAAATATTTCCTCTTTGTATGTTGCAAGCAACCATCTATACAGGCACATGGCAGCAGATGCTATGCAATCAAGATCCAATCTACCTTTCAGTGAGTTTCAGCTGCTAATCAACATCAATGGAGCACTCAGGAACCTGATTCTGTCATTGTCCTTTATAAACCTGGGCCACAACAATCCTCACTATCAATACAGACTGGGAGATGAGGAGATCGAAAACAGCCCTAGGGAAAGGGACTTGGGGGTGCTGATGGATGAGAAGCTGGACAGGAGCAGACAGTGTGAGCTTGCAGCCCAGAAGGCAAATCACATCCTGGGCTGCATCAAAAGCAGTGTTGCCAGCAGATCCAGAGAGGTGATTCTGCCACTTTGCTCCAGTGAAACCTCACCTGGAGTACTGTGTCCAGAGCTGAAGTCCTCAATATAGGAAAGACATGGACCTGATGGAGTGGGTCTAAAGGAGGGCCATGACAATGACCAGGAGATTGGAGCACCTCTGCTATGAGGACAGGCTGAAGGATATGGAGTTGTTCAGCCTGGAGAAGAGGAAGCTCCAAGGACGCCTAATAACAAACTTCCAGTACCTGAAGTGGGTCTACAAGAAGGATGGAAAGACTGTTTACAAAGGTCTTCAGTGACAGGATGAGGGCAATGGGTTCAGATTAGAGAAGAGCTGATTTAAATTGGATGTTAGGAACAGGTTCTTTACTATGAGGGTAGTGGAACACTGGAACAGGTTGCCCAGGGAGGTGGTTGGGGTCCCATCCCTGGGGATACTCAAGGTAAGGCTAGACAGGGTTCTGAACAACCTGATCTAGTTGAGGATGTCCCTGATGACTGCAACAGGGTGGGTGTTGGACTGGATGACCTTCAGAGGTTCCTTTCAGTCTGGACTACTCTAGGATTCTATGATGAATGCTTAACAGCTTTTTGACACCTTCATGAGCTTACAGGAGAGGAATTCACTGGCAGGTTTTGCAGGATGAGGCTGATGACTAGCAAGATCTGAATAACTAAAGGTGGGAATAACCACTAACATTCAGACTTGCATTTCTGCTTCTTAATGCACCAAAGACTGAAAAAACCCTCCCACCTTTGACCTTAAAGGGTTAATATTACACATCACAGAGAGAGAGAGGGGGGACTACTAATTTGAGTTCCTTAAATGATGAATTAAAGTGTGACAAGATACTCAGTAGGCTCTAGTTTCATTTGTGTGCTGTTTAAAACAGTAAATCCAGGATCACTTATTGTTATTTGGAAAGCATATTCTAGTAAATATAAAATTAAAATTAAAACCCTCTTCTTGTGAAGGAAATAATATTAATCATGAATTTATCTTCTCTGATTAATTCCTTTTTTTTTTTCCTGACCTGCTATATATTTTTAATCAATTATTATATTTAATTCACAAGCTCCAATATATTCAGGTTTATTAAAAATGCCTTTTCCTTAATTCAATGTTTACATTCATTTTTCTTACTTTAGACCAAGTTAAGGACAAATTCCTTGATATGAACTGGCTCAGTTTCTGAATTCTTGATGAAAAGTCTAAAGTTTAGATTTTTCTCCTGCCCTATCTCCCTCATTGATCTTACAGAAAGCAAAAATGCAACACACTGGTTCCAACTGGCGATTTCTAATCAAAATGAGTTGTTCAGAATTTTCAGATTTCTTTTCAGAACTCACCCTTTTAATCTTATACTCAACAGAACTCAGTGAACACAACACCCCAGACTTCAAAACTGAGCCTCTGATTGAGTTTTAAGTGGGACAAGATTTTATCCAAAGGTGGAGGGATTGGAAACATATGGCTAGAAATATTTATTTCTGAATGTTTAACTGCTTTGTAATCAGTATGAATTTATTCCAAGGCTTGACAAGAGTAAAATTTAGGACAAGCATGAGAAATAAAAATTTGATGGCAGGGTAGGATACAGGCACGACAGAGAGATACTAACATCACACAAGGAAAGAAAAGATGCCTGTTCAATATGTTAAACAACAAATGTGTGGCAGAAGGGCATTACCTATTTTTTTTTGCCACCTAGAAGAGCTATCTCTCTCTCTCTATTTTTTTTTATTCTGTCTAGAGGTCTCTTATGTCTCCTCTCCTTTTTTTTTCTCTGATAATGTATAGACACCTGCTGCAGAAGCATAAAGATCTGAAATGAGTAATTTGATGTACTCTTAAAAAGAATAAAATAAAATAAAAAAAGAAAGAAACCCAGATGAATAGTTCTTTACCTCCTCCTGCATTTTCCTTCCTAAAGAATTGCCCTGCAAATTAAACAATGTATGGACTACTGAGCAGGCAGTATAATAGCTGTGTTTTAGTGAATAACAGCAGGAAAAAAATCTGTAAGAATGTAGTTTTCTTCAATAAAGTGAGAAACCTTTTTGAAGTCTCCCTCTAACCTCTCTGACACTTCTGTTTGATCAATTAAGTGGTCCAGGCTTCTGACACCTGAAAGTTAGATGATTGTTTTTAATTCCATGGGGAAACAGTTCAACAATGCAGAGCATAGCTTCTTCACATTCTGTAGAATAAAAGGGGCAGTGTCTGAAGCAAATGTATCTTATTCTAAAAGAAACTTGTAGTTTGTAAAGACTAATAATCCTCTGGGGGTGACTTGCTCTCCACTGAATGCAAAACATCTAGTAGAGAAACTTTTGCTAGGTATTTGAGGTTATAAATGAACTCCATCTGCAAATATTACAACTTTGAGTTCAATGCCTCCTAAAGTTTCTTGGTTTTTTTGTCTATATAGAATTACAGAATTTCTTAGATTGGAATAGACCATCAAGAACATTGAGTCCAATCCAGAGTTTCACACTGACAAGTCCTTGACTAAACCAAATCCCTCAGCACAACATCTAATCACTATGAACTGCTACGGTTGGAAAGGACCACCAGGATCATCCAGTCCAACCTTCATCCCAGCATCCTATATAGATAGAGATACAAATTTATCCCATATAGATATGATGTGATTAGATTTAGATGTTTATCCCTAAATATCTAAGATCAAGCATGAATAATTCTTTCTAAATGCAGACATTATTATCAAGTTAATTTTGCCTGTGAATTTTCCAGTGACACAGGACATCTTTCCTTGCCATGTTGCCTGATTATATTATTTAAATAATCAAAGTAAAAAATGCAGTCAAAATGCAATGCACTTCGTTAAAAACAAAAAATACTTTCTAAAGTCCTTTCAAAGTGAGTCTCTGATCTTTAAAAATGGGTGAGTTCTGCTGGAACCGAAACAGCGTAGAGTCTGCTGATGTTCAAGATGTACTGCAAAGTCAGTCCTGGTTATTGTACTTAACAAGGACAGGACTGTATGGACACATTTATTTTTACAACAATTTGTTGGCCTCTTGCACAACAGATGTGCTATCTTCTTTGATATTTGTTACCCCTTTTTTCACTTCCATTGCAATATCTCTCAAAGTGCCCTCCAGCTACTGATAGGTACCTTTGTATGTGTACTAATTTAATCATAAACAACACAAACATAATATGAACAAGATAAAAATAAGCCAAAATGTTAATTTTCAGCTTCAGTGCTTTGATTTTCATCAAACCCAGGTTCACTCTATAAAGTGAATAAGCATGTAGTTGGACTGTGAGGTGAAACTTGCTAGAGAAGTTTGCCAGTTTTGTTTCTCCTTATAATTTTCTACAATAGGAATCCAGAATGCAGTGTTGAAAATGTTTCTTATGCTAAGAAAACTCTTAGCATAAAAGGACCTGGCATACTGGTAGATAGTAGGCTGAAGATGAGCCAGCAGTGTGCCCAGGTGGCCAAGAGGGCCAATGGCATCCTGGCCTGTATCAGGAACAGTGTGGCCAGTAGGACAAGGGAGGTTATTCTGCCCCTGTACTCAACACTGGTCAGCTCACACCTTGAGTACTGTGTCCAGTTCTGGGCTCCTCAATTCAAGAGAGATGTTGAGATTCTGGAACATGTCCAGAGATGGGTGACAAAGCTGGTGAGGTGCCTGGAACACAGCCCTGTGAGGGGAGGCTGAGGGAGCTGGGGTTGTTTATCCTGGAGAAGAGGAGGCTCAGGGCAGACCTCATTGCTGCCTGCAACTACGTGAAGGGAGGTTGTAGCAAGGTGGGGGTCAATCTCTTCTGCCAGACAACCAGCAACAGAACAAGGGGACACAGTCTCAGGTTGTGCAAGGGAAGGTCTAGGCTGGATGTTAGGAGGAAGTTCTTCCCAGAGTGATTTGCCATTGGAATGGGCTGCCCAGGGAGGTGGTGGAGTCACCGTCCCTGGAGATGTTCAAGAAAAGCCTGGATGAGGCACTTAGTGCCATGGTCTAGTTGATTGGCTAGGGAGAGGTGATAGGTTGGAGTGGATTATCTTCCAACATGGTTGATTTGATTCGATTCTATTCTAGGCTATGCTATACTATTTCATGTTTTATCAGACTCTTCTCATTAGTATCCATGGACCAAAAAAAAAGGCAACTGGCACCAATTAAAAATAATAAAATTCCATCCAAACGTGAGGAAACACCTTTTACTGTGAGTGGGTGAAACACTGGTATGGTCTGCTCAGAGACATTGTGGAGTTTTCATCCTTGGAGATATTAAAAACCCAACAGGACCATGCTTCTGACTGAGCAGGATAGTTGAGTTGCATGATTTCTAGACATCCATTCTCATTTCAACCATTCTGTGATTCTTCAATGCCATAACACACACCAGGAAAGAATATATCCAGTTCCCTATGTCTAACTACAACGTAGGAGATCTGTGTGCAAATACTCAGATTTAATTTGCCTGGAATCTGGGACTTGTATGAGCCAGTGCTGCCACTTCTCCTAGCCTGTATATTGATGCTTGTGTTAAAACATACTCCAGACTGAACCTTCAGATTTAGAATTCATATATGTTTTCCCTCCTAAATTCTTTTGTATATTCAGGGACTGTAATCTGCCTATCTAAAACAGTAGAAAAGAATAAATTTGTCTTTAAGTCCTTTGTTTTAGTTGTACTCCCAAAGGAGACAAAAAGGTTTAATTGTTTTTAGAAGATAATCTTAAATCTTTCTCAGAATTTCCTCCTAAACTACTTAATTTTCCACTGATTCTATCAATATATTGTTATGTAAAATGTCCTGCAATGTTACTTAAACAATGGCAAATAAAGTATCAACAATGGCACAGCCATCACTTTTGTACTTTGGTGTTCAGCTTTCACAAGATCCAAGCTGTGGCTCAAAACTGGGACTTTGAATTGCCTGTGAAAGATATTTGCTTTCACTAGTCCACCAAATTAATTTAATATGACTTAGACATTGGGAATCAATTACTTCATTAAGAAGGGCTTGAAACATCGTGTTCTGTAATTGTCTCATTGTAGAAGTGACAGTTTAACTTAGTCTCTTTTCTTACTTGTAATTTTGATCCTTCTGAAGACTATGACATAAGACATTATTTGATAACATGAATAATCTCTGATTTTTTATCTCCATCTAATTCTGCCTAACTCTCAATTTGTTGTCACTTACTCCAGATACTTGGCTAAGCTGAGTGATCTTTTGCTAGAAACAGAATTTGAGTATGCCTAGGCATCCCAGTAAATGGACTGCAGAGAGGAAGAAATCTTTCAAAAAACCTTGGAAACTCAGAATGGTTGAAGAGGAAAAGGACCTAAACCATTCTATGCTCTTCATTCCCTCCCATCAGGTATTAAAGCACACTAAGATTCCCCTGAGCCTTTTCCATGTTGAGCAGTTCCAGCTTTCTCAACCTATCCTCACCTGAAAAGTTCTCCAATGGGAAAATGCAGGCCACAAAGTCACACTGCTGAAAACATTTTCTGAATCTAGGCCAAGTTTAGGTAGAATAATTATCTTAAGAATCTGTTTGTATTCAAGCATCAAATAATTCACCTACCTCAGGACTTGGTAGATATGCTGTGCGAGAAGGTAACTTCAGAATTCATCAGCAGTCACCGGACAAAAAAATTAATGCCTTAAATTTTGGACTTAACTTCCTAAGTTAGGGTATTCTCTACTGCTCTATGTAATCACAGCCCAGAAATGATTTCTGTTGTTTGAAAAAATATATTCACTATCTTTAATCCATCTGCAAAGCACATGTGGACCTTCAGTATCACACTGCATAGCTAATCCTTCTGAAAGCCAGGGTGGATAAGGCCTTGAGCAACCTGCTCTAGTGGGAGATGTCCCTGCCTATGGCAGGGGGTTGGAGCTGGATGATCCTTGAGGTCCCTTCCAACCTAAACCATTCTATGATTCTATGATTCTATGATAAATAATTATGTATTCCTCACCGCAATACTTCGTACATCTAAATATGATTCTTTTTAGGTCACCTGCAACAAGTTCAGGAGGAGAAAAAGATTACCTAGAAGAAAATGACAGCAGTAGTTTTAAGATGATAAACACCAATGCCACTCCATTTCTGACCAGCATGAAACTTCCAGAAAACACCAGGCAAAATCTAGTATTCATTCTGCACATGTCGTTGGTGACAATGTGTGCGCCAGAGCATGCTTCAGAAGTATGTAAATGAATTTATGTTTGTGCTGGAGGTCCCGTGTACCCCAGAAATTTCCTCTCCCTCTGTGGTTTGAATGGGAGAGGAAAAAGGCGCGAAAAGACCTGTTGTTCCCCTGCAGGCATGAAGGGGGGGAGCAGGGGAACCCTTCCAGCATGAGGGGTGCCCCGTGCTGGGCCCGCACTGCACTCAGCTGAGGATTGGCTGTGTGCTTTTTGAGCCTAGGAAGTGGTAACTCAGCCCTTTGTCTAGGAAGCGTATAAATATTGGGGGGTTCCCGCCTTTGGGTGTACCCACCTTGGAGTGCTCCTGCCGTGGAGTTTGTCCCCTGCCTTGGAGTGTTCCCACCTTGGTGTGCCTGCTGTGGACTTTGTTCCTCGTCTTGGAGTTCTCCCCCACACACACACCTGGATAGCTTCTATACAGGGAGCTTTTGATGCTCCAAAGACAAGCTCTGAAGGACTTCACCTTAAGCACCTTATTGTGCAGCTTTATCGCTCTTTAATGACCCTGGAGGTTTCTGAAAAGACCGCAGGACAGACCCTTGAATCGTCCTTCTTTCAAGCCAGCGCGCTCTGTTGTGAGTAGCTTACGGCTCAGCCTTATTTTTGATAGTGGGAGAACTCTATACTTAATAGCTCAAGCCTTTTCCAACTCCTGACTTCGAATTACTCAAGTCTATCTGGCATCCGTATAGATATTCTCAACCAACTAAGAACGAACCTGCTAATTAAATCTAAATTATCTTCTGTATATATAGTTTTTGGGAAAATAAAATAACTCTATTTTTATAAATTCCTGACTCGGCCTAATTAATTCCTGCCTCCATAACAATGCTTCATCTACCTATGCCTAAGAAAAACAATCACCCCCCACAGAAAGCTTTCTTTTGTTTAAGTATTGCTAACTGATGAAATCTCAGCACTCTAATGAGAGTCTATAATCTGATAAAAATTCCTGGAGACTGGATCTGCATTCTCTTCAAACTGCTGCTCTGCTTCTTGCTAAGTGCGCCGCTGACATGTTTGATATTGAACTTGAACTTAAAAATTACTGTCCCTGTAGATGTTTATTAGATTTTAGCTGGCTGAAGTAAACCTAGACACGGTGCCCACAGTCCAATGTAAAACCAGATTTTATTTATGTGTGCCGGGAAATGTTGCACATTTCTTCCAGGAAAAAAAGGGAAAATCAGAAATAACAAGAACAAAAACACCCACAAAGCAGGGTATTAGCCGCGCTATTAGAGGACCAGAGAAAATTGACCTCTTTTAGACTAATGTAATGTCATCTTTGAAAACATTACAGTGCTGCCTAATGCAATTTATTTTTGATATAATCATTTTAATACACATTATTGGGAAAAAGCTTGAAGAAAGAAGCAGTTATAAATTCAATCCATGCCGTGAGGTGAAGCAGAAGAATCTCGGTACGGCGATCTAATTTTTCAGCTGAAAATATTCCATGCGTTGCAGGAGTATTTCGGTGAGTGTGGTTTGTTTGAAATTATTCCAACCTATAAAGCTAGCAGGAGTGGTAATTTATGGAGGAAGACATTTCCAGAAATATTCACACTTTAATAACATATGCTCATCCCTAAAGAACCAATATATTTTTTTTTGATAAAATAGAATATTCTGAAAAATATTTCCCCCATCCCCTTTAGCCTGCAGAAGAGGAGGCTCAGGGGTGACTTCATTGCTATCTACAACTACCTGAAGGGAGGTTGTAGCCAGGGGGGGGTTGGTCTCTTCTGCCAGGCAACAAGCAACAGAACAAGGGGACACAGTCTCAAGTTGTGCCAGGGGAAGTCTAGGCTGGATGTTAGGAGGAAGTTCTTCACAGAGAGAGTGATTGGCATTGGAATGGGCTGCCCAGGGAGGTGGTGGAGTCACCGTCCCTGGAGGTGTTCAAGAAAAGCCTGGATGAGGCACTCAGTGCCATGGTCTAGTTGACTGGATAGGGCTGGGTGCTAGGTTGGACTGGATGATCTTGGAGGTGTCTTCCAATCTGTTTGATTCTGTGATTCTATAATTCTATGACTGAAATGCTACAACCCTTAATAACCATGTTACTATCTGCTTGTTTGCTCAGTCAGACACACGCTTTGGCGCCTAACCCTACTAAAGTCAGTTGGAGAAATATACATTGTGGTGACCTGTGTTTGCTGGCACTGAGTGTCTCACCTGTCTGTAGGAATCTTTCTGCTGGAGCTCTGTGTGATTTCTGTCATCCTAGCGTCTCCTTTTGTTCTACAGTTCTTTGCTGTCGCTGATCAATAAGATTGAGCTAGTATGGGAAACCTAGATTAGTAGAGCACATCTCAGAAGTATTCAATGGTGAATTTCAAGTGAGGTTTGACAGCATTATTTATCATTTAGTGTCAACTGGTGTACAAATACCATAGGATTTGTCTGTCTGAAGGAGAAGGAGTGACAAATACAGAAAATAAAACAGAAGCAGAGGTATAAAAGGGCACTGGAAAAAGTAAGGAAAAGAAGAATGTGTATCTAATGGAAACAAAAGTAGTCCCAGGTGAAGTGTCATGTGTATAGAGAAAAGGAGAAGGAAGAGCATGGCGCAGCAAACACAAGACTCCTACCTAAATGAAATTGACTAAGGGAAAATAGTTGTGGGAAAATAGTTATATGAATATAGTTAGATATTTCTAGCAGCTAAATGCAAAGAAACTGAACCTCTAAGACCACTGTGAGATGAGAACAGCTTTCTGCTTCATTACTGCCTTTCTTCTTTCAGCCCCCTTCCCATCCTGACACATTGGTGTAGAAGAAACAATTATTACATGTATGTCAATGTGCTAGTTTGAGCCTAGCTAGCATGTTTTGGTGAAAATAACTAGATCATAGACCTCACAATGGTGAGGTCTACTTCACTCACAGTCTTGCTGAGATGTGTAAAGAAGAAAGGCAAAACAAAGATTAGGTCACTTGCTTCCTCTCTTCGCTGGGAGCTTTTGCCTGCTGGGGAGCTCGTGGCTGCTGGCTGAACTCCTTCTTGCTTTCTAACCTCACCCTCCCTTTGCTTTTGTGGCTGATTCACCTTTTCTTAATCCTCTTGGCCAAACCTCCATTCTTCCTTGGGACTGGGGTAAGGTTGAGAGGGGAAGGGGGAAGGTGAAGGGGTGGTTGAGAGCCCCTCCTGGGGACTCAGGTTTCTGGGAGGGGAGTTGTGTTTGTATTACCTTTTTTTACCTTGTATATTTCTGTCTATAACTGTATATACTGCAACTATCTGCTTGTAAATTGTGCCAGCTGTAAATATAAGCTTCATTCAAATTTCCAGAGCCGACTGAGTCTAGTCTGGGTGATTTCTAAAGTGTGGGGGGGCGAGGGATACCCAAACCATCACAGTCGATGATCTACATCAAGGATGCTTTGGTGAGATAACATAAAATGCTTTTTTAAATGTTAGATTGGTGATCATCAGATCACTCATATTGCTGACTAGGTAGGATGATGAGCAAAAAGAGAGAAACCCTCCCCAAAAGATTTATGTCTCTAAAGCATTTTACTGTATTTAGTGATGATCCCAAAAACCTGTACTCAGTTTATACTTTGCCATTGGCATCCCAGTTTCAGTATGAAAACTTAATGGACCAGGGAGTTACCCTATAGACTAAGTAACATTGTGGTGTGGATAATGCTGAAAACTTGGACTCTACTTCAGGTCCAGCCACCTAAATTCCCCGTGCTGGAACTTAATCTGGGAACAACTGCCAAAATATATTTCTTAGAACAGAATCCATTCAAACTTTCTGTTTCTTAAAGCAATATCCCTACACTTGGAATACTCATGGAGGATAAAATTAGTCTTCAGACTTATCATTTAGTGTTTAAAAACTAAATTTCATAATTTAACAAACAGGTAAGATACCACATCTTGAGAAAGGATTCACAGAATCAAAGAATTAATGAGGATGGAGTCAACCTCTGAGATCATTAAGTCAAGAAGGCCAATGGGAACCTGGGGTGTATTAAGAGGAATGTGTCCAACAGATCAAGGGACATTCTCCTCCCCTTCTACTCTACCCTGATGAGACCCCACCTGAAATATTGCATTCAGTTTTGGGCTCCCCAGTTCAGTAGGGACAGGAATCTACTCAAACGAGTCCAATGGAGAGCCACGAAGATGATTAAGAGACTGGAGCACTGCCCTGTGAGGAGAGGTTAAGGGACACAGGGGTTTTTATTCTAGTGAAGAGAATTCACTGAAAGAGTCACAGTGCTGAAACAGGCTGCCCAGAGAGATTGTGGAGTCTTCTCTGGAGACTTTCAAGACCCATCTGATGCATTCCTGTGAAACCTGAGCTCGATTCTATGGTTCTGCTCTGGCAGAGCAGTTGGACTGGATGATCTCTGGGTGTCCTTTCCAACCCCTAAATTTAAACTAGATGTTAAGAAGTTCTTTCCAGTGAGGGTGGTGAAACACTGGCACAGGTTTCCCAGGGAGGTTGTGGCTGCTCCCTCTCTGAAAGTGTTCAAGGCCAAGTTGGATGAGGCCTTGAGCGACCTGTTCTAGCGGGAGGTGTCCCTGTCTATGGTAGGGGATTGGAATTAGACAATCTTTGAGATCCATTCCAACCTAAACCATTCTATTATCAACTTCATTGTCTGATGTCCTCTAGGAAGGGTTCTTGGTCTTTCTGAACCAACCTCTAAGATCTCCACTGTTTGTAAGCATTTATTTGGCAAACACTTCATTCTCTTTGTAAGGTTGCTTTTGTTTTGTTTGTTTGCTTTGGGTTTGTTTTCTTGTTAATTTATTTCTCTTCTTGTTGTTGTTGTTGAGCAGTTTGGATTTCTTTTTTCCTTCATCTGTTTTCGATTTAGCTTAGCTATAAAACTTTATTGTGATCGTTCATGACAGAGGAATGAGAACCTTTCATAGTTTTCTTCTAATCCATATCATTTCTCCTTTTTCACATGAAATACATATAACTCACTATCTGTAGTTTGCAGTAAGCTGCCCTAATTAGATTTAAAGCACATATTTCAATGTGTTATCGACAGCAAAGCTTCTAATTCATCACTGCCAATTAGACCAAAAGAATTCAAGAATAAATCACAATATGGTAATTTTGCAAAGTTCTGAATATTTCAGTTGCATGGAGGACTTCACAAAAAAGATAAGAATGTTCTGTGTTTCTTGCTAAAAATCAGGACCCTGCAGTTTTGGGTTTGTACACAGGTTTTAGCAAGATCTGACTAGGTCCAGGCAATCACTATTTGCTGGGAGTACCTTTGGTTAGCACACTGTGATGGTTTGGGTGTCCCCCGCCCCCCCACACTTTAGAAATCACCCAGACTATACTCAGTCGGCTCTGGAAATGTGAATTGAATGAAGCTTATATTTACAGCTGGCAAAATTTACAAGCAGATATTTACAGTATATACAGATGTATACAGAAATATACAAGGTAAAAAGGTAATACAGAAACATAACAGCCCTCCCAGAAACCTGAGTCC
>WAAF01008628.1:51467-72616 GCA_013400475.1 Tricholaema leucomelas
AGCAAAGTGACTTTATCTAATGTTTTACTTTTCCTTTCTACACATCTCAGCAAGGCTGTGAGGGAAGTAGACCTCACCATTGTTTTCATTTCTCAGCCTATGATCTAGTTATTTTCACCAAAACATTCTAGCTAGGCTCAAACTAGCACAGACACCATAAAGTTTGAGTGAAAGTAGCTGAGATTCTTTTTGCTCTCTGTGAGACACAAGCTCGAATAGAAATGTATTGATGCTCTTCTAAGAATTTTCTATTAACAAAATTAAATTATAACAAGCCCCCCAAAAATAAACAAAAATATTGCTGATTATAATAAAAATGCAAAATTAAAGACTGAAAGGTTTAAAAGACGATCAGAGAAACCAAGGTAAAACAGAAAGAAGCTTTTAGCTTCTGGTTGAAGAAGACAGACACCCATTTTTAATTTACATATTTTAGGTAAATATTTTACTGGAACAGAAATATATTGAAGCTGTTCTAAGAATTTTCTATTACAAAAATTAGATTATAGGTAAAACCTAAAAAATCTCACCCCTCCCCCCCCAAAAAAAAACAAACAAAAATATTACTGATTGCCACCAAGGTGAAAAATTAAAGACTCAAAAGGTTTAAAAGATAATCAAAGAAACCAAAGTAAAACATCACTGTGCTTTTAGCTTCTGGTTGGAGAAGACAGACAGAACACAAACCCTATGAAGAGTGGCATCCTGGCCTGGATCAGGAACAGTGTGGGCACTAGGACACGGGAGGTTATTCTGCCCCTGTATTCAACAGTGGTCAGGCCACATCTTGAGTACTGTGTCCAGTCCTGGGCCCTTCAATTCAAGAGAGATGTTGAGATTCTGGAACATGTCCAGAGATGGTTGATAAAGCTGGTGAGGGGCCTGGAACACAGCCCTGTGAGGAGAGGCTGAGGGAGCTGGGGGTGTTTATCCTGGAGAAGAGGAGGCTCAGGGCAGACCTCATTGCTGTCTACAACTACCTGAAGGGAGGTTGTATTGTAGCCAGGTGGGGGTTGGTCCCTTCTGCCAGACAAGCAGCAACAGAACAAGGGGACACAGTCTCAAGTCGTGCCAGGGGAGGTCTAGGCTGGATATTAGAAGGAAGTTCTCCACAGAGAGAGTGATTGGCATTGGAATGGGCTGCCCAGGGAGGTGGTGGAGTCACCATGGAGGTGTTCAAGAAAAGCCTGGATGAGGCACTTAGTGCCATGGTCTACTTGATTGGCTAGGGCTGGGTGAAAGTTTGGCCTGGATGATCTTGGAGGTCTCTTCCAATCTGGTTCATTCTATGATTCTACGGTTCTATGAGTCTACAATTTTTAGTCTACATATTTCAGGTAAATATATTACTAACTGCTTTAGATAGCCAGAAGCTTTCCCTTTGCTACCAAAGTTTTAAGAATTCTTATGAATTTAAAATAAATTCACTTATGCTCCTTTAGAAATGTAAAACTTTCCAATGTATCTTATCAGAAGTTTCTGTCTTATCACCTGATATAACTGAGCTCTTATCAGCACAGCACTTGTGGTATTTAAAGCATGAAATTCATTTCTATATGCTTTAGTTTGCATTACATGTGCCAAATTTTATTATAGAAGTGCTGCAACAGAGTGATATTTGATAAAGTTCCTTTAAAAAATGAAACTTTCTGATCTGATGAGTTAAGAAGGCAACTGAGTTTTTAATTACTTTTTGTTGCTGTAGGACTCTTTTTCATCATAGAAAGTTGCAGGCAGCTTCAAAAATCTCCAAACTTTCTTATGTTCATTGGGTCCTGTTGGACATCTGCTGAATTCTGGTGAGCCATAGATTTATCTAGGTGCACTTTCACTTCTTGGTGAATGTTTAGGCAGAGAAATTAATACATTGCACAATCTCTTAAGCCAGCAGATGTTTGGATGTGTTTTGCAGTTCAGAGTGGAATTTGGTTCTGCATTATCTACAGGTACTACTGTGTGAAGATCCAGTCAGAGCCACTCTCAGCCTTAAATGAGAAATAGTAACAAAAAGCTGTCATCTGTTCAGAGGACTGTGGTTCATTTTCCATCCCACATAATATCAGATCCTCTTTAGGGACTCTCTTACATTTTCTTCTTTCATGCTCTGTTTCTGTGTTTTTTTGAGGAGCACTTTTAGGAGAAAACTTGAAATTAGACTCAAGGATTCTTCAGCTCTCTTTCATAATCATTAACTTATACTTAGCAAAGAGTGCATATCTTCTTGTGATGGTTTCCTATGTCAGATGGATACATGGTGATGATGTAAAATAGAATTCTGTGCTTGCTTATAAACAGATGCTACATTTAATGAAGCCGTCCACAAATGGTCAGTGGATTAAAACTAGGTCCTAAGTATAGAATCATAGCATCATAGAATCAAGCAGGTTGGAAAACACCTCCAAGATCATCCAGTCCAATCTATCACCCAGCCCTATCCAGTCAACTAGGCCATGTCACTAAGTTCCTCATCCAGTCTTTTCTTCAACACCTCCAGAGACAGTGACTAAAGTATTTCTGTTATTGAAGAGGGCTGGAGAATAGGGAAATAAAGATGAATATGAACACAGAAGATTGAATAAGAGCTTTGTAACAATTGCAAATGAAGTGTATTTGTTCATGTACTTTAAAGGAGAAACAAAAAAAGGTACAATTTAAAACTATATTGAGATGGCTTTGTTAGAGGATAGAGGACATCTTATAACTGTAATTCAATGAAATAATAGCAAAATAAATTACAAAGTGAAAAATACTTTATCACTACTGATGCAACTTATGTACTTCAGGTAGAGTTATTCTTAAAAGCTTAGATTTTAGGGCATGAAGAAGCATACACCAGGAAAAAAAGAACTTAAAATAGATTGTGATAAAAATGCATCCTATTCACAGAAGACGATGGTGACTCCAAATATTGCAGTTGGTATTTCAAAGACTGCAGGATGTTTCTCTGTTCTTAGTATTCTGTACATTTAGCTCCATGGTGTGAAATTCATGCCTGGATAAAAATATTCCTTTCTGCATTTTGTATTCTTAATCAAGCTGGATCTAAGATATTGTCCTACAATTCTCACAAAAAAAAAAAACAAACCACAAACAACTCAACCAACTAAAAAAACCCCAAAACTCCCAAACCAAACAAAACCTCAAACCCTGATAATTGAAAATCAATGTATTTTAAAAATATGAAACCTAGGACAAGATATTGAACACTGAAAAGTCCTGGTCAGAACTGTTTCAATGGAAATCCAGTTGCCACAGCACAGATCATTATTATAGCAGTTCTTATTTCCTCATATGGACAATAAAATTGCGGTTTCAGATGTGCAAGGTATGTGCCTGTTATAGACTACCCAACCAGGATGAAGAGCAGGGATATATAATATAGCTCAGGGGAGACCTTATTGCTGTCTACAACTACCTGAGGGGTGGTTGTAGCCAGGAGGAGGTTGCTCTCTTCTCTCAGGCAGCCAGCACCAGAACAAGAGGACACAGCCTCAAGCTACACCAGGGGAAATTTAGGCTTGAGGTGAGGAGAAAGTTCTTCACTGAGAGAGTCATTGGACACTGGAATGGGCTGCCCAGGGAGGTGGTGGAGTCGCTGTCCCTGGAGCTGTTCAAGGCAGGATTGGACGTGGCACTTGGTGCCATGGTCTAGCCTTGAGCTCTGTGGTAACAGGTTGGACTTGATGATCTGTGAGGTCTCTTCCAACCTTGGTGATACTGTGATACTGTGATGTACTGTTCCATAAAATACGACCTTTTTGCTTTTTTCCTTCATTTTCACTCCTGTTTACAAAATTGTATAAATGAGCATACTTGAGGGGTCAACATTTGGATGACAAAAGAGAGAGAGAATATGGTGCAGAGGCTGCTGGCTGCATAATCCTTTGATGTTTTGCAATGTATCTTGAAGTATCCTCAATTGACAGCCAAATTAGTATTTGCTTTTATCAGAAAAGCACCATTTCTGTCACATATCTGAAATCAACAGTGATCAGACTTGTAAGGATAATAACAGCAATTGTAATGGTGACATTGCAGATGCAGTTAAAAATCTTCACAAGAGGAATCTGTAATCAGAAGCTCAGCTTCATAAGATCTAGAAAGGACAGATGGTTTGAGGGGTTTTGATTTGGACCCAAAGATTCAAAAGCAAGTTACATCATGAGTTTGTGCCAAAGGGGTCTGTCTGTCCTCCTCAGTTCACATGCTCATTACCTCATTAGAGCTAGGAATCCAAGGTGGCTGTCTGTGACACAGCCTAAATAATCCTATTTTCTGTCTTAGAAGCCTTAGAAGCAGAACCTTTGTTACCAAGCCTGACAAAATGCCTGGAGTGCTCTGATCTAAAATCCAGGATGCTTCAGCAGTACACTGGCAGTGTCAGGCAATCCATGCCTTATGTTTAATGTAGACAATAATGCAAACACAGAATCTTTTAAAATACAGCATATTTCTCATGTAACAACCACAAAAAGCCATCACCATTTACTAGTGTGCTAAAATTACATACCTGGAATGAAAACATAGGTAAGTATTTATGTCTGCCTGGTGTGTTTGTCTTTTTAAAGATAATATATTATTTTATACGAATATTGAAGTACCATGCAAGAAAAAGCAAAAACTAACATACCAAGACCTGTAGCCAGGTGGGGGTTGGTCTCTTTTCCAAGGTAACCAGCAACAGAACAAGGGGACACAGTCTCAAGTTGTGCCAGGGGAGGTCTAGGCTGGATGTTAGGAGGAAAATCTTGCCAGAGAGAGTGATTGGCATTGGAATGGGCTGCCCAGGGAGGTGGTGGAGTCGCCGTCCCTGGAGGTGTTCAAGAAAAGCCTGGATGAGGCACTTAGTGCCATGGTCTGGTTGACTGGATAGGGCTGGGTGCTAGGTTGGAATGGATGAGCTTGGAGGTCTCTTCCAACCTGGTTGATTCTACGATTCTAACACCCTCTTCTAGAAAAAGTACATGAGGAGCTATTAGAGAACATTTCCAAGTGTGCCACATGCTGCTGAACATGGTGTTCTGAGTAACATACATAATGAGGAAAGTAAATAGGTTAATCAGTGCCCAATAGAAATAATTCTGCTATATCTTCTAGGAGGAAAATGTGCAATGACAGGACAAGGGGCAAGGGGTGGAAGCTGAGGCATAGGAAGTTCCATGGAAACAGAAGGAATTTTTTTCATTGTGAGGGTGACAGAACCCTGGAACAGGCTGCCCAGGGGGGTTGTGAAGTCTTCAGCTTCATATTCAAAACCTGCCTGCACGCATTCCTATGTGATCTGGTGTAGGTGATCCTGCTCTGGCAGGGGGGGGTTGAACTGGCTGAGCTTTGGAAGCCCCTTCCAGTCCCTGACATTCTGTGATTCTGTAAAAACATTTTTCACTTTTGTTTGTAATTCATAGTGAGAAATTAAAAAACATCCAGAAGCAACAAGGTGGATCTAAAACCTTCCATATTATTTCCCTTATCACAACAAAAATCAGAGGATGTCATTGCCATTGGAATGGGCTGCCCAGGGAGGTGGTGGAGTCACCATCCCTGGAGGTGTTCAAGAAAAGCCTGGATGAGGCACTCAGTGCTGTGGTCTGGTTGACTGGATAGGGCTGGGTGACAGGTTGGCCTGGATGATCTTGGAGGTCTCTTCCAACCTGGTTGATTCCATTCTATTTCAACATCAATGCATAGGACAAAGGAAAATTTTCATGTATTCAAAACAACATTAAAACTGTTTCTGGGCTGAAAACAAAGCAGTTCATTCTTTCCTAAACCCAGTACATTTTTCCCTACCTCTAGCAGAAATATATTAAAAATAACAAAAAAGTTTGTGATTGTTCCTCCATTACACACAACTGAAAGGAGAATAAACCACTGTTGATCTAATTACCTTCAAGGTGTCAATGAAACCTAAATAGAAATATTTGAGTAAAGAAAAATTATACTACAATCAAATGGTCTGAACTTTGACAACATCTCATCATTTGCAACCAGTATCCCTAAGACTAATTTTGGAGGATGTCCTTATGACTACAGAATTAATGGGAAAAGAAAATGAGTATTTGCTTGAAGTTAATTGCTTGCCTCATATATTGCATAATGCAGCAGTGTACACTACAGACAAGTTCTCATTTGGCTTCAAAAGTTATCAAACAAAAGTTTTCCCTTCTTCTATCCTCATTCATCAAAACAATTTTGGAACTATGAATCATGGAATTGCAGAATCAACCAGTTTGGGAGAGACCTCCAAGATCATCCAGTCCAATCTAGCACCCAGACCTGTCCAATCAACTAGATCATGGCACTAAATGCCTCATCCAGGCTTTTTTTCAACATCTCCAGGGACAGCAACTCCACCACCTCCCTGGGCAGCCCATTCCAATGCCAATCACTCTCTCTGCCAACAACTTCCTCCTAACATCCAGCCTAGACCTCCCCCGGCACAACTTGAGACTCTGTCCCCTCGTTCTGTTGCTTGTTACCTGGCAGAAGAGACCAACCCCCACCTGGCTACAACCTCCCTTCAGGTAGTTGTAGACAGCAATGAGGTAACTCCTGAGCCTCCTCTTCTCCAGGCTGCACACCCCCCAATCCCCAGTGTTCAAATGTTGAGGCATGTCCCATAAAGCAATAATTATCCCACAGATTAAATATATAGAATAGAATAGAATCGAATCAACCAGGCTGGAAGAGACCAACCCCTACCTGGCTACAACCTCCCTTCAGGTAGTTGTAGACAGCAATGAGGTCTGCCCTGAGCCTCCTCTTCTCCAGGCTAAACACCCTCAGCTCCCTCAGCCTCTCCTCATAGGGTTTGTGTTCCAGGCCCCTCACCAGCCTTGTTGCCCTTCTCTGGACATGTTCCAGCACCTCAACATCTCTCTTGAATTGAGGAGCCCAGAACTGGACACAGTACTCAAGGTGTGGCCTGACCACTTTGAGTACAGGGGCAGAATAACCTCTCTTGTCCTACTGGCCACACTGTTCCTGATACATGCCAGGATGCCATTGGCATTCTTGGCCACCTGGGCACACTGCTGGCTCAATGCTTTCTTGCAATATTAATTTGGGTTCACACAAAGGGAAATTGACCTTCTGTTGATATTGGAGTATGGTGAAAATCTCTACCCTGGCAAGTTTACCACATTTCAAAACCACACAAACCTTCAGGTAGTTAAATTTTGACATATTATCAATATCTTCCTTTTAATGGATCCGTTCAGACTGAGTTTCAAATTGACTTCACATGTACATGGAGTGACTTAAAAAAATAAAGAAATCTTGGAATACATCAAAAAAAAAAAAGAAAGAAAAAAAATACCTTCCAAACCAATAAATATAAGTATGAGATGATATAATAATGAAAGTAAGAATGGCAAGGTGTGATGGTTTGGGTGTTACCTGCCTCCCCCCCCCCCCACTTAAGAAAATCACCCAGACTAGACTCAGCCAATCTGGAAATGGAATGAAGCTTTATATTTACAGCTTAGCACAATATACCTGCAGATATTTACAATATAATTTCAGCTACATACAGAAACACACAAGTTAAAAAAGTAATGCAGAAACACAACAGCCCTCCTAGAAACCAGAGTCCCCAGGAGGGGCTCCCAACCACCTTTCCGCTTCCTTTCCACTCCTCTACCTTATCCAAGACTTTGCCTTACATTCAAGGTGAGTTTGGAGAATTGGCCAGGGGGGTTAGGAAGCAGATGGATTAGACAGGCAGCAAGCTAGAGAGAAAAGTTCATGCATCCACAGAGCCCGAGACTAACTTTCTTATCTATGTTTAATTTCTTGTTCTTATACATCTGAGCAAGCCTATGAGTGCAGTAGCCATCACCATTGTTTCCTTTTCACAGCCTATAATCTAATTCCTCTCAACAAAACATTCTAGCTAGGGTCAAATTAGCACACAAGGATAAGAAGCAAGATATGTCATCTCCCTGGAGGTGTTCAAGAAAAGACTGGATGAGGCATTTAGTGTCATAGGTTGTAGCCAGGTGGGGGTTGGTCTCTTCTCCCAGACAGCCAGCAACAGGACAAGGGGATGCAGCCTCAAGTTGTGCCGGGGGAAGTATAGGCTGGATGCTAGGAGAAAGTTCTTCCCAGAGAGAGTGATTGGCATTGGAATGGGCTGCCCAGGGAGGTGGTGGAGTCACCGTCCCTGGGGGTGTTCAAGAAAAGCCTGGATGAGGCACTTAGTGCCATGGTCTGGTTGACTGGATAGGGCTGGGTGCTAGGTTGGCCTGGATGATCTTGGAGGTCTCTTCCAACCTGATTGATTCTATTCTATTTGCTTTGTGTTGTTGTATGGTCTAGATGACTGGATAGGGCTGGGTGCTAGGGTGGACTGGATGACCTTGGAGGTCTCTTCCAACCTGGTTGATTCTATGTGGAATATATTAACATGTTTTTAATCTCAACTTTCTCGAGAGAGGCTTTTCTCATCTAGTTTCTGTGGCATGCAATGCAAGACTGTGAATTCTACACTTCTGTATTTCAGAATGGCTACACAGTTTTCTAAGCTTTGTTTCACAGTTCTACTTTCTGAGTAATATCTTTTTTTGCACTTAACTATTCCAAAATTAAAAATTCACAGTCACTATTGAAGGCAGTCAACATTAACAAGGAAAAAAAAAATATTTAGCTTAAAATAAAATCCATGAAGTTATGAAACAAAACAAAAAAAGGAGGTTCTTAACCATGAACCAAGAACACAAAATGGTTATCTGGAATAAAATCCTTAATGAAAAATAAGTTGAAGCATAAAGGTAAGACATGAACTCCAGTAGGCAGAGCAAGTATATCGTATCAGATATCAAAACCAAACACAAAGACACCTCTTATAGTTTCAATCTAATTCAGAATGGTAGCTGAATAAGTATTATCAGAGCCCTGCACTGAAAACCCACAGTAAATTTCCATAGAAAAGTACATTTTTGTAGTCATTCCACTCATCACAGATAGATGTTACTGGCTCTAAATAAAAGGAATAATAATAATAATAATAATGTTTCAATATTGTTTTCAGGGATTTATTTATCTCTTAAATACTTTCTTACAACTCAGGTTTATTCTGAGCTTTAGACAACCCCAAGTAAAATGTTAAAATGAATGACAACCACAACAACTGTGCTAAATTGCAGATTTACTAGGGAGATTAAAAGGGATTTTTGACATCCCATTAACAATATCCACCACAGCAGGCACCCCCAAAGCAGGGAATATACCCAGGATCACAGAATTTCCCTTAACCTCTCCATTTACTTTGTGTTTAGTTCTATATTCAACATGATTCCAAATGACATAAATATTAACCAGCATCAAGTAATTTTAGTTTGAATGGACATAGAGAAAGCTTCCCCCTCTTGCCCCCACCCCTTCTTTCTCCTTCAGGGAACTGGGGAAGGGGAGGAGGGGGCTTTCTCTTAAATGTTAGACCAAAAATAACATTAAATATTAGTGTGTGTGCTAACAGCAACATACTGAGTGAGGCTCAGATATCATTAAAATGGTTCTGCATGGACCCAGCACAAGGAATGCTGCAGCAGAGTAGGTATCTCCTTAGTTTAACTGAGCTCCATACTAGGTGAAGATCAGCTCCTTCTGTTTGCAGAGGTGTTTAAAGGAAAGCATTTGCACTGCAGAAGGAATCTCACATAATGGTGAGGAGAAAGGAATTTTATTAAAAGTAGCAAAAGTTATATGATTCAGTTCCAAAATAGACCAGCAGTTTGCACCTGACGTGCTTGAAGAAGAGAATGGGCAAAGATGGACTGTTTGCAATGCACAAAATGATGCTTACTACAGGCAAGGTCCTTGTGCTGTGACTGAGCTTGACAGCAAAAGGGTTTTTTTTTGTTTTCCCAATGGTGCTTTTAATCACAAAATGAAATTAATTTCTATTCTGATGCAAATTGGATGACTCACAGATAATGAGTAAGCCCAGCACTGTATCTATAAGATATTTGAATATTCAGAGCCTTGGACTTCTTCTGGACATGCAAGGGAGATGTATATAATTATAATGGAACTGTAAGAGGATAAAATATGACAATCATTTTTTTTTCATATATATAGAATAGAATCATAGAATCATAGAATGATTTAGGTTGGAAGGGAGCTGAAGGATCATCCAGCTCCAACCCCCTGCCATAGGCAGGGACACCTCCCACATAGAATCATAGAATGGTTTAGGTTGGAAGGGAGCTGAAGGATCATCCAGCTCCAACCCCCTGCCATATATATGTATAAAAATAATTTGGGGAGACATATTCTGTCTCATAAGCATGTACTTGGTGCCATGGTCTAGCCTTGAGCTCTGTGGTAAAGGGTTGGACTTGATGATCTGTGAGGTCTCTTCCAACCTTGGTGATACTGTGAGACTGTGATACTGTGATACAAATCTACCTGCCTTCTTGCTCAGCTTCCCCTTACCTTTTCTTAGATGGTTACATTTTAGTCTACTTCCCCCTGACCCTGTATGTCCATCTTAGCATTTTCAAATACAAGATCTGTGATTCTGTTTTAGTTTGGGCTTTTTTAGTGCACTGTGTCTTGCAATGGCTTATGAACGTTAAACTGCTTCTTCAACTGTCACCCATCTTTCCTTTAATGACAGTATCACACAGTATCACCAAGGTTGGAAGAGACCTCACAGATCATCAAGTCCAACCCTTTACCACAGAGCTCAAGGCTAGACCATGGCACCAAGTGCCACGTCCAACCTTGCCTTGAACAGCCCCAGGGACGGCGACTCCACCACCTCCCCGGGCAGCCCATTCCAGTGGCCAATGACTTCCAAAAGTTTATAAGATCTTTAAGAATTTCTGCTACCCATTTTTCATGCTCTTTGGGTTTGTTTGTTTGCTTGCTTGCTTTTATTTTGGTTTGGTTTTTGCTTTGTTTTTCCTTCCACTGGAGAAAGCATCACAATGAGGAGGCAACACTGAGGAATTTTGATCAAACCCTACTGGATGCATGAGGTATCCTGTTATTACATCACGCACCAGAGATGTGAGGAGCTAAAGTCTTCCTAAAGTATTTTAAGGGGTAATTGGATTGTTAAAGAAAAATGGAGCTAAGTTCTATTAAAAAAAAATAGAAATCATGTGTGAGGCTCCTTGTTCAGGATGTGTTTTATCTATACCCTAATGCAATCTACAGCTCCTTGTTCATGTGTTTTGTCTATACCCTAATGCAGTCTACAGCTCCTTGTTCATGTGTTTTATCCATACCCTAATGCAGTCTACAGCTCCTTGTTCATGATATGCTTTATCCATACCCTAATGCAATCTACAGCTCCTTGTTCATGATGTGTTTGATCTACACCCTAATGCAATCTACAGGTTTACTATGTTGATTAACATATCCAGAAACTAAACATAATCTTATAATCCATTTATTTTTCAGGTGGTACAAGTGGTATTAACCAGGAAAGAGGATGACCTCTGACTGGTTAATCCTAATGAAAGCTGAGCAAAAGATTTCTTTGTCAACTGTTCTGATGAAGTCAGTGCTGGGCTGAACTGTACCTCATCTGAGATATGTTGTTCCCAACTGCATGGATAAAGACTGGTATGGAGGCACCCAGGTTTTGAAACAGTTTGAAAAGTTTCAGTGGAAACTTGTGAAACTGAGCTGAACTGGGAACAGCAAGGCAGAACAAATAATGTTTCCATGGGGGACATAGTTAGCAGAATTTATATCATCAACCTCTATTTGGCAAAATATTAACATTCCTGTCCTATCCTTTGCCCTCTGCTACTCGTAAAGGTATGTTATACCAGCCCCTCAGATGCTTTAAACCTCCTGAATGCCAAAGGTAAATCAAAATTAGCTCAGAAGTAGGGAAAAGGTAGGTTGAATTTGCAATTCTAGCTTGCATTAGTCCTGAGACAGCCAGAAGCCCAAAGGGAGGTTTAGATGTAAAGTGTCTTTTATGGCTTCTTTACTGATTTAGATCAGGACAGAGCAGATGAAAGGAATAGCACAGCTTAACCCAATGACAGTGACATGCCTACTCCATTTATCTTCATCCTGTCCATAGGAGGGGGTAGGTATCAGTTGGTGGAGCCACATAATGGCAGATTTATCTGTCATGTTGCTGCATCCTGCTAACAGTTCTGCAGATGCCATCAGCCTGCTGTGATAAATTCCTGCCGTATTGTGCCGTTGAGGTGGGGCGCACAGACCACTAATATAATAGTAAAGGAAATCTGTGCTGAAACCGCTCTCAGCCCAGCCGCTGTAATCCACCGACAAGCCTGCTCAGTAACTGACCAACAACACAAACATCAAACAGAGCCCATGAATAAATTAAGAGAAGCTCAAACAAAGAGCAAGACTCTGAGCTCACTTTAGCTTCCTTTAAAAGAGAAGTTTCGGTGGGGTTTTAAACTAGCAAGCCTTTAGACTGATGCTCGCAATCTGCTGAAAAGAGATGTTTAAATATTTTCCTCTGCTGGCCAATAAGTGCCACAATTAGAAGGATGTGAGCTCTGTTCAGCACCAGTTCATTTTCCTTGTGAAATAGTTCATTATCCTCGCTAGGAATACTGTTCAATTATCCAAACAGCATAAGAATTTAATCTGATGGTCATAAATTTCTTCCTCCCCTCAAAAAAAAAAACCCCAGGCTGATCTGAAAAGTATTGCTCTTTTTGCTTTGGTAAGTATTAGGTAGTTATAATCTCAGACAATAGAATTATGTCTCAAAGCAGATTTTAAATCATTGCTTGAGGACTATTTTTTTTGGGGGGTGGGGGAAGGTGGGGGTGTAAATAAATATTCAACAAATGAAATTAGAGTTGTTGTGTATTTAATGCGAAACTTTGTTGTGTTCAGATTTCAGAAGTAAAATAAAGTATTCCTCTTGGAATGCTTAGTGACATTCCAAACTGCTTTTATAGGAGAAAGTTTTGCAGGTGATAAGGATTCCTGTTAGTTCTGTCTCTTTGCTGGACATGAATGAATTTGTTTAGACACTTTGATATGACAATAAGAGTAATAAGATACTTAATATGGCAATAAGAGCACAAGACACTTCAAATTTGGAAAATGTACCCAGATACTTAACTCCTGCTGAAACTGATAGAAATTAGATCAGTGCACATCCTTCAGCACTTGCCATTTCAATCGATAAGCCAGAGCATGCTGTGGCCTTTACAGTGATCTGATCAGCAACTTAGTTGCTCATATTCAAGGGCTGCAGGTGGCTATCAAGCCAGAAGCTGCTCTTTCTGACTGCTTTACCTTGATTTTTATGCAGTCTCTTTTCTCCATTTCAGTTTAATCTGTAACAGTTACAGCAATAATTACTCATACACAGCTTTACCAGGGGAGCAAGAGAAAGAGCACTGTGTCCTTTGAAGTGGGTTGGAGAGCATTAAGCAGCCCTTTCTCGATAGGCATAGTAACTAGTTAAAGCCTTTTGAACCTTTGAGCTGAACTGAAATCAGTTATTTATATGCTTTGTTCCAGTTTCTTTACCCTTCTAACTTTAAAGAAAAAGATTAATATATTTATACAATGGCAGAGTATTAGGTCCAAGCCTTCTGCAGCTTGTGCTCATGCTGAACTTCAAGAGGTATTTTTAGTTTGGCTTTGTAAGCACTAAAAAGAAAACAACTGCAGCAGCTACCAGTTAAGAAGTAGAATCTGAGCCAAACAAAAATCAATTATTTATAACTCCTGAAACATTGCTTCGTCCTGCAAACACAAACCCAAACAAATGATATGGCTATGCCAAGCAGAAATACATCTGGACTGGAGAGGGGGAGGTGTGCAATGGAGAGAGGTAAAGAGAGGGAGTTTTGCAGCATTTATTTTCTTCTGCAAATGTTTAACTTGCAACAAATAGGGGGTAAATCCCCTAACCTACAGTTATCTTCTGTTTACCTTTCTGTTAATTCCCTTCTTCGTTCAACCAGAAATTAAAACCATAATCCTTTGCTAAGTTTACCGTGGAAAACCACACAGCGTTAGTAAAAAAAGACCCCCAGTAATAATTCAAGTCGAAGTTAAAGCTTTCAGAAAGTGGTCTGTGTTTCTCTTAACTAGAGAATGGAAAGCACAACTGTCAAAACGTCTCCTGGCTTGCGTTACAACAAACTTAATCCATTTACCCACTAGTGTGATGTCCTGCTAGCAGGAGGAAAGCGCACACTAATTAAATGCTCCAGCTCTTGATTTAAATGCTTGCAGTGCACCCCCAAAGAGAAGGGTGTCCAGTGCAAATTGTTCTGGAGCAAATTACCTGTGTTTTTAAGCTTTGCTCAGAAGCATAGCAGTTGTTAGCAAGTCGGTGGTTATGATGCAATAAATGGAAAACAGAGAAGCAATTAGGAGTACATAATCACTTCAAAGGTACGAGAGAAACAAGAGAAGCTACCGCGTTATTAACGACAACTGGACAAAAATAGAGCTGCAAACCAATAAAGCAAGACTGAAGAGTGAATGATTGGTCATCAAAGGAGAAAATTTTATAGGCAGACATAATGTTTTCAGGTGCCACTTGAAGCCCACGCTGTGTGAACATCAGTTGTGTTTATAGTCCCTGAAACCTGCTTGTTGCCATTCGTGGTTTACATACTTAATCCTTAAGTTTTAATTGCATTACATAATTGTGACAAGGGAGATTACTTTTGTTTCATACCGGCGTGCCTGAGTGAGGTCAGGAAGCTCTAAAGAAAGAGTAAATGAAGAGGGAATGTGATGATTTGGTTTGTTTGGTGTTTGTATTTTTTTTCCCCATAGAATCAACAAATTACCTTTTTTTTTTTTCCACCTCCAATTATTGGGTTTTAAAAAATAATTGATTCATAGCATTTGCTCTTCTCACTGTAGTTTGTTGTGCTCACAGTTTTGAAACAGCTACTTGGTTTATTTTCCCTTTTTGTCTTGTACCAACAGATGCATGAAGCCTGGGAGAGGTTCCTTCAGTCAAAGAAAATGATAGATTCCTCTAATGAGGCATGCCTGACAATGGAGATAGAGAAGAATGTACCAATCTTGCAGCAGAAAGTGCGTCAGCTGAAAATATTTACTGTTCTTATTACAAAATGAATTAACAAAAACAGGTGGCCCTTTAATTGAAGCCTTTATCACTCTTTGCTCCATTTCATTTAAATGCAAATTTGAAATACTTTCTCCAAGCCAATAGAAAGTTGAAACTGAGCATGAGCACTGGTTTACTAATGATGTAATTAGCTGGCAAACCATTAGGGTTAGTACGAGATATCTCATACACCAGAAATATTAAGACACTCGTTGAGGGTCCTCTTTAAGTATATATTTGCAACTGTTAAACTTGTCATCAACACACTTTGCCTGAGTTTGGTAAGATAAACGTGCTTTTAATTCAGTCTGAAACACAGTGCACTGTATATGCCTCTTGTCCCACGGGAGTGGCAAATTTACACCCAGAAGAGCCAAATCTTGTCATAGCTGTAAAAAAGAGTCTCAGGTCTGAGTTAGACTCGGGTGTGACATTCCAGACGTTTCGAGATAGGAGATAGTAAGTCAAGAGCCTAGAATGAAGCTTTATTAGTTGCTTGCTAAGTGATGGAGATTTGTGCTTCTTCCTTTCCTTTTTTATTTTTTTAAATTAACTTTTCATTTTTCTTCTTGCTTTCTTTTTTCCTTTTTCCTTTTTTTTACCTTTATCTTCTTCCTTTCCTTTTTTCTTTCCCTTTTTCTTCTTCCTTTCCTTTTCCTTTTTTTTCCCTTTTCTTCTTTCTTTCCTTTTTTAATTTTTTTAAATTAACTTTTCATTTTTCTTCTTGCTTTCTTTTTTCCTTTTTCTTTTTTTTTGCTTTTATCTTCTTCCTTTCCTTTTTTCTTTCCCTTTTTCTTCTTCCTTTCTTTTTCCTTTTTTTCTTTTCCTTTTTCTTCTTCCTTTCCTTTTTTCTTTCCCTTTTTCTTCTTCCTTTCCTTTTCCTTTTTTTCTTTTCCCTTTTCTTCTTCCTTTCCTTTTTTACTTTTTTAAATTAACTTTTTCTTTTTCTTCTTGCTTTCTTTTTTCCTTTTTCTTTTTTTTTGCCTTTATCTTCTTCCTTTCCTTTTTTCTTTCCCTTTTTCTTCTTCCTTTGTTTTCATTGTTTTCATTTTACAGCTTATCATCTAGTTCTTTTCACCAAAACATGCTAGCTAGGCTCAAACTAGCACACTTTCCTTTTCCCTTTTTTCTTTCCCTTTTTCTTCTTCCTTTCTTTTTCCCTTTTTTCTTTTTCTTTTTTCTTCTTCCCTTTTTCTTTTTCTTTTCCCTTTTCTTTATCTTTTTTCTTTTCATTTTCCTTCTTTTTCTTTTTTTTCTCTTTGTTTTCCTTTTTTCTTTTTCTTTTTCCTTTCCCCTCTCCTCTATGATTTAAATAACAAAATCTCCTAAAACCAGCAACAAATCAAAACCAAAAGCAAACAAACAGGCACAAAATCTCACTCTGATGTCGTGTAAATCTCTAGTAACATGAACTAGCTTCTAAGGAAAAGGAATTAGCCACTCAACACTCATAGCACTACTCAAAGTCTACATGATGTACTCAGTGCTTGTGTTCCCTTCTTTTTCCTTTTTTCTTTTCTTCCTCTCCCTCTCTTTTTCTTTTTTTTTTTTTTTTTTGGTAATTATCTGTTGTATTAAAATATATATAAATTAAAACCAAAACAAAACCAGAACAAACAAAAATAAAACCACCAAAAAAACCCAAACCCAAACCACCAAATAAACAAACCAAAAATACAACAAAGTGGAGACACCAGTACAAATGAGACAAAACAGAAATCACGACTAGAGAAATAAATTTGTGTCTTGGAGTCAGACTGTGAAAGAGAGAAACTTTATTGTTTTTCTTCTCAGTTAAGATTTATTTCTCCTAGGATCTTAGAGAATGTTTCTGTCGAGTTTGCCACTTCCTCAGTGCACCTTCGTAGTAAAAGAAATAAGAACAAACATTTTAGGAAGGGGTTAGATATACCTGCAGTGATTCAGTCATCACAGCTTTAGTGTGACTTTTCCAGGCTATGACTGGGGATATTTTTCATTTGTCAGGAAAAAAACACCAGTGCTAGGCCCTATCAAAACTCTCAGGACCGTATAAAAAGCAAATTTCACAGCTTCCAGGTTCAAAAGTTCATGTCAGAGGTGTGGTTGCATGCAATTTATTTTGCATATGAAAGAAAGAGTCTCACGACTTTCCATACTAATGGTCCTCTTTCATTATAATATTAAGTACACTGGGAAGGATGATACATCGCACAGGATAATAGAAGTTGACATCTACAAAGGAAGGATAAGAAAGCTTAGCTCCTGATGCTGTTATTTTGCTTCTGGGTAACTCTGAAATGCTGAATATATTTTTCATTTGATCTTAGCTTAATGCAGGCATCAGCTGTTTGCAGAGGAGAAAAGCAGACTTAAAAACCATCCAGCCATCATTCAGCCAAACATTTGACTCTGAGAGTTTTCCAGTAATTGGTGAAGTATTGAGATTCCTCTGACACCTGCACAAACTATTGTGCAGAAAATGAGTAACTTGGTGCATGCAGTTAATGACTGTCTCCACAGAAGCCCCTTTAATTTACTTCTCCATAACCAAGTCAAGGGCACTGTATTTGGGTTTTCACTCTTTGCTTTCCTTGGTTGCAGAGAGAGTCCTTTCCAGCCTGCAGAGGCAGACCAGGCAGCAGGGAATCTGCAACAGCTGATTCAGCTTCTTCTCCCTGAGTAAGGAACTAATCCAATTGATACATGGTGAAGCAAACAGAAAGTGACATATTTGTAGACAAACTGTCAAACTCTTGATTATTTCCAAAACCAAATTATTTCTCAATTCCAAGCATTGAATTTAAAAAGTCTGCCAGCCTCAGCAGCTGGGACAATTCTATGAGGCCAAACCATTAGTGGGAAAAGTTATTTTTGTTTTCATTTCAGAATGCTGCACTACATTTCCTTACATCTCCTAGCAAATTCTTCCTGCACACTGCATTGAAGAAGGATGCAGATCTTCTTTTAGCACTATCAAGATGGTACTTTGGCTTGTGTTTCATAAATTAGAGTTTTATTGTTTCTTTTATTGTTGGTGTTGCATAATTGCATAACTTTTTGAAGAGCAAGTTGACATTTCCTGTCTTAAAATGTATTTTCCTCTTCTCCTCCCCCCCCCCTCTTTTCCTAATTTAGATATTTTGATTGCAAATAGAACACATTTGAAAACCTTTCTCTTGGTTTGACATGTGCTTAATAGGTTAGATTTCAACTGCTTCGATGTTGTTCCCACTGAACTCATGCAGGGTAATGAAATCAGCTTTCCCCTGCCTTGCAAGGAGCCCCACAACTGCAGTGTCATTATTGTAGGGGTTGGATGCCCTCCTCTTTGAGTCTTCTACAGCAAAGGAAATATATACTATTTAAAGGGAGCAATGCACTGATCTGTCCAACTCTATCCCATGTTCTCCATGTGGACTCCTTCATTCTAAATAGATGCAAAGAAGTCTATTACCCTGCCATACCATTACCTATTTGTAAGAGGTAAAGAATGAGGTTGTTTTCTGATGCATTAACTGAAGATTCCCCTGGATTGAAAACACTTTTAACTACAGTGCTATTTAAAAAAAACCCAAACAACCAAAACCAAAAGTCCATGCAAATAGTCAAAGTCTCCAAGTTCACTCAAATTTGGAGGATGAATTTCACTCCACATAAATAAAGGGTTTAGAGGCACTCACATTGTGTGAAACCCTAGGGTGTCCTCCCCTATTTTCTTGGATTTAGATGAGAGTCACTGTGGAGGATTTGGGGGTTTTTTGAGCTCTGAGTCTAAGAGTCAGATCATCAAACATGTTTGGTGACTGCAATAATTCATGTCTTATCCTCAGTTAACTCTGGATTAGTCACCAGATTTAGATGTCTGACAGAAAGAAATTCTAGAAGCTAAGCAAAGCACTGTTTGATTTAATTATGATTGATGGGCAAGGGGGGAGGGCTGGGAATTACCTGGTAAAAGTACCCAGAGAGGAGTGAGCACCTCTGAAATGATACTCGACTTCCTTCTCTTCAATTCTTGAACTATGACTATTAATTTGGAATTAAGCTCTAGCTCTGAGTTCCCTGTTAATGCAAGGCATGCCTGCAAATTCCCTTTGAGAAAAGACACAAGCACAAAACAGAAGTAAAATCTGAGGGAAGAGGGGCCAGTTAGCAACTTGCTATGTTACCCACCAGTTCTGGAGGTATCTTAAATCTCCTCTGTGGTGCTGAATGCAAAGAACAGATAGAAACTAATTTTCTACATCCTTCAAGAACATCTCTATTACCAGGCTGTCTTGAGTAAGTCAAAGGAAGGATGTTTTGCCCATGGGTACTTTATATTTGACTGTCTTCACTATTGCCTGTTGACTAGTAGGGTACAAATCTTTCCCTCTAAATCTCCCTTTGAAGCTACTCCATCATATATAAGTTTTACTTGTTGGAAAAGAGAGAAACGTTCTGCATTGTCTGCAATGTATAAGCAAAGGTCTGCCCTACTATGCAATCTGTCAGGGTTTCTGTTTCTGGGCATGCTCTGAATCTAAAGATTTATGCTTTTATTATAAGAAAGATTTTCTCCTGGCAGAGTTTGAAAATCTTAGGAATTTTAGCCTGAACAAGAGCTTTAAGCAACTAATTAACTCAAACTGGCAGGATCCAGCTTCAGCACCTTTGTGTGTGCAGAGACTTAGAGAGTCAGGCAGCAGAGAATAGGTTTTAAGGGTGTCACTGGTGACTAAATGAGGACTGAAGAGGGGGGGATAAAGATGGAGCCTTTTCAGAATAGATTTTAAGATGCAGGGTGAAAGGGATGAAATACTTCTTTTGAAAAAAATAAATTAAAAAATCAATTACACAAACTTTACAGATGAATATATTTGATTGTGAACTTGTGAGCACTCTCTATTAGGAGTTAGGAGCTCAAGATCAGTTCCATGAAGCCATTTTTTTTTATTCAGCAGCCAAACCTGTGTGGCAAATCCTATTTTGATGTTGTTGTTTTCTTACCAATTAATGTGCTTTTGTGCTGTATCAGAATTCTTAATGACTTTTGAATAGAATAGAATCAATCAGGTTGGAAGAGACCTCCAAGATCATCCAGTCCAACCTATCACCCAGCCCTATCCAGTCAACCAGACCA
Source organism: Tricholaema leucomelas (assembly GCA_013400475.1). Taxonomy (NCBI): domain Eukaryota; kingdom Metazoa; phylum Chordata; class Aves; order Piciformes; family Lybiidae; genus Tricholaema lacrymosa; species Tricholaema leucomelas. The sequence goes on from WAAF01008628.1 coordinate 71,630, forward strand.
TGGCACTAAGTGCCTCATCCAGGCTTTTCTTGAACACCTCCAGGGACAGTGACTCCACCACCTCCCTGGGCAGCCCATTCCAATGCCAATCACTCTCTCTGCCAACAACTTCCTCCTAACACCCAGCCTATACTTCCCCTGGCACAACTTGAGACTGTGTCCCCTTGTTCTGTTGCTGGCTGCCTGGGAGAAGAGACCAACCCCCACCTGGCTACAACCTCCCTTCAGGGAGTTGTAGACAGCAATGAGGTCTGCCCTGAGCCTCCTCTTCTCCAGGCTAAACAACCCCAGCTCCCTCAGCCTCAGCACCTGCAATATTACCAAAAGTAACACCTGCAATATTACTGAGAACATTCTTTTGCTTCAGAAATATTTCTTTTTTTAAAGAATGCCTGCTAATATTTGCTGTTCCATTGAAAAGAGGTTTTGCTTAGCTAAGCAATGTACTGTGGCACTACGTCTCTGATAGCATTTCCCCCCCCCAGCTTGTCATCTTTTGTTTCATCCCCTCTTAATTAGCTCAGTCATCAAGAATACTGCAAATTATTTTGTGATTCATTTCCAGTGCTGTATGTGTTTGTTTTACTCTTTCCTCGATTCTATGCAGCATTTGTAGGAGATGGTGCTTCAAAGTACAGTGTAAGAGTTCTTGGAGCAGCAGCAAGTGAATTAGACATCTAAAGGCTAACACTTCCCATTGCTGTCCTCTATAAAATGTTATGTTTCTTTAGAACAACTTAACATTGTCCTAAATGGACTAATTGTTCACATCCACATCTCTCTAATTTTTGCTTTACATTAGCTTTGACAAAACCTACAAAGAAGAACTCTTGCAGCCAGCGTGGAACAAAGTATTCTTTCTGGTACCAGCCAGAACACGAAACAGCAGCAGTATTTTGCAGCCAACAGGCTTGTAGTAATACAAAGGCTCAAAAAACTGTAGTGAAAGCTAACTCACAACACTGTGCCCAGGTGGCCAAGAGGGCC
>WAAF01008631.1:0-15058 GCA_013400475.1 Tricholaema leucomelas
TCCAAGCCATCTGAGCTGGTCTGGTAAATTGTATTGGGGGGGAGGGGCAAATTCCCAACCCCCCAAAACCAACAATCAGAACAGGAAGCCTCTCATGTTACAATCTGAACTTCGAACCCCATAATACTTTGCTACAGCTGGCACAAGCCAGGATGGTTTTGAGTAACAGCAGCAAATATTCAACTTAACCCATAATATCACCTGTCCCTGCCCTACCTTTAATTCTAACCCACAAGCTTTTAATCATCCCCTCTTCCATTCCCAGGTGGAGCTCCACAGATTCCATCTGGTCATTGACATAGAAGGCAACACCTCCTCCTCATCTTTCCTGCCTGTCCTTCCTAAAGAACTTGTAATCCTCCATCCCAACACTCCAGTCATAGGAGCTATCCCACCACATCTTAGTGATATCAATAACACTGTAGCCTTGAAAGTGTACACGTCTCTAGCTCCTCTTGTTTGTTCCCCATGCTACCTGTATTTGCACATCACCATTGAAGTTGGGGTTCTGTTGAAGCTGCCCTACTGTCTGGAATTGCTTTTCCCTGCATTTCAGGTGCTCTCCTGCTGACCTGCAATCCTTCTCTAGGCTCTAAGAATCTGCTGCTGGTACTGGCCTCAAAGTGGTAGTAGTGAGCTGGATTGAGAATCCCTCCTTCAGCAACTTTAAATCTCTTTTCAATAAATTGGCCTTTGGCTAAAGATGCTCTTCCCATTCTCCAAGAGTTGGATATCAGCCCCCAGGAGACCAGGTTTCTCAAAGTGATTCCCACATGTGTGGTGGAAGGCCAAAATAGGCCTAATTCATGTCTTGGCTTGTCCAGGCGTGATACCATGATCCCCTTCCCTATCTACTGAAGTGAGGAAATAAGACAAAAGGCCTGGAGCCACCAAGTCTGCATTGGTGGAAAAACAAGGTGTATACACTTGTTTATGCATGGCCTGTGTTTTCCCAAATAAGGGTAAAGCAAGCCCTGGCTTCAGATAATATGGTCAGTATTGGCAAAGTGCCATTCTGATTAGTTAATCTCTGTAGCCAAATGGAGCCATCACACTTGGACAACTAATAGATATGAGTCATAAAACAATGTGTTCTGCTCTGCCTCACCATGCTGCCATGCTCCAGACCAGCTTTCCTGTGTAACAACAAGCTTTGATACTTCAACTTGCCCACCTGGAAACTGACATGCCTCAGTTTACCAGGGAGAGGCATTAAGTGCCTCCACAGTGTAGGCAAGAATTAGCCATCAGCAAGACATCGTGCCTGTCTGCACACCTGCAAATCTCTGTGAGGAATCTGGAGATCTGGAAGGAATCAAGACCAGGTCAGAGACCATCTAACCCCCAACATCCTGCTAGAGCTCTGAGGAAACTCCAAAAACCTCAAACGGCTATTAAACCACCGACAGCAACCCCTCCAAGTCTTTGGGTACTGTCTGGGACTATAATGCAGCCCTGGAAATCCAGAGATACTAATTTATGAGTAAATATTCTTTAAAAAGCCTCTTTGTAATTAAAGTTCTGATTTGGTTCTGTAACTGTAAACTAACTGATTGTGCCTTCTGCTTCGGCAGAAAGGAGCCTCTCGAGTCCTCCTAGAGGACAAGCAGCATATTGATCACAAGGATCTCTTTTCAACAGTTAATGTTTGCATTTCTGGTTTTATTGTTTAAATTGCCTGTTTCCTCTGTGTAAATACCCACAACCATGCGTTCAAACCTTATTTATAAGTTTATCACTGAGATTTAATATTAATAAACTATTTCCATAGTTTATTAATTTTTGTCTGGATATTAATATTTAATATTTAATATTCATAACACCGTAGTCTAAATAGCAAAAGCCCCAGCTGTGACACCACTCCCATAACCACTTGATTTGCCCAATTTGACTGGCCCATTCAATCCCTTTCCTTTTGACTGAGAGGACTGATGAAAAGAATACCTGTGCTCCAGAGTCCTTGACCACCACCCCCAGAGCCCTGTAGTTTTTCTTGGTCTTCATATTGTTCCTGGCTGTATCACTGGTGCCCATGTGAACCAGCAGCAATGGATATTTGTCAGTGAGATGCACAAGGTTTGACCACCTCTGGTTGACATCCCTGATGCAAGCCCCCAGGTAAGCAGTAAAACTCTCTAGAGAGTGGGTCAGGTCAGTGTGCTGATTTGAGACTAATTGGAATATTCTAACGAGAGAAATTAGATCACTGGTTGTGAAAAGAAAATAATGATAAAGTCTATATCATTCAGTAGTTTGTTAAAAGGGATAAAAAGACAAAATGTAAATAATTCTCTTTCTTCTCAGAGCCCTTGCTCCTTTCACATCTCCTTTGCTCCATTCTAATATCTTCCACTAACAGATAACAAGTAAGCTTTGCTGATTCTTTATCTGTCTGGGAGAGAGAGAGGGTGGCTTTGAGCCCCTGCTGGGCTTCTTCTGTCTGGAAGGGGAGTTTGGATTTCTGTAGTATTTTCTGATTTGTATATAATTGCAAATACTTGTAAATATATTGTGTATATATGCTTGTAAATTTAGCTTTGCTGTAAATATAGCTTTATCTTACTTCCAAGCCCTCTGAGCTGGTCTGGTAAATTTCAGTAGTGGGGGAGTTCCTTAACCCACCAGAGTCAGCAAATGAGTGCCTCTGTGAAGCATCACCTACTACTATCACCTGTCACTTTTTCTTAGTTGCACTGGTGACTATGTGGGGAGCAGATCGGGCTGCCTTACCCAGCTCCAGTGTCTCAGATGATGCAATGCATTTTTCCTCTTCAGCCTTGTGCAGGTGTGCTAGTTTGAGCCTAGCTAGCATGTTTTGGTGAGAAGAACTAGATGATAGGCTGTAAAATGAAAACAATGGTGTCTACTTCCCTCACAGTCTTGCTGAGATGTATACAAAAGAAGAAAGGCAAAACAAAGATTAGGGCATTTGCTTCTTCTCTTCGCTGGGGAACTTTGCCTGCTGGGGAGNGATCATTGGTTGTGAAAATAATAGTGATGTCTATATCACTCATTGGTTCTGCTGAGGGACATAAATAGTCAAAATATAAACAAAGGCTGGTACTTCTTCAGTCTGTGTGCCTGGCTGCATCTTGCCTTAACTCCTCTTCATGAAACCTATGTAACCTGATCTGACCATTTCCTTTTAACTCCTTGTCGGCTTTTGACATCTCACCTCAGATCTCTGCAAATTAATCACGTGGGCTATATGGAGCTTTATCTGAGATAAGGGGTGAGGTGGAAAGGAGGGGGGTTGGTCGGGAGCTCTCCTGGGTAGTCTGGCTGTTTGGGAGGGATTTTGAATTTCTGCATTACTTCTAATTTGTATATAATTGTAAATATCATGTACATATGCTTGTAAATATGTGTTGTTCTGTAAATACATAGCTCTTGTAGTCTGTCCTCATAGCAGAGGTGCTGCAGTCCTCTGATCATCTTTGTGGCCCTCCTCTGGACTTGCTCCAACAGTTCAATGTCTTTCTTGTATTGGGGACTCCAGAACTGCACACAGTACCCCAGGTTGAGTCTGACGAGAGTGTCCACCATTTGGCCTTGAGGATCAAGTAGGATATTTTCAAGTATCTTCACTAAGGATACTTTTATCTGTCCCACTGGCTCTTTCATCCAGTCCTCTCAGTTCAAGTCATTATCTCCTTAGGAACTCCAACCTCCTACTCTCCTCCCAATTCCCGCCCTTTGAACTCCCATTCCCTCCCCATCTGTGCAAGTGTAGTTCCAATCCACCATTCTTTTACACTTCTCCCCCATGTGTTCACCCTTCCAGCTACCTGCAACCTCAGTTCCTGTCTTTTCTACATTCAAATGAATCAGCACTGTGGATAAGCAGAGAACGAACATCAGAAAACTAACTCTATATCACATCCCACTGCTTAGAACCATACTTATTAGGAAAGTCCTGCTGTAAATACAGAATCGTTCAACTTTAATATATACAATCAGAAAAGTCAGCTAATTTTTCAGACACTAATAACTTGCCCTTTTTTGGACAGATTTTAGAATGGCAATAAAATGTATATCTGTAATATGAAAAATCACCTTGCTCAAATTCTAAAAACAACTGGGATTGGGAAAAATCACCTTGCTCAAATCCCAAAACAACTGGGATTGTTTAGCCTGGAGAAGAGGAGGCTCAGGGGAGACCTTATTGCTGTCTACAACTACCTGAGGGGTGGTTGTAGCCAGGAGGAGGTTGCTCTCTTCTCTCAGGCAGCCAGCACCAGAACAAGAGGACACAGCCTCAAGCTGTGCCAGGGGAAATTTAGGCTTGAGGTGAGGAGAAAGTTCTTCACTGAGAGAGTCATTGGACACTGGAATGGGCTGCCCAGGGAGGTGGTGGAGTCGCCGTCCCTGGAGCTGTTCAAGGCAGGATTGGACGTGGCACTTGGTGCCATGGTCTAGCCTTGAGCTCTGTGGTAACGGCTTGGACTTGATGATCTATGAGGTCTCTTCCAACCTTGGTAATACTGTGAGACTGTGATACTGTAATTTTAAGTTACTCTCTCAAAAAAAATGGATGCGTTCAGATGACTTGAAGAAAAGGTCAGAAATTATTTTTTAAACACTTCTTTCTCTAGCATGACCCTGTGGTGGGTTGAAGATTACCCCCAAATAAAATTAAAATTACCAGACTAGCTCAGAAGGTTTGGAAGCAAATGAAGCTGTATGTTTACAGCAAGCTGAAATCTACAAGCATATAATACAATGCATATGTAAAAAAAAAAATATATTTACATGTATTTACCATTATTACAATTTAGAAATAACACAGAAATACCCCTGGACAAAGCCCAGAAGGGGCCAACAGCCACCCCCTTCTCCCTCTTACAGAGAAAACCAGAAAGGCCCCTGTTATCTACTCAGTCAAGGTTAATGCAGCCATGCAAGATGAGACAGTTCAGGGACAAGAAGTGGAAGAGGCAGGAAGTAGTGAGACAAAGGGAATGAAGAAATGATGTTTATATAGCAGTCTTTATCCTAATTAGCAAACCAATGAATTATATAGACTTTATCATTATTTTCCTTTTACATCCAATACCCTGCTTATTCACTTTCTTTTAAAAAATGTCCATAAGATTCCTCTTTCTTGTTTATAATTTAGGACTCAAGAGTGTTAGCTCTAAACAGCTACAGACCCTTAGGAGCCAGTGAACTATTCTAAGTTTTATTAATAGTCAGTCAAGAAATGGCAGTCACCCAGCATGGAAGATTTTAGCCCAAATTACTTAAGTTTACATAAGTCAGAAGTAAAATTAGTGCCTTTAAATAGTGTCTAGAAACTGAGAGGAGTCACTACCAGCCTCACCTATACAAAAAAAGCAGGGAGCAATGTGCATTCTTAGGGTTGACTAGGAACTCTGCTAAGCCATGTTTATAACTGCGAAATTTTAACAGAATACGCCAAAAAGTTTTTCTATGTTACAGGTTATGCCTCAACTAGAGAATTTCAAGGAAGATGCCAGGAAGAAGCAGTCATCACTGAGAACGCTAGAAGAATAAAATTAATTTCCCATTATTTAAGCAACAACAACAAAAAAGCCCCCACCAAACACCAAACCCACACCCAGCATCAACTGTAATAAAAAGTAATCATATCTCCTTAGTTTGAATTAGGAATTTAACAGAAAAATCAGATTTATAAATTTTCCCTTCAGAAAAAAAAAAAGTTAAACTGATTTTAGTTTGCCATGAAGCACTGTCCATGAGTTTTTACATTCTTATAAATGCCTTATCAAAATTTTCCCAGCTTTGCAGTCTAAAAAGTATATTCATTTTTTCTACAGGTACTAAGGTAGTTGCTGAACATTGCATCCAATGAGGGCTCTCTAAATCCCCCCCCCTTCATTAGTATCCAGGAAGCATACTGAAAGAGAAGAGGTAACATGTCTGAACAGAAAATAACATACAAGACAGCGGGACAGTTTCTATTAAAAGTCAAGATCTGCAAACAAAATTTTAGCACTTTTCCAAGTACCTGGTCAACATAAAGAAGAGACTTAGCTCAAATATGAGAGGTACTATCACAGATGTGTTTAACATTGAAAGAGCTTGATAAATTACATTTTAAAAGCTATGAAAGGTTAAAACTATAAAACCAAGGATTAAAATATTAAGAAATGTCAGAATTATAGTTGCTTGCTTACAATTCAGTCCCTTATGCATTATAATAGCCATTCATTAAGTGATCATATGTTGGTTTTGTTATTCACACAATCCCTGCCTCATATATGGCACATGACGCATCATTAAACAAATCAGTTACATAGTAAAAGGAGATGCCTTCTTTAGGACATTACACTTTTTTACTAAGGAATCTGAATAAAATGTAGTTAATAAACCAAATCAATTAAAAAAAGGTCCCCATCCAAGAGATCTTTTACTAGAAGCTGCCAGTTTGAAATAAAAAAAAAAAACACAACGACTAAAAACACCCCCATCAAAACACACCAAAAAAAACACCCCACACTCTTTTTCACAAAAAGCTTCCATTACAAGAGAAAAAAATAAATTTTTTACCTGTTCCATAATATACCCACAGCCTCCAAGTCATATCTAGAGTATATGATTAAAACATAAAAAGCCATATAAGAGAGGAAAAGCTTAAAAACTTCTTGGCCTGATACAAATCAGGCATTTGAACTTGGACTTCCTACATCTCAAAAGCAATGTTCTGGCCAGGAACACATTTACTAGGCCTCTGAACAGTCCTGCTTTCCTAACAGAGCCATACAGCAACTGGACAACAGATTGGCATCACTATGAAACAGTCTGAGCACTAGGCTGCAGAAGTTTCCATTCAACCAGTTTGCATCAATTGCAACAATTACCAGTTTAAGAGGCAGTTTTATCACTGACAAATAACAACCAATGTTTATGATTCTCTCCAGGGCTGCTAGTTCCTGCTGGAAGCTAACAGTAATATTATGAATCTCTGTGTCCAATATTGCAGGCAAGTCAATTAACTAATTAGGAGATTTGAGTTATTATCTAGTTGTTGTCTATGTTCTTCCTGATAAACTCTAAGAGATTTTGCTTTCTTCAGAATATGGATGTTTCTTTTTAATTTTTTTCAGGACAGGAAATCTATTTTTCTCCAGCTGTTGGCATGATCAAGACATCTGATATTAAACAGATGTTTAAGACCATCAGTGAAAATTCATTCTATACTTCAGAATCCTTCATGAGAAACAATGACCTGATACGTTGAAATATAGGGCACTCAAAACCACAAATAAAGTAAAAAAGAAAACAATACTATTGTCAAGGATTAGGGCTGAAGGGGGGAGGGGGAAGGAAGAAAAAGGGAATAAGGGAGAGAGAATTATGGGTTGGAAAAGAAAACTAAAACAGCTTTAATGAAAATAATAACAAAATTAAATAAAGTCGATATTGACTCAAAGCCCTGATGTAATTACAGAACCATCATCACCAATGCTGTGGGCAGGCACTAGGGAAGTCCCAAACTGGACCAAGTGGCAGACCGGACCTGGATTCAGGAACTCAGGGATTAGGATCAAAGGCAGAACGGACACTAGCCATTGAAGAAAAGAGCTTGGCTCTCATGATCCCTCACCTTTATACTGAATATGATGTATACAGAATGGAATCCTTTGCTGGTCAGTTCAGGGTTACCTAAACTGTCCACTCCTCCCTGCAGATGCAGCCTTTTACTCTGTGCCCCCAACGTGGGGCACAAGACTGAGCAGTGACCTTGGTCTCCATAGGAGCAAGTATAACCCCATGCAGAGATACAGTCTGGGGTCAGAGTGGCTGGAAAGCAGCCAGACAGAGAGGGATCTGGGGGTGCTGATTGATACCCGCCTGAACATGAGCCAGCAGTGTGCCCAGGTGGCCAAGAGAGCCAGTGGCATCCTGGCCTGCATCAGGAATGGTGTGGTCAGCAGGAGCAGGGAGGTCATTCTGCCCCTGTACTCTGCACTGGTTAGACCACACCTTGAGTACTGTGTTCAGTTCTGGGCCCCCCAGTTTAGAAGGGACATTGAGATGCTTGAGCGTGTCCAGAGAAGGGCAACGAGGCTGGTGAGAGGCCTCGAGCACAGCCCTACGAGGAGAGGCTGAGGGAGCTGGGATTGTTTAGCCTGGAGAAGAGGAGGCTCAGGGGTGACCTTATTGCTGTCTACAACTACCTGAGGGGTGGTTGTGGCCAGGGGGAGGTTGCTCTCTTCTCTCAGATGGCCAGCGCCAGATCGAGAGGACACAGCCTCAGGCTGCGCTAGGGGAAATTTAGGCTCGAGGTGAGGAGAAAGTTCTTCACTGAGAGAGTCATTGGCTACTGGAATGGGCTGCCCAGGGAGGTGGTGGAGTCGCCATCCCTGGAGCTGTTCAAGGCAGGATTGGACTTGGCACTTGGTGCCATGGTCTAGCCTTGAGCTCTGTGGTAAAAGGTTGGACTTGATGATCTGTGAGGTCTCTTCCACTACTGCAGAAAGTGCAGTTACTGCAAAGAGACTGAGCTGAAAAGTTAAACCACTGAACAAAATTAGTTCTGTTCTAGCTCAAACCAGGAGAGTTAGGAACTTCCTAAGTGCTGTAAAGTAATTCTATAAATCTCAAGAATAAAGCATGTAAAGTTACACACAATTTATAAGCAATTTGCAAATTCACTATTTGACTCAGTTTATCTTCCAAGTTTATCTTCCATCTGTGAAATGGAAATATTGTACAGATGTGCCAAAAAAACCCTCTAAAATGTTTGTGAATTGCATCTGCATTTTGAGATAATTCCTACAAATGAATAGATGAAAACACTTCAGGATTCAGGAAATAGTTGGATGGTACACAGCAGATAATAAAGCAGTAGGCCGCACACTGAATGACAAAGAAAAACAAATATATCAACTAGGTTATAACAGTGTACCCATCAACTATGATTTCCTATGTACTATATGAGGCATTGAATTGAGGCCATGAGAGTAAAGAGGAAATGCAGTAATGTAGGTAAAGGCTTAGTATATGAAGAAGGAGGCTGTATTAAGTTTGTTTCTGCAATCTTCATCTGCCACTTCCTTATCCAAGTCCCTGACACTGCATCTCAACCTTTTAATGCTGTTCCTGTAAAATGCATTGCATGGCTACACATTCCAAGTTCTCCAATTAGAAGACCATTTAGAACCAATTGATACACATGCTAAAAGCAATAAAAGTAAACTTCTCTAGATTTTTTTCATTGTTCTTCAATGTTTTTGTTTTGTTTTGTTTTCCGGTTGTGTGAACCAAGTAGTCACCTTCAAATACAGTATCAACAACTGTCTTCAATTTGACTGGAATTCCTACATACAATTCGGCCAATTTTTTTTCTCTCCTCCCTTTTTCACTAGTGAGATTGTCCACAGGGAAAAGTAGGGATAAGAAGCGAGACACAAATCATAGGTCCTGCACAATCTCCTCAAAGACCATTTCCTCACTCTCGAGGTGCAGTAGATGTCAATATAAAGCACTACTCTTCCACATACTTTGGAGGTCAGGATCAGCTACAAAGTAGTATGCATATAACACTAATAAAACAAAAACCAAAATCATATATTAATTATATTACAGGAGTTTAGAATGGAAACTTTTAACAGTTTTAGTTTCAAACGGACTTCCTTTTTAAAAGAATCAGTATTACACAGTGTTATGATCACTAATACACATATATCACAAATTTTGACCATTTCTTTGTAGGAAAACTCTGCACAGAGTGGTCATTACTGCAAATGATTTAAAATAAATTAAAAAAAAAAAAAAAAAACCAAAAACAGAAGAACCCATATTGGTTCTAATAAAGGCATATGAAAGGCAAGACTGAAAATAAGCAGTATCATATTGAAATGAACAGTTTTTTCAAGTTTTAAATGTTTCTAGTGATGTATTTCACAATACTAAATAGCTGTTCTAATACTGGATGATCCATCATACACTAGACAAAGTCTAAAGTTATGACTCATTTTCCCAATTAAGTATGCCCATAACTATTAAAATGTCCACACATTGAATATTATATTATCCTCAAATAATTCCTATAAAGTATAAATTTATTAATCTGAAAATTTCATTTCCTTCCTACCTCTAGATATTCAAAAGTATATTTTTTTTCCTTCTAGCTACTAGCAACTGTCCACTAACTTTGCATTTCTTGTGCAACAGTTACAAATTTAATATCATTATTTTAACTTTTAATATAATGTCCATTCAAGTACCATACTTGTCACTGAATACAGAAAATTACAATAGGAAACTGATTATTTTTCATGTAGTATCCTTCAAAATATAGTTCATTAATATTATAGAGGAACATATACATGAAACATTTAGGATTAAGGCTGTATTACCTTAATTATCATACAAACACAAAAACGCTATAGTCATTTCATTGAGTTAGAACCATCTATTGCCTTGATTCTGGAGAGTCATATGAACTTAACATGGAGTCTCAAACATGCAATGAGGTTGCACCAGAGTACATGTACTCTTATGTAGAACAGAGATTTGCAAATGGTTTTAGTGAGATAATTTTGCTTCTCTGATCCTGTTCTGTTTCTCATAAATCAAAATGAAAAAAAATGTTTAAGTATAAAAAAAAAAAACAAAGGCTAAAAAATAAAACTTGTACACAGAAAACAAATTCTAAATGTACGAAGTAGTCAAAAGCACAAAATAAATGATAGCAAGAAGAAAATATTTTCCTCTTTGTTAAAATAGTTGTTACAGCTAACACCTCGAGAACAATCAGTTTTGTATTTCTATAACATGAATAAAGCCTATACCCTCCTTTAGTAGCTAGCTCTTGAGATAAACAGTGAACCAATGTAAAACTCCTAACACTAGGGAAAAAGGAGTATCGAAGTGACAGTCCTGCTTCCTACAGACAAGCACTTAAATGTGCTAAAAATACAATCTAAAAAAAAAAAAAAAAAGTCATCTTATAAACATTTCCACGTTTTCTGTATGCTAAATATATTTTTCAGAGATAAAGAAATGTGTAACTACATAAATTATGATGGAACCAATTCATAAGAACAACAACAACAAAAAAAAAAAAACATTACAAATAGATAGCACCTTAAATTTTCCTCCATAAATACATCTATTTTTCATACCAGAAAAAACACACACTATCTGATTTTAATATAAAAAAGAAGAAAAAAAAAGCGTGCCATAAACATAACTCTGGCAAGATAAATTTGACAGGAACTATGATAGCTTATTTCCTGTTCTTATCTACTATTTTTAAAGCAAACCTCACTAAATGAAAAAATAAGCCAGAAAAGTTACTGTTATCGTAAACGCATTCTTGTTAAGATGAGAGCTCTTTGAAACAGATGATAAAAACGCTAGCGCTTATGTTGTTTCCTGATTATGAAAACTACTTCTGCACAGCCCTTTCTTTCCTGTAAAGCAGAGTTGCACTCGGCCAAAAAAAAAAACCAGTAATTCAGCTACACACCAAGACAGTTAGAGACAACTAGTGTCTCCCTCCACAATTCATAAAGTTTAAAAATAAAAAGCTGCTTTTTCGAAGTGTAAATGGTTCCTCTCCACACACGGAGGCCTGAGGCCCTGATGCAAACAATGTTTAACAGGTTCAGACAGCACAAAGGCAGGAATGGGAGATTGGTGGGAGTGAGGGAGGCCGGGATTGGGACTCAATGGGATCTTCAGGCTTTTTAAAATTCAACTGGTCCCTGACCAATACAAATCACAGACACACTGTTGACTACCACGCGGATTTACAGCATTGAAAACACATCTTTTACTTGACATCTATATTAACTTCACTCTTATAAACATGTATCAAGGTACTCAGAAACATGATAGCACAGTTTATACGACTAAAGGCAACATACCAGAAACTTACATTATTAGATACATTAACCAATCACTTCTACAACAGATCTGCCTGAACAACTAAAAAACAGAAAAATTGTGTTATTTTGATACTTGTTTGCCATGTATAAATTTCATTTCTATATGAAAGACGAAATTTGGCAACTTAAAATTTCCCTCAATTATGTTATTTTGGTAGAAGTATTTTTTATCAGTTTATAGGGTGCTTGTTTTAAATCTACCTCAATTTTTAATAGTAACACTCGACTCTACCACGCAGTAAATCCAATATCTACTTTACTGTAAAATAGCTACCTAAGAATCAATCATTTACAAAATACATTTGACCTAATAAAATGACCCCTAATTACATATTCAAATATCATAGACACAAACAGCTAATAACAACCTCAGGATCTCAAAGTGATACGGCCTGACAAGAAAGTATAATGTTTTCCAAGCATTCCTCACTTTTCATTCTCAAGTACTTAGGATAAGAGCCCATCTTCACTTTGGCTCTTGAAATGCCACAAACATAGCACTTAACAGAAAATGGGGAAGAGGTGATGTGTAAAGAGTATAAAATAGTATTTCATCTGAATTTAGTATATAGCCCTGTAGCATATACAGAATATGTATACTGAAATTGTGTGGAGTATTTGATATGATATGCTTATCTGTATTTCCCGTCTGCAGGTGTCCATGTTGTGTCAATCATCCCACAAGCACTAGTTTTATGCTATAAATATACCTATTAACACGTTAATCAATTGCTATATTATTTAGCGATTAAAACTCTGCACATTATAAATCCACATGCCTTTGGACTTTCGAATGTTCAGAATGGAAATAGTTATAAGGTTTGCAAAGGGAGCTGGCATTTTTGTTTCTGGGTATTTACATTGTCCCTCCCCTATTCCTCCACTTCTTCCCTACTTCAGAGGGCTGTCTGAGCTGAGACCTTCCTTCTTTCTGCCCTGGCGAAGTTGTAGATATGGCAAAAGGATCAATGCCCGTTTGCGGCTAACTGCATTGTTTCTTCCTCCTCCTGGTCTTCTCCGGGTTGAGGCCTGTCACCGAGAAGCCGCTTCGCCTTTCTAATCCCCGAGCTAGAGTAAAGGCGCTGGCCGGTGAGCCTGCGCTCTCCACCGGGCCTGCGCTCTCCACCGGGCCTGGGCCTCCTGGCATCCCAAGAGGAACCAATTTCCTCCGCTAACCCCAAGCGAGCAGAAAGAAGGGCTGCAAAATAAACACCTCTGGTTGCCATTTATTCCCCTCTACCTGGGGTAACAACTAATCCTCTCTCTGCTCCCGGCAGTGCTGGGCCGCCTGGGCTAGAAGGCCTGGCCCACTGCTGGAGAAGGTACGGAGGGAAAAGTGAGACAGGGAGAGGGGATTACCTTAACAAACTGGCGTCTGAATCCAACGAGAATCCAACGAGAATCCGAGAGAGGGAGAGAAAACCGCCCCCTCCCTCCTCAGAGGAGCCGCCGCTGCTGCCGCCGCTGCTGCTAGGCCGCTGCCGCCACGGAGCGGGAGGAGGAGGGGAAATAATATAACAACAATAATCCGGACCGGGAGGGGGTTTGGCTCTTCTTCCGTATCAGTGCAGCGAACATGTAGAGCTGGGGAGTAAGTAGTCGAGACAATTCCGTTTTCCCTGAACCTCTTTCAGAACATCAACCCGGTTGTTCCGGCAGAACCGAACCGGTTCAGAGACACACTCCGAGAGGCAGGGAAGCAGGGAGTTGGTTAGGGGGAAGGGGGGGANGGGGAAGGAGGGAGGAGGGGAGGAGAGGAAACGAAACGAAACGAAACGAGGACGACAGGAGCAGCTGCTGAGGGGCCGCCGCCGCTCCCTCTGTGTATGCAAGTACAAGAGGGTGGGGGAAGGTGGCAGCCTGGGCACAGAGAGCTGGTACCGAGCGGAGGGTAGGGGGGAAGGAGAGGAAGAGGAGGAGAAAGGGAGGGTTCCTGTCTGTGCGTCTCTCAGAACAAAATGCCGACCGGAAGTGCAACTCCAGGAATAACTCCCTCCACCGGCGCTAAACACCAACAGCCTCTCCCTTCCCTCTGCTTCCTCTTCGCTCGCCTTACTAGTGTCGCTGCCGCCGCTACTGTATTACTTCACAGTTTCCATCCTAGCGCCGCCGCAACAGGGGTGGCTGTCTTTGCCATGCCTCATCTGGCAGCGGCAAGCACAGCTGGGTCTCCGCTGCGTGGTTGTTTCTCCCCTTCCCTACCTCTTCAGCTGCTGCCTGAGTTTCTTTTCTCTCCCCTTCTGGTGTGTGGAAGAAGACCGAAGTTTACACTTAGGCCTATGCTGAGAGATAGGCAGCCAGGGATTTGTGATGAAGTGATTGTGGAAAAAAAAAAACCAACACAATTTGGGTTTTATTTTTGCCTTCCTTAAGGATGGTGGGGAGAACTGCAAAATGCCACTTCACAGGAGACAGACATAAAAAGGCGTCTTAAAATAAACCCACAAAGGTGGCAATACTGCCCGTCGCCCAACTCCCCCACTCCCACAGCGGGTGAGAGGTGTCAAACCTGGGACAATCGCTGAACTTATTGTTATCTCTGAATGTAAATAAGACGAGTCGCAGGACCAGAAACATGCTGGAAGCATTACCGGGGCAAGGATTTTTTTAGATGGACGTCCCAAACTGGAGTGGATTTTAAATAAAATCTTTTTGGACAAGAATGGGGGGAAATGCTGATCTTCAGGTGAAGGACCTTTTACTAGAGGCTGATGGTGCCCACTGTCACCAGATTTACTGGAAATGTTTTAATTGTGCATAATGAAGAAGTGTTTCATGAAAAAGAATGTCCTAGTCTGAAAGTTTTTCTGGTTTTCCTCAGTACAGGTAAAGATGTGAATAATCATAGAATGGGATAATAGTGTCTCTATCTGATTAATTAACTATGTCTTTTCTGCTTGTTTTGCTCCTTGTGATGGTTTGGGTGTTACCCGCCCCCCCACAGTTAAGAAAATCACCCAGACTAGGCTCAGTTGATCTGGAAATTTGAAGGATGAAGCTATATTTAGAGCTTAGCACAATATCCAAGCAGATATTTACAATATATACAGCTACATACAGAAATATACAAGTTAAAAAGTAATACAGAAACACAAGACCCCTCCCAGAAACCAGAGTCCCCAGGAGAGTCTCTCAACCACATTTCCACCTTCTTCCCACCCATCTACCTTACC
>WAAF01008636.1:745-25708 GCA_013400475.1 Tricholaema leucomelas
TATTGCTCTACCACTCTCCATCATCTTTGCCAAATCGTGGCAGACAGGAGAGGTGCCTGAGGACTGGAGGAGAGCCAATGGCACTGCAGTCTTCAAAAAGGGCAAGAAAGGGGTACCAGGAAACTACAGACCAGTCAGCCTCACCTCCATCCCTGGAAAGATGATGGAGCAGCTCCTGTTGGAGGGCATCTCAAGGCACTTGGAAGAGAAGAAGGTTATCAAAAGTAGTCAGCATGGATTTACCAAGGGGAAGTCATGCTTGACTAACCTGATAGCATTTTATGATGCCATAACTGAATGGGTAGATTCAGGAAAACCAGTGGATGTAGTCAACCTTGAGCTTAGCAAAGTCTTTGACACCATCTCCCATGACATTTTAGTGAGCAAGCTTAGGAAGTGTGGGATGGAAGAGCAGCGAGTGAGGTGAATTAGGAACTGGTTGCAAGACAGAGTTCAGAGGGTGGTGATCAATGGTGCCAGGTCCAGCTGGAGAGCTGTGACTAGTGGTGTCCCCCAGGGATCAGTGCTGGGGCCGGTCCTGTTCAACATCTTCATCAATGACATTGATGAGGGCACAGAGTGTCTGCTCAGCAAGTTTGCTGGCGACACTGTTTTGGAGGCAGGGAACTAATGAGGCCGAGTCAGGAATATATATAAAAACAGAATTATTTTATTTTCCCAAAACCCACCCCCAAAACTATATACAGAAATTCATTTAGTTTTAATTAGCAGATTCAGTTAAATTGAGCAGATCTACAAGGATACCATAGGTAAATTTGATTATTTTGTAAGTCAGAAGTTGGAAAAGGCTAAGCTACTAAACATAGCATTCCCCACCATTAATCAGGCTGAACCAAAAGTTTACTCACAGGTGAGTCAGGCTGGCTGAAAGGACACTCCAGATGCTTGTCCCCTCGCTCTCTTTCAAAAGCCGTCCAAAAGATCGTTAAGGCCTATCAAGCTGCATAAAGGGGTGCTTACGGTGGGAAGCCGTCCAAAGCAGACACGGCCCTCAGGAGCTTGTCCTTTGGAGTGACAGGGGACTCTTTTTTGCAGAATCTATCCAGGCAGGGGAGAACTCTAAGGCGGGGGGACCCCAAGGCAGGAAGTCCCCCCAGTATTTACACTCTTCCTAGGCAAAGGGCTGAGTTATCACTTCCTAGGCGCAAAGACCACAGCCAATCCCCAGCTTGATTCCAGCACGGACATCTGCATGGGGCACCTCTCGTGACATGAAGGGTCCCTTGTTTCCCCCCGTCATGCCTGCAGGGCAGGGGGGGGAAACAGGTCTTTTTGCACCTTTTCCTCTCCCATTCAAACCACAGGGGATGAGATATTTTGGGGTATGCTGGACTCCAGGACAGACACCAAGCTGGGAGGCTTGGCTGATAGAGCTGAAGGCTGTGAGGCCATCCAGAAGACCTGGACAGACTGGAGAGCTGGGCACAGAGGAGCCAGATGAAGTTCAGCAAGGACAAGTGCAGAGTCCGGCATCTGGGGAGGAATAACAAACTGTACCAGTACAGGCTGGGTTTGGACTCAATGATCTCCTTGGATCCCTTCCAACCCCTAATATCCTGTGATCCTGTGATTTGTGGCTTTTAATACCGAGGACTGAATGTGAACAGGTACTGAATGAGAGATGTTTCCAGTGGAATCATAGGATTTGATTTATGTTCAGCTTTGGAGACCAAAGAAAAGGGTAATTATGAGCTTAGCATGTCTCAAAGGCCTTCTTTGGTTTGTGTTATTCCTGCAGGAGTTTCAATCTGTTGTTTATGTTGTTTACTGGAAAGTTCGTAGCAATTTCTTTCAGTACATTATCTGGTAACAATCTGGTCACATAATTGCATATTATGTGAAAAGTACAGTACTTCAGAAAAGGAGAATTTTGGTTTGCTTTAAATTCCTTCTATGGACTGGCATGGTAGATAGGGAAGATCATCAAGTAATGTTCCTTTTTATTCTGTTTGATGAATGCTTTGGAGAGATACAGAACAGTATTTGAAAAGAAAGGGTTTTTTTTCTGCTACCTGATGAATCAGTGGGTTTAATACTGCGTGTTTTTCAAATAAATGCCAAACATTGGATGGTATTTAGGTTTCTGTTGTTTGCATTTTTTGTGGTTACAAAAGACTACAGAAATCATCAATAACCTTTTAATTTAAAAAGCCCTGAAACTAGAGATGTTTTGTTATGGAGGCAGGGAATTAATTTGGCCGAGTCAGGAATTACATGAAAATAGAGTTATTTTATTTTCCCGAAAACCACCCCCAAAACTATACACAGAAATTAATTTAGTTTAATTAGCAGGTTCTTAGTTGGTTGAGAACATCTACACGGATGCCACAGGTAGACTTCACTAATTTTGAAGTCAGAAGTTGGAAAAGGCTTGAGCTATTAAATATAGCATTCCCCANTCCAGCCGAGTCCAGTGCGGGCCCGGCGCAGGGCACCCCTCGTGCCGGAAGGGTCCCCCTGTTCCCCCCCTTCATGCCTGCAGGGCAGGGGGTGGGGGGAAACAGGTCTTTTTGTGCCTTTTTTCCTCTTCCATTCAAACCACAGAGGGAGAGGAATTTTGAGGTATACGGGCCTCCAGGACATGTTTTACATACATAATTTTTCTTCCTCCAAGAATGAAAATTATAAACACACTGGTTATGAATTTTTAAGAGACATGTTTCGTGAACAACTTCAATTTAAAAACTGTCATTTTGAAAATGGTTTGGTTAAATGTATGTAAAAATAACAGTGATGCTTCTCAGAGGCATTACTGACTTTTTTTTTTTTTTCTTTTCACTGGGCTGTCACACAAAAACGAGCAATCCATATGTAATACTTACTTTAATTTTCTTAATTGTCCTTATGCCATTAATTTTTTTTAAAGGAGATAATATTTTTGAAAAATAATTAATCACAGGCTGAGTCAGCAAAATAACTGAACATAGTGTACCTGTTCAAATGCATGTACCTGACCTGAAGTCAAAATTATATTTTCCTTAATATCTAATTGGCACAGTTAATATTGACTATACTGTGACAATAAAGATGACAGTGCTGCTGTGTGGTGCAATAGAGATGAACAATATCATCTGCAGGTCTATTGAAGACATGATTTTGAATAGCATTTTACTACCCGAGCACTAATCTCTGCAGAAAACACAACTGAGTTGTCTTCATTGATTAGTTACTCTGTGAACGATGTCCTATTTGCATTTACTGTGCCTCCAAGGTACTGGGAGGAGGGAGGAGAGAGGAGCAGGGGATAGGAGTAGAGGTCTTCCATCAGCTACTGTGATAGTTTCTTTTGAAAAAATATTCAGGAAAGAGGTGTCCACCTGTTGGACTGCCTCAGCACCTTCACAGAAAATAACTTCTTCCTAATATCTAATTTAAATATACCCTGCTCTAGTTTAAAACCAATGCCCCTTGTCCTGTCACTACAAGCCCTTTAAAAACTCCCTGACCAACTTTTTTTGTAGGCCCTGTGTAGGTACTGGAAGACTGCTATTAGGTTTCCCTGAAGTCTTCTCCAGGCTTAACAGCTACAGCTCTCACAACTTGTCTTCATAGGAGAGGTGCTTCAGCCCTCTGATCATCTTTGCATCCCTCTTCTGGACCTGGTTCATCAGGTCCACGTCCTTCTTGCACTGGGGATCCAGACACAGTACTCCAGGTGAGTTCTCACTGGAGCATACTAGAATGGCAGAATCACCTCTCTCAGTCTTCTGGACACAGTTCTTTTGCTGCAGCCCAGGACACGGCTTGCCCTCAGAGCTGCAAGTTCTTGGTTTTGGCTCCCCTCCAGCTTCTCATCTACCAGGACCTCCAAGTTCTTTTCTGCAGGATTGCCCTTGATCTTGCAGTCCTCCAGTCTGTGTTAGTATCTCCACCTAGGTGCAGTACCTTACCTTTTGCCTTATTGAATTTCAAGGCATGCTCCTGAGTCCACTTGCTCAGCCTAAGTCCCCCTAGATGGCATCCAGTCCCTCAGTCATGTCAACAACACTCTCAGCTTGGTACCATCAGCAAACCTAGTGAGAATGTATTAAATCCCACTGTCTATACCACGAATTAATACATTAAGCATCACTGGTCCCATTAGGAATCCCTAAGGGACACCACTTGTCACCCATCTCCATACAGACATTGAGCCATTGACCACTATGCTCTGGATGTGGCCATCCAGCCAACAGTCAACCCATTGAATTTGTATCCCAATAGTTTAGAGAGGAAGATGTTGACATCTACTGGTCTTCATATGTCCACTGATGTAGTCACTCCATTTTTAGAAAGCCAGTAGGTTAGTGAGGCAGAGCTTGCCCTTGGTGACAACATGACAACTGTCTTGAATCACCTGCCTGTTGTCCAAGTGTTTTAACACAGCTTCTAGGAGGATCTATCCCATGATCTTTCTGGGAATAGAGGTAAGGCTGACAGGCTGGTAATTTCCAGCATCATTAATTGTGAATTTTCATTTCAGAGGACTGAGTCCTGCAGATCTCTTATCATTACACAACATTTTCAAAGAGAGTTATTAGCTTGCATTTAACCAATGATACACTTGGACAAAGAAAGACAAACAAGTTCTGAGGCTTATAAGCCTTTATCCATTTCCATAAAAACATTGCTTCTACTCTGTTGGCCGAACTCTGCTATATTCCTGAAGGCCTCTTCCGCTCTTACATGTAACTCATGATTCTGATCATGATTATGATTATTATTATTCAGATGATAATGATCCTAATTTGTTAGATGGTTTGAAATAAAGTGGATAGTTGAAAAGTGAACCTTAGGCTTTCAAACTGTTCAGGAATGCATATTCCAACACTGATATATTCCTTTTACACATAGTAAATAAAATAAAAATCATTTTTACAGATTCTTCATCAAATCGTTACGTGAATATGTTCTGCTTTTTTGAGTGTGTTTGACATATTTATCATGTCTTCCCTCAACATATTCTGTTGTTGAGTGCACAGCCAACGCTTTTTAGCACCTACGAGAACAGGGTAAAACATGCTGTAAGGAGATATCTGTAATGCCCTGTGACAGCCCAACTTTCTGTTGTGATACTTGGCCTGAATAGACAAGGCAGTGGCTTTTGATGGTCCTTGCTGGCTCTCAGAGACTTCCTTTCTGGAGTTACTGGCCAGAGCTGCTCCTGGCAAATGGTTTGACAATGGAAAGAGATACATTTTTCGGAGGTGGCATTTCTTTCCTTGCTCCAAACCACAGCTGCACCATGGAAACACATGTAATAGGCATTACACTTGTGCAAGTCAGCATGGCCTCCCTGTGTGAGCTGGGAAGGCCACCACATACCTGAAGGCTACAAAAGCACCAGCCCATGGTGTTACATGGAAGCCCTTGCTGGATGTACAACCACCACCAAAGAACTTGGACTAATCCCCTGAAGATGTCGCATCCAAGGGTGGTGATAGCTTCCTTTTTGTCTTCTTATTCTGCTCTCTCTCACTCTGTCTCTTTTTTCTGTCATTTTCCCTCTCTATTTCTCTCTCCTTTTGTGTAACAAATCATTTTTAAGGCACAAGTGACCAAGAGCTTTCACACAATGTTCCTTGGATTGAAAAATCAGAACTCATCAGCTGCTTGACATCAGTTCACCTTGATTTACTCCAAAGGAATTTCTGAATCAAGCATGACCTCCCTGTTGCCCAGGATTGGCTCAGAAAAGAAAGCTGTGACAACCCCCTGACAAGTGTTAGGTAAAAATGTATAAAATTAAATGGATACAGTCTTTAAATCTTGTAATTGTCTTTAAATCTTGTCTTTAAATCAGTAATTCATTATATGAGGTTTTGAACGGAGATTATCACTTATAATAAAGCCATGACTGTGACTGTGAAATGATTCTACCAGGACACTGATGATGGATTAGGCTAATGGGCAAAAGGATGGCGTGAGCTAACTCACTTGATTTTTAACTTGCAGATAGGTAGAGATACAGACACAGTGAGCTATTTTGGCTCAGTTGACAAGAAGCATGTCCCTAAGCTGTGGTAACTTAGTTACTTTCAACTGTTTGCCTATGAATTCTGCAAAGGAGCAGTTTAAAGCAAACCAGGATCCAGACAACTAAGTGTTCACAGAAAAAAATCACTTTTCCAGGTTGTCCTTGTTTAGACAGACCAAATGAAATTATTGTCTTCACAGGCAAGATATTTTGAGCCATTAAAATACCCATACATTTAAAATCTTTATGGCTATCTCAAAAGCCTATAAGGCAGCAGTAAAGGAAATTCACAGGCTACTTAGGTTGGATGGTATTTTTATTGTATATTATCAGATAAAAATTATTATTCAGTATTAGCAGAACAGTAGAGACTGGGCATTTATCACACATATATCACGTGAGCAGTTTTGCTCATATGATATATGCCCTTTAAAATTTCACTACATGTGGACAAAACTGGAGGACTAGGGTTTTTATACTGCTTTTACTACTTAATTGAATATGTAACCTTGCGTTTTGAGTTTGCTTTTTGAAAAATGTGAAAAAACACACAACATCTGTGACCTATTTACCCATGCAGAGTTAAAAGAGTGAGCAAGCATTGTTCTTTTTATGTAGTGAGGAGACTATTACAGGCAGTCCAGAGCTCTGGAGATTTTGACAGAGTGACTGTTTTTGCTTTTACTGAGGCAGTGAGTGAATTTAAAGCAAAAATATAGACATAATCCCATCAAGTATTGTTTTTCTAAATGTCAAGTGACACTGTGTCAAATCCTCAGATATCTTCAGTAGTTTTCTTATAATGTCATCTTGGAAAATACTGAAAGGTAAAGTGATTAGTGCCAGCTTTGCTTTTACTAATTACTGTGGTCAAAGAACTCACATAAATAATTTTCCATCAGCACTGCCTCATTGTTTGAACTAACAACCTGATTTGGATAATTTTATGGGTTTAATTGCTTTTTTTATTGTTACAAGGTAAACTGAGATGTAGAGTTAAGACTGACTTTGCACTGGGGAATACTTCTGAGTTCTGTCTGTTTTGAGCAGAAGTACCACACTGACTGCTCACATTCATAGCTGCCAGGTTGATGAAAGTGCTACATAAGTTGAGTGCCTCCATCTTACTGCCTCAAAAGCAATGCTGTATTTCTGGGATTATGCAACACCATGTACCAGCAGAGCAGAGTATCTCTGTCTTATAGCATCATAGAATGCACTGGGTTGGCAGAGGCCTTTGAAGGTCATCCAGTCCAATATGCCTGGAGTAAGTAGGGACATCCCCAAATAGATAAGGTTGCTCAGAGCACCATCAAGCCTGACCTTGATTATCTCCAGGGGAGCCTTCACCACCTCCCTGGGCAGCTTGTTTCAGTGCTCCACCACCCTCATAGAGAAGATGTTCTTTGTAATGCTTAGTCTAAATCTACCTTGTTCTAGTTTAAAACTATTGTCCCTTGTCCTGTTGCTATATGTCTTTGTAAACAGTCCCTCCCCAGCTTTCTTGTGGGCACCCTTCACATACTGAAAGGCTGCTATAAGAGGTTCTTAGAGCCTTCTCCAGACTGAACAGCTGTAAATCTCACAGCCTGTCTTCCCAGGGAAAGTATTACAGCCCTCTAATCATCTCTATGACCCTCCTCTGTATCCGGTACAACAGGTCTGTGTCCTTCTTTTAGGGTCACAGAGATGGACAGTACTCCATATGAGGTCTCAGCAGAGCAGAGTAGCATGACAAAATCACTTCTTTCCATCTGCTGGCCATACTCCTTTTGAAGCAGCTTAGGATGTGATTGGTCTTCAGGGTTGCAAGGGCACATTTTTGGCTTATGTCCAACTTTCATCCACCAGTACGCCCAAGTCCTTTTCTGCAGAGCCGCCATCTACCACATCGTCTCTCAGACACTGTAATGAGTATTGTCTCAATCCAAGTGTAGGACGTTGCACATTGTCTGGTTGAACCTCATGAGGTTCGCCTGGACCCACTTCCTCAGGTTGTCACTCTGTCTCTTTTCCACACTGACTGTACCACTCAGCTTGGTATCATCTGCAAACTTGCTGAGGGTATACTTGATCCCACAGCCTATATTATTGATCCTAAAGAGCTTATCCTAAAGAGCACTGGTCCAGGTAAGGACCCCCAGTTGACACCATTCATCACTTATCTCCATCTGGACACTGAGGCATTGAGCACTACCCTCTGGATGTGACCACTCAGACACTTTCTTACTGTCTGAACAGCCTACCCATCAAATCTATATCTCTCTAACTTAGAGAGGAGTGTGTTGTGGGAGACTGTGTCAAAGGCTGTATGGAATTCTGAATAGATGATATCTGTTTGTCTTCTCTTGTCCACTGACATAGTCAGTGCATTTTTTTGAAGCCAGTAGGTCAGTGAGGCAAGACTTGCCCTTCATGAAGCCATGCTGGCTGTCTTGAATCACCTCCCTGTTGTTGTGCAGGGCCTGTAGGCCCAAAAATAGGCTTATTTTTTGCCTTACCTTGCCCAAACATGTTTTGCTGCCTAAACCAGAGGTAAACACATTAAATGGATAAACAAGCACAGAAGGGGCACAGTAGGCCTGGTGCCACAAAGTCTGGCCTGCCTAAGGTCCAGGTTGTAAACAGGTTGTATAAGCTGGTTGTAAACATGTTGCATAAGCCCACGCGCTTAGCGTGTGGCCCACCTATGCTCTCCCCATATTTGGAGGTACGAGGCTTGTGATCTCGCCTATTATGGTATTGTTTGGCTGACTGCCAAACTCTGGTTGGTCATTCTAGTGTCCAAAGGGCCATTAATCTTGGCCCACAGTTGACAAATAGAGCTACACAGGTAAACAAGGTGCTTCCCCCGCCTTTACTTGCTTCTGCTCACTCTGACTCCATTGCTGCAGCTGTGACTCCATTGCTGTAGCTTTGACTCCATTGCTTCTGCTCTCTTGATTCACAGGCATGCACTCACGCTTAAGCCCTGTTCTCAGGCCCCCTGCTCACAATTGCTTACATTCAGGCACACTTGTTTATTATTAGATTCAGCCTCACCAGCTTCTTGCTTATGCCTACTTGCTATTTGCTGTCATTACGGAGCTCAGACTCCCAGCCAGCTGTGGTGAGTTAATCAGGACTTGATCCTGCATTGCCTGTTATTACCTAAGGAGCTCAGACTCCTGTGCAGCCGTGTATGCCCACTGCCTTATCATTGCCTGGTAAGCACCACTGCCACCGAGTTACCAGGAAGCAGACTCTACTTGTCTGCACACAATAGGCCTGCTAGCCAGCATGAGAACTGTGCTCAGACTGCGCGGCATCCTTCTCCTGCACCTGAGGTCCTGCCTACGAATTCCCTGGTCCTGCCTACGAATTCCCTGGACAGAGCATCCAGAAGAAGCCAGGAGACAAAGGCAGAGATTGCATCCTTCACCAGGNATTAATCCTATAAGGTACTTCATGACTGTGTAGATCAATTTTATATGAATATACAGTGGTTGGGGGTGATGAGAGTTCAGAATATTGAAGTTAATAAATACATATTTTTATACATACTACCTTGCACCAATTAGTTTCTCCCCTCCGCCACAAATCGGTGTAGGCAGCAGAATCCCGCTCCATGACACCTGTCCTCCATACACCTTATCAGATGTTCTGGGAGGATCTGTTCCATGATATTCCTGGCCACAGAGGTGAGGCTGATAGGTTGGTAATTCCAGTGGTCCTCCTTTCTACCCTTTTTAAAAGTAGATGTAACATGTCTCTTCTTCCAGTTTCCATGGACCCATCTGACTGCAAGGACTTTGGAGCATGGCTTGACAATTAGATCAGTTAATTCCTTTGGGACCCTGGGCTGTACCTCCTCAGGTTCCATAGACTTGTGTATGTTCAGGTTCCTCAGGTGGTCAAAAACCCAGTCTTCATTTACAGTGAAATGGACTTTATCCCCTTAGTCCCAGTCTTGCACTCTTTCAGTTCAGAAGGTGTAAGGAGAGAGGTTACCAGGGAAGACAGTGTCAAAAAAGTTGTTGAGAAGCTCAGCCTTCTCATCCATTGTTACTACTTCACCATTCTTGTTCACCTTTTTCTGGTTGACATACCTGTAGTTCTTGTTATTCTCTAGATCCTTTGCAAAGTTCAGCTGCAGCCATGCCATTGCTTTCCTGACCTCATCTCTCTACAGCTGGGCAGCATCTGTACACTCTTCCCAAAGTACCTGCTCCTGCTTGAACTGCCTGTGTGGTTCCTTCTTGCCTTTTAGCTTGACCAGCATATCTTGACTCAGCCATGCTGGCATCTTCCTTCCCTTTCCTGATTTCTTACACCTGGGAATTGTGCTCCATGACAAATGTCCTTACAGATCTGCCAGCTCTGTTTTGCTCCCTTGTCCCTGAGGTTTGTTTTTCAGGAGGTGCTGTTGGTTAACTCAGTGAAGAGCTGAAATTTTGCTTTCCCACAGTTTGGGGTCCTGACTACACTCCTTGTCTGACTTGTATCCCTCGGTACTGTGAAACTTACCAGTGCTTAATCACTGCAACCCAGGCTGCCTCCAGTCTTCACATCCCTGATGAGCTACCCTTAATTGGTGACCATCAGATGCAATATTGCATTTCCTTGGTCAGGACTGTCTACTACCTGTCTTAAGAAACTATCATCAAAGCACTCCAGGAGTCTCCTGCACTGTGTTGCTTTTTCACCAGATGTTGGAGTGGTTGAAATCTCCCAACTGATGTGCATGATGGTTCCAGTAGCTGGAGAAAGAAGGCTTCATCATTAGGTTCCTCTTGGTTGGGCAGCCTGTAGTAGACACCAGTTACAAGGTTCCACTTGTTATCTTTGACCTCTAATTCCTATCCATAAGCTTTCACTTCCCTCATGGCTATTCTTTAGGAACATCTCTTCACACTCTGTTAACATCAAGGGCAACACCTCCTCCACTCCTTCCTCTCCTGTTCTTTCTGAACAGTTCATAGCCATTGATAGCCACACTCCCATCATAGGATTCATCACTTCATGTTTCAGTATCCACCCCTATGCTGCAGCTTTCCAGGAGCTTCCAGCTTTTCCTGTTTTTTGTCCTTGCTGCATGCATTCACATAAAGACACTTGAAATGGGCTGTCAAGTCCATCACCACCTTGGAGAAACACTTCTTAATTCCCTAAGGTGTTTCACAGATGTTTCCCTCTTGGCTTCTACTACCTCACAAGCCCCTGTCTCATTTCTGTTAAGACAAAATCCTGTTCCGCAGTGTCCCCAACATGCCTCAGGACAACAGGTTGAAGGCCATTACTGGCGCCTCATTCTTTGAACCCTGGTGTGTCATTCTGCATCTTGTCACTGACAAGCCTGGTATGTTTTATTTCATTCACCCTTCACATCTAGTTTAAAGCCCTGACAATCAGTTCTGCAATCTTCTGAGTAAAGACTCCCTTTCCACTTTGAGAAAGGTGTTTCCCATTAGCTGTCAACAAGCCTGGTGCCATTCCCTCAGCAACTTCCAAAAACAAATGCCTGTACATGGCATTATGACATGCCGTATTGGCTGGCTGCATTGACACGGATTTAAACTAGAATAGAGGGGGGAAAGGGGAAGAAACATGCTTGTTGGAGACAAGACTGGGAGACAAGACCTGTGGGATAGTGTGATGGCTCCACTACTACCTCAGGACAGACAGAGGACCATGAGATAAGAAGGATGCAAGGGCCATTGACAAGTAAGGATTCGTGTTACTGTCTAGGAACAATCAAGCAGTGAGCAGACCCATACACAGCAAAAAGGCACCCCAGCTGAAGTACTGATGAACAGAGCACAGGGAATGAAGAAGAGCTTGAAGCAAGCCATCATCCTGTGTCAAGAAAACTATGGTATTACTGCCCTGACAGAAACATGGTGTGATGAATCTCATAGTTGTAGTGCTGAGTTGGATGGCTATAGACTTCAGAAGCAATAGCCTGGAAGGGAGGGCAGTGAGGTACCCTGTATGTCAGGCAGGGCCTTGACTTCCTTGAGCATGGCAATCATAGTGATGATAGGATTGAATGTTTGTGTGTAAGAATGTAGGTAAAAGGCCAACAAAGCAGATGTCATGATGGGGGCCTTCTATAGACCACCCATCCAGGATGAGGAAGTTGATGAAAGTGCTTTAGAGGTTCCTGGAGAAGATCTCAGAATGACTATACCTTGTTCAGGTTGGGGGACTTCAGCTTACCATATATCTGTTGGAAATACAACAGAACAGACAAGAAGCAGTCCCAGAGATTCTTGGAGTGCATGGAAGATAACTTCCTTACACAGTTGGTGAATGATCCAATGAGGAATGGCTCACTGTTAGACCTACTGCTTGTAAACATAGAAGGACTACTAGGAGATGTAAAGGTCGGTGAATATCTGGGGCGAAATGACCAAGAGATGGTGACATTTACAATTCTCAATGAAGTTGGAACTAAATCCTTAGACTTCTGGAGGGCAGAGTTTAACTTGTTTAGGAGTCTAGTTGATGATATCTCTTGGGAGGCAGTCCTGAAGGACAAGGGAGTCCAGGAAGGCTGGATATTCCTCAGGAAGGAAATGATTAAGACACAGAAACAAGCTGTTCCCATGCACCTGATGACTGGCCTGGCTAAGAAGACAGCTTTGAGTAGAACTCAGGAAGAAACGGAAAGTCTACTGGCTATTGAAGGAGGGGCAGGCAACTCAAGGAGAGTACAAGGCTCTTGCAAACATATCTAGGGAGAGAATTAGAAAGGCCAAAATTCAGCTAGAACTCAATCTGTCCAATGACATTAAAGATAATTTTAAAAGGTTTTATAAGTATGTTAACAGTAAAAGAAGAGCTAGAAAGAATGTCCACCCACTACTGCATGAAGGAGGAAACCTGGTGAGCAAAGATAAGCAAAAGGCTGAGCTACTGAACAGCTACTTTGCTTCAATATTTGTCAGTGACACCATTGGTCTTTGAGGGTTCAGCCCCTGGAGTTGGAAGACAAGGATGGGGAGTAGAAAGCGGCCCACATAATCCAGAAGGAAATGATCAATGACCTGTTGTGCCACTTATGTGTGCACAGGTCTATGGGACTGGATGGGATCCACCCAAGGGTACTTAAGGAGCTGGCAGATGTGCTCACCAAGCCACTCATCACTATTTGTCAACAATCCTGGCCAACACTGGGGGGTCACAGTTGACTGGAAGCTAGTAAACGTGACCCCGTATCTATAAGAATGGCCAGAAGGATCATTCAGGAACCTCAGGCCTGTTAATTGGACCTCAGTGCCAGGAAAAGTTATGGAGCAAGTCATTTTGAATGCCACTACACAGCACTTACAACCAGGCAATCAGGCCCAGTCAGCATGGGTTTATGAAAGGCAGGTCCTATCTGACTAATCTGATCTCCTTCTGCAGTAAGGTGACCCATCTTGTAGATGACAGAAGTGCCATGAACATTGTCTGCCTGGGCTTTAGTAAAACCTCTCCCACAGCCTTCTCCTTCAGAAACTCATGCCACAAGGGTTGACTAAGTGCACTGTCCACTGACTAAAAAAATGGTTGGATGGCTGAGCCTTTACTCTGCTCTCGTCAGACCCCACCTGGAGTACTGTGTGCAGTTCTGGAGCCCCCAACACAAGAAGGACATGGAACTGCTGGAGCAAGTCCAGAGGAGAGCCACGAAGATGATCAGAGGGCTGGAGCACCTCTGCTCTGAGGACAGGCTGAGAGAGTTTGGGGCTGTTCAGCCTGGAGAAGAAGGGCCTTCAAGGAGACCTTAGAGTGGCTTTCCAGTATCTGAAGGGAGCCTACAGGAAGGCTGGGGAGGGACTATTTACAAGGACTAGTAATGTCAGGACGAGGGGGAATAGGTTTAAACTGGAAGAGGGGAGATTTAGACTGGATGTTAGGAGGAAGTTCTTTACAGTGAGGGTGGTGAGACACTGGAACAGGTTGCCCAGGGAGGTTGTGGATGGAGGCGTTTAAGGCCAGGCTGGATGAGGCCTTGGACAACCTGCTCTAGTGGGAGGTGTCCCTGCCTATGGCAGGGGGTTGGAGCTGGATGATCCTTGAGGTCCCTTTCACCCTAAACCATTCTATGCTTCTATGATTCTATGATGTGGATGAGGGGATTGAGTGCACCTGCAGTAAATTTGCAGGTGACACCAAGCCAGGGGGCTGTGTATCTACACAGGGTAGGGAAGCTTTGCAGCCTGGGCAGGTTAGATTGATGGACTAAGGCCAGTTGTATGATGTTTAGCAAGGCCAGCTGCCCGGTCCTTTGCCTGGATCACACAACCCCATGGCATGGTACAGACTCAGGGATGTGTGGTTGGAAAGCTGTGACTCTGAGAGGGACCTGGGGGTTCTGGCTGACAGTGGATTGAGTCAGCAGTGTGCCCAAATAGCCAAGAAAGCAAATGGCATCCTGGCTTGTATTAGAAACAATGTGGCCAGCAAGAACAGGGAGATGATTATCGCCGTGTACTCAGCATTGGTGAGGCCACACCTCAAGTATCATGTTCAGTTCTGGGCCCCTTGCTGCAGGAAGGACATCAAGGATCTGGAGTGAGTTCAGAGAAGGGCAACAAGGCTAATAAGAGCCCTGGAGCACATGGCCTATGAAGAGCATCTGAGAGAGCTGAAGCTGTTCAGTCTGAAGAGAAGACTGAGAGGACACCTTCATGGAATGGGTTGTCAAGGGAAGTGGTTGAGCCCCATTCCTGGAGATATTCAAGGTGAGGCTTGACAGGACTCTGTGCCACCTGATCTAATTGAGCATGTACCTGCTTACTGCAGAGAGAGTTGGACTAAATGACCTTTAGAGGTGCCTTCCAACCCAGATCATTCTATGATTCTGTGATTCTGTATTAGTAGGATTTACATGGGCCTTGGGAGTTTTACAAAGATACCGCCTTTTATAATGTGTATGCACTGTTATATACTGTCTTTTTCCTTATACAGTGGTTGAGAAAATTTGGACATGTAAGTGTGGTAAAGTATAATTTGGGAAGCTAGCTCAGTGATTGTTTGTATACACCACTAATTATAGAATCCCTCCACATAATTTCACACTGCTTTCTGAAGCTAGTCACTTGTGAATTTGTAGTGGCTTGTACCTTAAGGAAATTTAGCTTCTCAACTGCAAATAATTACATCTAGTTTCAAAGCGTAGTCATACATTTTCACTCCACTTATTTATAGAACATGTGTGGGACTAATATAGAAGAGAAATGAGCTCCTTACTTTCAAAGACTGCTATACGTGTGGGCTGGCTTATGGTAGGATTTATCACTGGTATTGCAAAAACATTGTCTACTAAAATAAAATTGTCTACTAAAATAGCAAAAGCCTGAAATAGGACATTGCCCTGACCATTGCTTTTATTTTGAGGACTTCCAAATGTTATTTTGATAGCTTGTAACAGTGTTAACTGCTTGTAACTGCTAGTGTGTTTAAGGGAGATGTTAGCAACGATTAACTTTAAGTGAATTAGGTTTCTTCTGGACACTGTGGGGAGAGATGTGGGAATGCAGGGATGGTAAATAATAAAATGCTTTGCTGGCCTCCACATCTGTGTGAGAATGGATGGGAAGTTGACAGTAGCATGTGGGAACCTGGTGGGGATGGTAGATTATAAAATGCCTTGTTGACCCTCCAATCCGTGTGAGAAAGGATGGGAGGATGGCAATAACAAAATGCTGTTATCACTGGAGTGGATGGAAAATCAGATGGTGAAAAGCTACCTGTTAGAGTGTAAACAGTGGTTTCAATGATTGGTAGGCTGTGGGGAAGAGACGTAAAGTTTGAGCTTGTACAAACCTCTCAGTAGATAGCTGTGTATCCTGCAGATTTGGCCCATTTGGTCAGCCTGCAGCAGGTGGTCATCTCCCCACAAACTGCTCTGTCAGATTGTATTTTGGCTCATTGTGTTGAGACTGGCAGGGTATGGAAATCAATATATCAAAAGGCTCATGCGATCAGAACCTCCTCAGAAGGCAGCTTGTAGCCCTGGGCTTCTTAGACATAGCCTTTCTGAAGACTTCCCACCTTCCTAGCCTAGCAACAGCAGAATCAGAATTATTCCTCCATTTGCCATAAGTGTGTACACATAAAACATCATCTCCAGCTAGGAGGCTGAACACAGTCTATGGAGTCTTCACTTGTGACCTGTACCCACCCTCAAGTTTGTCATGTTTGGACTGCGAAGACAATGGCATCCCCTGGTAACAACCCATCAGCTGTGCTTTTCTGTCCATCACTTGCTGGAACTGCAAAACGTCGTTCTATTCTTAAAATTAATCTTGAAATCTTGAGACAGTCATTTTGATCTTTGTGTTGTAAATCAGTGTTCAGATTGATAGGATAGAATGTGCAAAGATTGATAGGATAGAATGTGCAAAGATGCCAGCCGATATGCCGTGCTCACAAATATAATATGAGAAGTATTCCTTTTGTATGAATAGAGTTTCTTAAAAGAAATAGATTTGATTATGGCCCAATAAATGATAAATCCTGAAATAAGAATAAAAGGTGACACATGTTATAGTTTGAGGCTGAATGGCTTTAAGAATCATAGAGAAGTCTTCCAGGAGGACTAAACAGTTTGGAAGATGCGTACTGGAAAATGTGCTTTTTTGTTATTTCATCTCACAATGCCTGCATTCCCTATAAAACTGGCTGCAGAGTCAGTTTCTTCCCCTTTCCTATCTCTCTCTCTGCCAGCACAGGATCCCTTGTCTCCTCTTTGGTATGGGGGAGGGGCTTTGGCATTAAGCACCCTCCTGTCATCATGGGCAAAGCTGAATTTGTAGGTGCCCCATTTCAGGACTGGTGTTGGGGTGGAGCAGGGAGGTATGGGGGGAGCATTCAGGCTGGGATTTTGGCCTGGTTTGGAGTAAGGTTGGTGGATCATTGGCCTAAGAAGGTTTTGAAGAACCATGGCCTATGGATTTTGTTGTATTTTATATGCTTTGCACTGCTATATATAGTTTTTAAGAGTATTTCCACTAAAACTTTCTAATTCTATCCAGTCCTGATGTGGAGTATCTTCTTTAACTACTTTGAGAAGAGTTAAGGAGCCTGTCTTGCTCCTTAAACTGGGACATGATCAGTTAGAGTGATAATACCAGAATCTTGTTATAGATATATATGTATATATACCATAATCACTCATTGTATAACGTGACTGCTGTGGTAGGCCTGCTGGGCCAGAAATAGGCTATACATGTACTGGCTTGCCTAGGCATATGTGGTGGTTTGGGTGTTCCCCGCCCCCCCACACTTTTAGAAATCACCCAGACTAGACTCAGCTGGCTCTGGAAATTTGAATGAAGCTTATATTTACAGCTAGCACAATATACAAGCAGATATTTACAGTATATACAGTTATATACAGAAATATACAAGGTAAAAAGGTAATACAGACACAACTCCTCTCCCAGAAACCTGAGTCCCCAGGAGGGGCTCTCAACCACCCCCTCACCTTCNTTCTGTGGCAAACAAGGTACACATGCTGAGCTTGTGCCTGCCTTGCGCAAGGCATATGCTTTTCCCACATTTGGGTAAAGCAAGCCTATGGTTTCACACAATATGGTCAGGCTTTGGTAACTGCCATTCTGATTGGCTATTCTGTGTCCAAAGGCCCATTACTCTTAGCCCACATTGATAAAAGGAATACTCATGTAAACGCAGTGTCCTCTGCTGTTCTGTTCATGCCTGCTCTTGCCTGCTGCTATTGCTTACTGCCTTATTGTTTGCCTGGAAACTCCACTGTCACAAGTTTATCCGGAACAGGCTCTAAATGCCTCCACGTGATCGGCCTGCACAACCAGCGTGACATCATGCTAAGACTGCACATCGCAAGACATCCTGCCTACACCTGCCTAAACCTGCAGAAATTCACTGTTATTTGCATTTTTCCCCAAAAATCTTAACTGCTATTTCTACTGGAGATGAAGCCTTCCGAGAGTGTATGGCATGTAGGGATGTAGGAGTTTTTAACCCACCTACAGCTACACTGAATGACTACAGTATGGATACCTCTGTCTACCTAGGATGACAGAATTTAATCCAAAGAAAATATATTTGCCACTAATATACTGAGGAGATGATGGGTTGTAAATTATGGTCCAACAAAGGCTATAGAGAAAAACACAACATCCTGTCTTTATATACTATACTATGTATCTCATCACGTCTAAGTAAATTACATTTTCAATAATGCAGGCATCTCTTTTTTTCTTTAACAATGTATCAAACTGTGAAAGCAACAATGATCTGTATATTCCATCTGCCTATAACATTTTTTAATGTCATGTGTCTGTATTGGCTTCCTGCAAATATTTGAATGTTTGCTTCAAATTATCCCTCTGCCCATTTAGTAGAATTGTAATAAAAGGTTGGACAGAACTGCAGAGAAGTTTAATAAAAAGTACATGGATTTGTAGGCTCATTAATAATACTCTGTCCTGGGAAAGTGGTATCTCTTGATGTGGTTCATTTGGCCACGTAAGGGACCCTTAAGGATCATCAAGTCCAACACCTTGCTCCTCACTGGACTACTGAAAACTAAAACATTACTAAGAGCATCATCCAAATGTTCCTTGAGCTTTCACGGGCTTGGTAATGTGACCACTTTCCTGCTTCTCCTGTTACACTAAGCAACAACCTGCTCAGTGAAGAACCTTTGCCTAAGGTCCAGTCTGAACTTCCTTTGGAGTTCATTCTGTTTCCTACATCCTATGACTGATCATCAGTCATCATAGAGAAAAGATTGGCACCTCTCTCTCAGATGACTTCCTTGAGGCAGCTGTAGACTCTGATGAGGTCAACCTTCAGGCTGCTTGTCCTCAAGCTGACCAAACCCAGTCATATCAGCTGCTCCTCCTAAGTTATGCCCTTGAGACCTGTCATCATCTTGGTTACCTTTCTCTGGACACACATGACCTTATACAGAAGTGTCCAAAACCACACAAACTGTTTAAGGTGAGGTGGCACTAGTGCAGACAATCATTTTCCTCATCTGGCTAGCTATGATATGCATGATGAACTCCAAGACACAGCTGCCCATTTTTGTGACTGCGAGAGCACACTTGATCCTCAGGTCTCTTTCCATGTTACTGCTCTGCAACTGCTTGTCCACCAATTTGAGTGTATAACCAGGATTATCTTGTTCTTGGTGGAGTATCTGGCACTTGCTTTCTGTTGGTGAAAATCAGGGCCAGAGTCCCGATACAGACACCAATGTGGTTAAAGTTGTGCTCCCTTTATTGTGGTGATACAGCATCTTTTATGCCAAACTTAGAAGAGGCATACCCAGCTGGGTTAGTTAGGATTGGTACCTGTGGAAGGCACAGATAGGTTAAGGCCTAAAGAAAACAATTATAGGGTCAGCCTCCTGCAGCCAGCAGATCCTGCCCCCTTGCAGCTCGATGTGAGAGTTTGTTTCATCACCTTAGTTCCTGCCTCCGAGATGGGCTCAAGGACACTCTTTGCAGCACAGGTTGCTCACGTTTATCAAATCATGTTCTCTGTCAGCAAGAAATCCATCCACAGGTTTTGTTAAATTTCATACTGTTGGTGATTGCCCAGCACTCTAGTCTATCCAGATCTCTCTGTGAGGCCTCTCTAGCACTGAGTGAGGACACAGCTCCTCCTAATATAGTATGAATGAAAACTTAGGTACGGTACATTAAATTCCTGCATTCAGATAGCCTGTAGAGATAGTCAAGAGCACTGGCACTGAAACTGAGCCCTGGGGAACCCCACTGGTGACTAGCCACCAGTCTGACCTGTCAGCCGATTGCTCACTTGCTTACCTGTGCGCTGAACATTTTGCCTAGAAGGATACTTATGAGAGATAGTATCTAAAGCTCTTCTAAGATAAGCAAACAAACAAACAAACACCAAACACCCAAAAAACCCCAAACAAACACCCAAAACAAAACAAAAGAAAACCACTCCCACACATCTGCTGGCTTTGCATCTTCGACTAGATGAGTTTCTGTAATTTCCTGTGGCTAGACTAATAGCCTCAAATGGTATTTTTATGAGATACATCTTTATAATAGTTTTTGATTAAACATCTGAATTGAGAAGGGTACTAAAAATCAAGAGATGAGGAAAGACAAAAAACAAGCCAAGTCTGAAAGTCTTGTCCTGCTCTTTAACTTAGCTTACTCAACCTACAAGAGTGGATTTGCTGCTTATCTCTCAAAAAAAATTCTTGGCGTAAAACGTGAGGTGAAATAATTCAGTAGTTCAGCTATGATTAGAACTAAGTATAAACAGTTCCTATCTACTCTACTTTTAGTTGTTGAAAAAAAGACAAAACAAAAGCATATTGCACTCTTGCTTTTATAAATGTAGGATAACCTAGCAAAATCTTGTTTTCAGGGACAGATCACTAATGACAGTGCGGTGTATTAACCTTCCTTTCTGTCAATTATCATTAAAGTTTTATAGCCCTACTTTATCTAAACTTAAATGCCCTGTAGTATGCTAATTAATTTTGATGAAAATTTGCAGTTAATTAGTATTAAGTGCAATTGCATGTATTATGTCTTCTAAGTTTCTCTTGTACTAAATAAACATTTAATGGTGATCACTTGCAATTTTGTCTTTTAATTACTGTTATTCAGGTAATTTAAAATGGAGTGAAATGCGAATTTTTATTTCCCTGGATGACATAAGCCTTTGGTTTTCAATAATTATTAATACATTGAAATCCAGAATACTATACATGCAGAATGATCCATTTGAATTCTGTTATTTTTTTTAATATAGGTGGGCTATATTTCAAGAAGGGGAAAAAGGATGACCCTGGAAACTACAGACCAGTCAGTCTCACTTCCGTGCCTGGAAAGATCATGGAGCAGATCCTGCTGAAGGCTCTGCAAAAGCAAATGGAAAACCAGGCAGAGGTGACTGATGGTAACCAGCCATGGCTTCACCAAGGGCAAATCATGCCTGACAAATTTGGTGGCTTTTTATGATGAAGTCACAGCTACAAGGGACAGGGGAAGGGCAACTGATGTCATCTACCTAGACCTGAGTAAGGCATTCGACTCTGTCCCACATGACATCCTGGTCACCAAACTGGAAAAGCACAAACTGGATGGGTGGAGCACTCACTGGATAAGGAATTGGCTGGATGGTCGCATGCAGAGAGTGGTGATCAATGGCACAATGTCCACCTGGCGACCGGTGACAAGTGGTGTTCCTCAGGGGTCAGTGCTGGGACCAGTGCTCTTTAACATCTTTGTCAGTGATATGGACAGAGGAATTGAGTGCACCCTCAGCAAGTTTGCAGATGACACCAAGCTGTGTGGCACAGCTGACTTGCTGGAGGGCAGGGATGCCATCCAGAGGGACCTGGACAGGCTGGAGAGGTGGGCCCAGGCCAACCTCATGACGTTTAACAAGGCCAAGTGTAAGGTCCTGCACCTGGGTCGGTGCAATCCCAGGCACAGATACAGGCTGGGTGATGAATGGCTGGAGAGCAGCCCTGAGGAGAAGGACCTGGGGGTCTGGGTCGACGAGAAGCTCAACATGAGCCGGCAGTGTGCACATGCAGCCCAGACAGCCAACCGAGTGCTGGGCTGCATCAAGAGAAGTGTGGCCAGCAGGGCAAGGGAGGTGATTCTCCCCCTTTACTCTGCTCTCGTCAGACCCCACCTGGAGTACTGTGTGCAGTTCTGGAGCCCCCAATACAAGAAGGACATGGAACTGCTGGAGCGGGTCCAAAGGAGAGCCACGAAGATGATCAGAGGGCTGGAGCACCTCTGCTATGAGGACAGGCTGAGAGAGTTGGGGCTCTTCAGCCTGGAGAAGAGAAGGCTTTGAGGAGACCTTAGAGTGGCTTTCCAGTATCTGAAGGGAGCCTCCAGGAAGGCTGGGGAGGGACTATTTACAAGGTCTAGTAATGTCAGGATGAGGGGGAATGGGTTTAAACTGGAAGAGGGGAGATTTAGAGTGGATATTAGGAGGAAATTCTTTACAGTGAGGGTGGTGAGACACTGGAACAGGTTGCCCAGGGAGGTTGTGGATGCTTCCTCCCTGGAGGCGTTTAAGGCCAGGCTGGATGAGGCCTTGAGCAGCCTGCTCTAGTGGGAGGTGTCCCTGCCTATGGCAGGGGGTTGGAGCTGGATGATCCTTGAGGTCACTTCCAACCTAAACCATTCTATGATTCTATGATTCTATAAATTACTCCTGGGCCTTTTTTTGGTGAGTTATTTTTTTCCTTCCTATAGATAATTTTATCTACTTTGACTGTACCATTCAGTCTAGAGATAGGGATTCAATTTGCAGATTGGAATGAAAATGAATGAAAAAAAAATTGTAGCCTGATGTCCATTTTCTCATATGCTATAAAGCTTTGAATGAGGTCACTCCATCTACATGTCCCCTTAGTACTCTTCAGTGCTCTTCC
Source organism: Tricholaema leucomelas (assembly GCA_013400475.1). Lineage (NCBI taxonomy): Eukaryota > Metazoa > Chordata > Aves > Piciformes > Lybiidae > Tricholaema lacrymosa > Tricholaema leucomelas. The sequence goes on from WAAF01008636.1 coordinate 23,128, forward strand.
TTTTAGAAATATAAGCTGTTTAAATAGGTTTACTTTTTTGGGTGCGGCATGATGGAACCCTCGTATACACTGGAGGCCTTGAAATAAAAATATTAGAAAAATTCTTAGATTAATCTGGATCCAGAATGACTGCCACCATTATATGATCTGTGACAAAGCTCCAAAAAGCTTGAATTTTGCATTATCATGATGCAAGATTGATAGCATTATAGGAGTAGCACTAGGACTGAAGATGAACTGACTGACTTCTTTAGTCAATTCTGACAGGTGTGGCAGAAAGTGATTAATCTTTGTTTTAATGCTTAGCTGACAATTTGATTAAAATATCACCTCTTTATTCTGTACTCGTGCTCATTGAAAAACACCTCTTTGTTGATGTAAAAGGAGAATAGCAATGGAAACAAGGTATGTCAGTCAGATTGATAATGAAAGGAAGAGAGTGAGGCACAGTAGTTGGAGCCAGTTTGTATTTAGTTGAGATATCCTGAGGCTGACTTTTTCAAATGAAACTGGTTTGGTTTTTAAAAACCCTTAGAAAAATAATTAAAAGTAGCATTGCTCTATGGGTGGAGCTTTGCAAAGAATGTCAGATGATGGGGACTATTTGCCTGCCTTTTTTTGCAATTAATGTACAAGCTGGAGAGTAGGAGACATTCTGACACCTAGCAAGGATGCCTGAAATAGAGTTCATGTGGAAGTTTTGTTGTTGCTTTTTTAACAAACAGCTAACACTGCTGTATAATATGTGCTGCATTAAAAGTAATCATTAGCACTGGGATAGCTGTCACAGTGGGTAATTTAAAGAGAAATGCTAATGTCATCAAAGTCCTGCTTCCGGGCAATATCCAGAATTTCCTTGTTATTTGATTACACAATATCAGATTATGGCTTTGTCATTGTGAGAGTCTAAATCCTCTCTCTTGTTCATCAACAAAGATAAAGATTGCCTTTCTTAGCTTCTGGGGCTCAGACTAGGTGCTTGGCCTAAAGCTCAGGGATGCAAATCAACAGACAACACCCTTCATCCTTCGAAACTCCTGGACCTCAGCCTGGCTGGAATGCCCAGGATGCCTATCTCAGCTACCCCGAAGGGAAAAGGCCTATGTGTATTCAGGGTATGGACAGGTACAGCCAGGGAGGGGGTGGAGGCCCTCTCCCGGGTGGCGCCAGACCCCTGCGAATGCATGAGAATACACAGGAAGAGTTCCTGGGGAGCTGCAGCTGGACAAAGTGGCAGAAAACTGTATAAAAGGCAGGAGGAATGCCTGCCAAAGGGTGGCACTCCCACCAGACCACCAGTGGCACTTCTGCCAGACCACCAAGAGCGGACCACCGCCAGACCACCAGAGCTGCACCACCTCCAGAAGAACCCTGACAAACTCCACAGAAGATCATCCCTGGGCCACACACCTGTCTCTCTCTCCCCCCGCTATCTGCGGCTGAGGGTAATATGATCCCAGCTCTTTTCTTTCCCTGCTCATTCTTCTCTTCTCCATCGTTCTCTTTATCTCTCTTTCTCCCCCTTCCCTCTCTCTCCCTCTGTTTTGTCCATCCTTATCCTTCAATAAATAGTTTTGTGGTGATTTATGGTCTCGTTTGCACCTTAATTTCACAACACAGAAATCCATAAGAACACNGGCTACAACCTCCCTTCAGGTAGTTGTAGACAACTGCAGGTGGAGCACCTGGGATAAAATGACTCTTTGTTCATCAGTGTGATTAGGTGGTCATTCTCCGCTTTATTTCCGTGATACAGTGACTTATATGCTTTCTTAGAAGAGGCCTGCACAACTAAGATTGGTACATGTGGAGGGTACAGGGTTACATGCGAGGCATACATAGGCTTATATTAAATAAACGATCTGAGGGTCAACCTCTGGGGCTGGCTAACCCAGCCCTCTGCAGGTGGCTAACTCTGCCCACTGCAGCTGTGTGTGGGGTGCTCATTGTTTACAGCTTGGTTTCCTGAGCCCGAGGTAGCCCAAGGACAGTTCTCATCACGAGTTGCTCATGTTTATCGATTCGTGTCCTCTGCTAGCAAGAAATTCATCCACAGACAACAATGAGATCACCCCTGACCCTCCTCTTCTCCAGGCTAAACAACCCCAGCTCCCTCAGCCTCTCCTCAGATTACTAGGAATGAAATTGCTTCTATAAGCATGTGGAATGTGCAGGTTTTCTGCATAATATTCTGCGTTCTCAAAAGGCAGAAACAGTAGGTGTTGTTTTCCTTTGAACTCTGGTTCTAGGTTGTTTATGAATTGCAAATTTTCCTGGAAGGCTAATAGGCCTATTAGATGTCCTGGCTTGCCCTACCCCCCCACCTTCTGCGGATGAGGGAAGCAAGGGCAGGAGGAAAACAAAAGACTTAGGCCATTAAGTATCAGTTACCCACAGGTCTTTACCTGCTTGTTGGTGTCTTGCCCAAATAAGGGTGAACAAGACCTGATTTCACCTAATATGGTCAGTTTTGCAAATGCCATTTTGATTGGTGAATTTCTGTGACCAAAGGAGCCATTACACTCAGGCAAATAATAAAAATTGATCTAAGCTTCACCAAGGGCAAATCATGCCTGGCAAA
>WAAF01008637.1:0-45482 GCA_013400475.1 Tricholaema leucomelas
CCCATGAGGACCAGGGCCTGTGATCGTGAAGTTTCTCCTATTTGTTTGGAAAGGGCCTCATTTGCTTCGTCTTTCTGATCGGGAGGTCTGCAGCAGACTCTTATCATGATGTCACCTTCCCCTGCCTTCCCTTTAACTTTCACCCAAGCTCTCTGTTTTCGTGTTGCACATCCCCAGGTGGAGCTTCACGGACTCTAGTTTATGATTGATGTAGAGGGAAACACTCCTTTTCCTTCTCCCTTTTCATTTCAGGCACTTAAGATTGTGCCCTCAGCTCCTTCTACAATCTTTTTAATTGTGTGAAGAATAAATACTTTATCTATAACATGGCCCTCACAGCAAAATAAAGCACCACCTACCAATCAGATGAGCTTTTACAATTCACGCAATGATGATTTCTGGCATGAGTGAGGATATGTGAAGCTGCTCTTAAATTTGCAGCATGGGGAGACCAACACATGCAGAATATGGAAGGTCTGGTCAGGGGCTTTTGGAAGACAAAAACAGTGGGCTGGCTGCCACAGAGTGCGGCGAGTAGTTGAGTGCCAGATGACATGTTTAGTTGCTACCTTACTAATTCTAATGTGCAAAATTCAGCTGGACTGCTGCCAAGCTGCCCTGAGCATGCTGTGGCCTCATATCCCTCAAGCACTGTACACAAATGTGCAGTGAAACCTCATCCATCAAAGAGTTAAATCCTTGAGGCGTAGGTGCTGACATGCAACATGACATACCAGTGAAAATACATTGGATTTTTTTTAAGTGAGTCTGACAACAACTACAAATTCCAATTTCTCTTGCTGAAATCGGGGTTCTCACTGAGAAATAACACCTTGTGTGACTGTCAGTTATGCCACCTGTGAATAACCTATCAATAGCTTCATCTCAAAATATTTTTCTGGAGAGAACACTCAGGTTGTGAAATCGTCTTGTTCCGAGATGCTACCTGACACATCACATCTATTAGAACAGCACAAACTTTTATATAAGAGGGTTCACCTACACATACCAAGGGTATGTTTAAAGGAAGACTTATTTCCTGAAAAAATCTCATCACAATTTTGATATGAGAAAAACTCAAAGAAAACACATTTTGTGAGAAAACTTGAAGATCACTTCCTTAATTATTGCTTCAAAGTCACTGAAGAAGGCAGTATTCAGAATTCAGCCACTGAATTTGTTAAGATTCATAGTGCATTAACATCATCATAATAATTTTTCAGTAGAACAACATGCAGTTGCATTTTCACCTTTCTGCCCTATTCCCAGCACTTCACACACACATCTCATTCTGTGCACTGTTTTTTCGTTCTGGCAGATTTGAGTGACAGATCATATCACCATTCTCCATTTTCTGGCATTAAGCATACTCAGGAAGTACAAGACAGATTTCTCTGGTTGTCAGAAGTAACAAACTGTCTAGATGAGTAGAATTTGGGTCTAATTTTCACTACAGAAATCTGAAGTATCTTCCGCATAATCACTCTAACTCCCTTTTTTGCTGCACTAAGGTACTGAAAAAAAAAAAGCTGACGTCACCTGAAATGTTTAACAAAACAAGTAGAATTCTAAAAATGTGTTTATTTCAGTCTGAGAACTAACACTGCTGTACAGGGTTAACTCTCCTAGGGGGATTGATCTTGAACCTGTCCCCCAGATGGTCTTGACCCCTCCCCAAGGGAGGGTCTGAACACTACCAGATGGTGGTTAGTCCACTCCCCCTTCCTGTCTAAAGATCTATAAAAGCAGGGGGACTTCCTGTTCTCCCCCTCTCTTCATGCTCTCTGTCTGCCTGCCTGCATCACCATTCCTTCCCGTTTCCTGCTGCTTATTGTTTCACCACGTGGCCATCATCACCATGAGGCGGACAAAAACTACTGTCATCAAATCTGGTTATATATTTACATATTTAGTACTTTGTTTCCCCTCCCTATATCTTTGTAACTTCCCTACCTCATATACCTTGTATTTATTGTTTAACTTTTCTTCCTTTAACTTCCAAATTGCAGTGAGATTCTTTATTTGGGTGTGCACACTTTTCCTCTCTCTCCATCTAATTCCTTTTCATTTGGCAAAGAAGGGGGAAGAGGGAAGGGCATCCTATAAATTGTTATTGGTTCTATCAACTATATTTGAGTCTCTGGGAAATTTGAATTAGAATTGAGACAACTGCATGTTGATTATTTGAACTACTCTAAATATCATACAACTATCTGACACTGTACACACCTAGTAGCACTTCCATCTTCATTTCGCATTAGCTACCTTTTCTATTTACATATTGTAAAATCAGTATTTTGATATGCCTCCAAAGTGAACAGAGAATTATTAGAGGGCAGTCCTCTGAAGTGCCATATGCTGCCCGCTCCATTTCAAGACATGCAACAGTGTAGAGACTTTATAAAACTCCTGCTGTAAGGGAAAAGGAAGAGTAAATGAGAAAGCAACAATCCTGAATGACACCTGTGGAATGTACAGCACTTAAGATGAAGAAATATCAACACAATTATGCTAAAATAACCACAATTTTCAAAGGTTCCAGGCCCTAAGGCAGATAAATCAGTTACATTTAAATGTTTTAAAACAGTCATCAATCCATCAGCAACATTTAAAAATCCTGGAGGGCAACCAGAATTGAACTAGTTTGACTTCAGTCTGCCTCACATTCTATTTCTCTCATGTCTAACATGAGCAAGTGAGCAGGAAGGTCTCTGCACCAATGGTACTGCTGTTTCTCAGTACATGGCAAGGAAAACCTGGTAGAAGTGGTTACCGTTCAGGTGACCAGCTCCACCAAGGATGAACTTAAACATAGAGAACACCTGAACATTATGTCAAGACACCTGTAAGCGCCCGACGTATGCACAGGATGAAGATCTATGCCCCACAGAATTTTTAGTGCAAGTAGACTGTCTGGAAGCTGCTGAATATCAATTTGCATACTTGCCTTTTGCAGTCACCTAATAGTGTGGCACAACTAGCAGAAAAGTCAACTTGAGCTGGTAAATAGTGTATGTCTAAGACAGGTGGATGTGATTTATAACTCATGTGACACACATGTATAAAGGAAGTTACAGGCACCAGGACTGATGGCTTTTCATGACATATTGTTAATTCTGCATGTCCAGAAGCTCACCAGCAAGCAAGTGTATGCAACTACTTGCAAGCATGTGGGTGACTACCCTACAACCACGCAAGCACAAGTACATTCATACATATGAGAGGAGGAATGGCACAAATATCCCCTGCCTTTCATACTCTCCAGTATTAGCTGGCCAGAGTTTTCCACAAGTGTCACATAAGAAGTGGAACTGGAGAATCTTTACATAAAAAATGGATCAATACGGTTTGTATCACTGTTTTTTTTTTCTCCTAACTCAAGAGTTATGTGAGCAGACAGGTCCTCACATTTGTGTAATTGTGCTCCTGAGGCTCGCTGAAACCTAGTAGAGCAAGTCATCTTCTACTGTCAGTTCTATCAAGGATGAATTTGAACATTATGATACAATAATTCTTTCCAGTATTTTCAATCAAACTAAACATTTCAGTGCTCATTCCTCTGCACAATGCTGTTTATAGCAATTGATAAGTTTGCAAGTAATTTTAAGGCTTTGTGAGCAAAGAAGTCCTTTTCTCAAACCAAGAAGCTGAATACAGTAGAGAGAGAAACCTATGATTCTGTTCCAGTTTACATTTCCATATAATAACAAGAAGTCAGACTCAGCATCCAACACCTTCCTGTTCAGCTCCTTTTCCCATGTATTTCTGTCTCCTTTACTCTATGTCATCCAGTACTTTTTAGCTGCTCTTAGTCTTCAAACAAATTTACAATTGCAACTTTAAGATTAAACAGTGCATGCCCTGCCCTTGCCAAATAGCTATATTTATTTCTATTCACATAGTATTTTTCAGTAGCTAAGGGGAATTTGAATTGGCAAGGGAACACAGCCCATACAGATGACTGACTTTCAAAGTTGAATGTTTGTACTCACGGTTTTCCTCCTGGGATGCCTGTGAGATTAGGAGGGATGCCTGGGACTCGCATGTGATGATGTGGATCAAACCCAACCTATTTTTGCACAAACAAAACAAAAAGGTATATGAAATAGGGAGTTAGGTAAAAATACACTATTTAATTTGTGTCATACTCCCCAAATTACAAAGATACTGAACTAGATTTAACCCTGCAGTTCTTACACATTACTACAAACTGCTCTTAAAAGTGGATGCACTATCAGCAAACACTTACCACTGGAGATCTTCCATAAGCTGCTGCTGCTGCTGCTGCTGCAGCTGCTGCACTCATTTGAGGAGAAATATTGTGCAGACCAGCATAGGCAGCTCCAGGGCTGGTCAGCTCCCCATTCATACCAGCATGTGGCACAATCCCAAATGGAGTAGGATAAGGACATGGCACTGCCATTGGTGTCCTTAAACCTGAAGCTATTGAGGAGAGAAAACAGAGAAAAGTCACACAGCCAGCCTGGATCCATTAGATGAAATATGAGTTTAGATACACACATATATATATAAAATAAGCTGTATTGAGGTGTTAAAGAACCAGCTTAGCATCCAGTTTAGGCAGTTGTAATACACTGTCTCATCACTATAGATTTAAAGGCGGCCTGGCTGTGGACAAACAGCCACCATTCTGCACCACTGAGATATAAGGACACTAACCTAGTGGGTCCACACCTGGTGGTTTGCCAGGCACTGGCCTCAGTCCGGGAGTGGAGTTGCTGCCTGGAGTTGGGGCATCAGTCCGTGGAGTTGGGGTATTTGATTTAGACACTGGAGTGGTAGATTTCTCATTCTAATCACCAAAGGGTAAAAAGAAGACAGCTTGTTAGTCATCTTACTTTTGTAGCTAGTGACTGAAAGAAAGCTGATGACAACCAGAGTGTGTATGATGAGTGATATTTAAGCTTTAAGGTTTGGATTTCAGTATCTGCTGGCACTGAAGAGAAGCTGCAGAGACAGCAAAAAAGACAGAATGGCTTTGTGAATTAATTACAACTTTCCACTGCTTTTCTTGTATGGGATATCTGTATAATTCAGAATGAGGTCAATGACTGAAGAATTGCTGTCTCAAAACTACATTGGTAGCACATGTGAAATCTGTTGGTGGTCTCATTCTACTCACGGTGACCTGCTCAGAGTATAATTATGAATTTCTGTGAGAAGCTACTGCCAGGTGAACAAGAAGATCAAAAACTCCATTAACTGACCAACAACTCAAGACTGAACATTGTGTTGGAAACAGATGACAGAAATAGTGATGGATATCAAGCCAGGAACTGTGCAGGACTCCTCCTGTAAACAGCTTGTTAATCAAACCACTAAGTCCTGCATCTGAACCCATGATTTCATTACCTTCCCTGAGCACTAGGTTCACTTTAAACCTTCTTTTTATTTGATTTCTCTAGATAGTCACATACTCTCACCCAGGAAGAACTGAGAGGGGAGTTACTGTGTATCTCAGGAAGATGATTAACTATGGTCAGAAAAAAGAAAAGAAAGAGCATCCATGATCTGCATGCAGCTCTTCTGCATTATTATTTGTGATGCAAGTCAAGGAAGGCTCTTGTAAATGACAGATTACTTTTTAGATAGAAAATGAAAATGACTGTTGTTTTATATGGCCTAGTAATTCAAACAAAACTAACAACCAAATCACATCTAAGCAGGGAACTGAATTTGATATAAACCACAGCACAAAAACCAGCTCAAGGAACCCCTGTGTACTTTTATTTACTCTCAGAATGACAGTTTTCCATATGAGGGAGGAGAAAAACATCTCTCAGCATAGCACATCTATCATCTAACCACATCACCAGTGAAAATAACTTCTTCCTGTTCCAAAAAGCACTCTGAACCTTCTCATTACTTTATTAAATTCCTTTGAAGAGACAAATTAAATTTTAAATGGATGCTTTGTAAGTGCTTTTCTGATAGTCATGGAAATCCAGACTGTGCCCAGACATAAATACAGTAAGCATGTGACTCAGCCTGTGATCACAGGTCAGGAGCATTTTGAAGCACTTACAAGGCTAAGTTCTTTGGATTTGGAGGAAGGAGTACTGCTAGAGGATGCAATGGACGCTGGACTAATTGGTGCATCTTTCTTCAGCAGTCGAGTCTTGTCCAAACCATTCTCTCGTGGAGAGTGTGCTGGACTCCCCCGGGGAGAGGAAGGATCCTAAACATCAGCAACACAGGTTAGTTAAAAAAAAAATCATACTAGTTACTAGTGCTTACATCGAGCAGTTCCCACTTTGGAATGAAAATCTATCATAAAAAGTGATATATTTTTTCAGTTCTTCATTGATTTAGCTGATAAAATTTAAAATCAAGATGGATAGCGAACAAACTTTTTATTCTTTTAAAGAAAGCATTAAAATACAACACCATTAACCATGAAAAATGTTAAAATCTGTATATACTGAAATGAGCAAGTAGATCTCATTTGTAAGGTGAAAGACTGAAAAGGTTTGAGGCACTTGGCAGACTTGACAAAGTTCACAAATGAAGTCATGGCTAGCATAAAAGAAAACACAGATCCAGTACAATATTCAACCTATCTACTGTGCTGGGCTGGCTTCAAACATCTCAGACTTTCGATTCATACAAGAAACTAAAACATTCTTTGTAGAAACAAGTGTTACCTACTTAATCTGCACTTTAAAGAAAGACAACATGACAATCTAAAGGCATTTCAATCTCCTTTATTCATATACCAAATATGCACTGAAGAGACACACCCCCCCCACACACACTCCCCACTGTAACATGCAAAAAACACCATTGTGTATACCTCATTGGAAACGTCAACTACCAAGTTGTCATCACTCTTTTCACCATCACTGTCCTGCAATGACAAATCACAATGTGTTAAAAACATTTCTTTCACATCTTAATGACTCTAAGTTCTAAGAAAACATAAGCTAGTGAAATGCAAGGATGCTTACAACTATGCAACATGTCATTTATTTTAACCAAGTTTTATGTGGTTACACAATTGCAATATTTAGGTCGCCCACAGGGCTTCTGCTTAACAGAGTGCCACAGTTACAGCATTCTTCCTGCATTTCACACCGGTGAACATGAATACAGGATGAAAATCGTCTTCCAAAGCTGCACAAAACTGAGAAGCAGAGCCAAAGTAAAGTCCAGATACACAAAGTCTCAGCCTAATGATTAGTTGTCTTGTCACACTCCTTCCAGGTGCTCTGTACTTATATATTATATATTATATATATATCCTACAAAGGGAAACCTTCTACCAAGCAAAGATGTTAGAGGCAGGTAGTAAGAACCTGTTAAAATTTTGACCCTAGATTTTAAAATCAGTTATGTGACAGGAATCAGATGACATTACAGAAGAACACTTAAGTTTGACAATGCATAATGTATGCCATTTACATCTATCTACTCACATAACGAGCTGCTATTTCCTTCTCTTCTGTTTTCTGTTTTTTACTATCTGAAGAATAATCTGTTGAATTTCTGTGCTTTTCTGCTGTTCTGAAACTGGCTGAGGGAGATACAGAAGAGCTCTGCAGTCAGAAAAGAGATAAAGTATCATCACACACTCATTGAAAACAGTGGCCATTTGTCACTACCCCTCAATACCACTTAACCTGATAATATTATTTGGAGTTGATCCCACAGATAGCACAGGTTTTAATCAGGGACAGTACCCAGCAATTGTCTCATATAAAAACTGCACAATGCATTGTAAGAGACAGATGAAGGTGATTAACTGACAACAGATCATAGTTGCTATCTGCAATCTCAAAGGGATGAATGTAGAGCTACTTTGGACCATTATATGAATACTGTTCGTTGACCTGGTTTCAGCTTGTCTCATCTGCAAGCACACAGGGTTAAATCAATACTCGAAGAAGAAAGGGTTGGGTGCATATGTGTGTGCATTTGCCTGTGTAAATCAAGAAAAACAAAGTGTCTCAAGGTAAGTCACACTGCAGCAGATGTTTGAATGAAGATTTCTATCAAAGGAAACAAGACAGCTTGTTGCCAAGAACAGGCAAAACCACCCAAGCTCAATTTATATTGGCACTTTTTGTAATTACAGGCTGTGCCTACAGTAGGCAGACACACAACACAGTGGTTCAGTCAGTCTCTTGCCATTCTGCAGACCTCACTTAGTAATAATTATTAAAGAGCATCTGTACAAGACAAGAGAAAGGAAGATAACATATACTTTATACACTATCATTTAACAAATCTGCTCTACTTCTTTAAACAGGTAGGTGATATTTATCAAGCTTGGTGGAGCCTGTATTTTGGTATACAGGAAAATGAATAATAGAAGATACAAAATTCTCTCTGGGAGTGCTCTTAGCACCAGTATCAGCTTTTGGACCTAATTCAAGAAAGCATTTAAGATGTGCTAAACTTTATCTCACATTGAAGTTAATGGCAGAATATATCTAAGTAAGGATGTATTCAAGTATTTTGCAGAACTTGAGATGACAGGAATGAAGATGAAAGCAATTCTCAGTTTAAACTCTGCTGCCTGTTTCCATCTGTCCGTCCACCTTATATAAGGATTTGAGAGGGAGAGCATGCAAAGTCCTTTCTGAGGGTTTTCTAGGTCATCCCATTCAATCAGAAACACGTTTTGGGATTCTTCCTCCATGCATTATGGACAGTTGTGGTCACTCACAGAACTGCACAATACAGCAGTTTGGTTTTGGAGTTTTCAGTGTACACCTCCCTAGGTTTACTTTATAGCTACTACCAGGAACACAAATGAAGAAATTAGCACTTACGTTGTGCAAGTTCTGTTCCACTGGTATTAACAAAATCATATTTTCCTTAACTTACTACACCACAAACTTCTGTTGAGGACTAAGAATACTTAATTACGTAAATTAATCTGGGGTTGTTGCTCAAGTCACGTGAAAGAACATTTCTCCCTGCTGGGACACTTCAGTTTCCCACTTCTCTAAAATCTCCAGTTCTTGAAAACAGCAGTTTGGATTAATGAATGGTGGAATTCACAAAAACATTTTTGATTGGTAAGTGTCAATTACTCTCTAAGCAATGAGTGGAAATAAAATTTTAAAAATAAAACTAGTGCTGAAAAAAGCCTGTGCCTTTTCCATTAGCCTCCTGCTTCCCTCTCACTTTCTACTCAATAGTATAAAACAGACAGGAATTTCCCATCCTGAATTAATACACCTTAAAATATGTTCACTGATTTTGTTTCAAAGCAGATCATTAACCATCTATTATAGTAAATGGCACAAACTAACCATTTTATTTCCTGCTCTGAACAGACAACACATGTTAAGACATTCAGAGACAGTAGCCGCAGTAGGCACAGAAGCCCTTAAAATAAAAGCCAAGGAGAAATGCATCATTAAATGAACTGATGGCTTGAAAAATTTATTTGCTTACTGCAGCAATATAGCATAGTCTTTTTCAAAAGATTTTGATAGTATGTTCCTATTACATTTGTATTCATTTACAACTTGGAAGGCAGTAGCTTGCAATGTGAATTGAATTAATTATTTTTCAACTTCCCCCTACAAAAAGCAATTTACTTTAAAACGAAGAAAAATAATCACCAGTAAACTACAAATTAGAGTGTTGTCCAAAGAATTAACTACCATGCTTACTTAAATAGAAATATTTATTTTCATAACTTTGAAACTGTTTCATTTTTCACAATCTAGTTAGCTATGTGCTATAGATACCATTTTCATCTCTGGTTTCACTGCTTAATAAAGTAATAAATTAAAGCTCCCTACTAGAATTATAGAGTAGCTAATTTTCACTAACACATAAAGGATGAGCACCACATTGGGCATTGGGGCAATGCACACTGCTTAGTGATTTTATTGCTTCAAAGATAGATCAGCTCTGTCGCATCTCACTTGACATTAGAAGAGAACCAGAGATAACTCATCTATTGACAGCAGGCAGAATCTAATTTCTAAACTGAAATTTGGCCAGTGTACTAAGATCAACATTATTTTGCCTCAAGAGTCAATTACTATAGCACAAATATAAACATACTCACTTTAAACTATCCTATTCCTTTCCTTGCATGGAGCCAGTCAGTCAAAATGCCTGTGCTGCTAGCCTCTTTTCCCATGTAATGGACCTGCTACATAAAGAGTAGGACTCAATGATCTCACAGGTCTTTTCCAACACAAATGATTCTATGAGTCCATGATCTCTGACTTCATGAGGTTTCTGGTACTGGTGCTGACAGATATAAAACTTATGCCCAGTTATAAAGATATGTCACAAATCCAATGAGTTACAGTCTAGATCTAAAAAAAAGCACAACATTTATTACTCGCTCTGAGTTCCCACTACTATTTGCAATAGCTTTTCCAGCCTATAAACACTTGATAGGATCTATCATCAGTGAGAAATTCTGGGATGTAACTGTCCTGATGTTTTCCACTAATATCAGATTCCTACATATAATCTTACACTCTCCTGCATATTGGCAAGTCTATGTTTTCCAAAAGAGTTTATTATATTTGCAGACTGTGTAAGAAAACCTCCATGAGCACACTGCTCATCTGTCAAGACTCTGCTCTGTGCTTTGATTAAAATATCAGTACTCTCCTAACAACTACCTTTAAGAAGCTGGAAAAGGATAGCCACTAAAAGAAATTAAGTGATTCAGCATTATCACTTGTCAGGTTACAGCTCAATGGGCCAGGGTCCTCACTTTAAGAGTTCTTAAACTTCATAGAGAAATAAAGTTTTTTTTAACAACTTTTTGTTTGTTTGTTTCTTTGTTTTGTTGCTTATTTGTTTTTAAATAAAATGTGTTAATCTCCTAGAAAGTAGCATTTTCCTACTAGCCAACACAGAACTTGCTCACATAAATCAGACACAGGAAAAAATACTCTTTGGTGAAAGTAGGTTATATGTAGTTTCTGCTTTAGCAAAATGTACCCATTTTTCACATGCTGCTGTGCTACTTTGAGCCTAGCTGGGATATTTTAGCAAGAGAAATTAGATTATAGGCTGTGAAAAGGAAACAATGGTGATGTCTACTTCATTCACAGGCTTGCTGAGATGTATAAAAACAAGAACATAAACACAGGTAATGCAGTTGCTCTGTGTTTCTGGCTGCCTGCACTTTTCTCCCTAACCTGTCTGTCTGTCTAATTCTTTTGCTTTCTAGCCCCCCTGGCCAATTCTCCAAACTCACCTTGAACGTAAGGCAAAGTCTGGGATAAGGTAGACGGGTGGAAAGGAGGAAAGGTGGAAGGGTGGTTGGGAGCCCCTCCTGAGGACACTTTAGAAAAATCACCCAAACTAGACTCAGTCGGCTCTGGAAATATGAATGAAGCTTATATTTACAGCTAGCACAAGTTACAAGCAGATATTTACAGTATATCCAGAAATATACAAAGTAAAAAAGGTAATACAGAAACATAACTCCCCTCCCAGAAATCTGAGTCCCCAGGAGGGGCTCTCAACCACNCTTTACACATCTCAGCAAGGCTGTGAGCAAAGTAGACATCATCACTGTTTTCATTTCACAGCCTATGATCTAGTCCTTCTCACCAAAACATCCTAGCTAGACTCAAACTAGCACAGAGGGGTGCTGTGTTTCTGTATTATTTTTTAACTTGTATATTTCTGTATATATCTGTATATATTGTAAATGCCTGCTTGTATATTGTGCTAAGCTGTAAATATTAAGCTTCATTCTTAATTTCCAGCTCAGCTGAGTCTACTCTGGGTGATTTCATAAGAGGGGGAGCACGGGTAACACCCAAACCGTCACAGCTGCTTGGGTACAATTTTTTTTTTTTTCCCATGTATGCTAAATACATGACAAAATGCTGACAAACCCAACCAAACCTATACACTTATAGAAGCACCTCAAGAAGCACTACAGGCCTGGGGCAGTATGGATGAGGAGCTGCCTGGCAGAAAGAGATATGGGGTTTGTAACAGACAAGCAGCTGAATATGATCCACCAGTGTGCCCAGGTAGCCAGGAATGCCAATGGCATCTTGGCTTGTATTAAAAATGCTGTGGCCAGCAGGAGCAGGGAGGTGATTGTCCTCTTTTACTTGGTTTTGGTGAGGCCACACCTCGAGTATTGTGTTCAGTTTTGGGCACCTCAATACAAGAAAGATATGGAGATGCTGGAGTGGTTCCAGAGGAGGGTAATGAAGCTGCTGTACGGCCAAGAGAACTAATCTTATGAGGAGAGCTCATAAGGATAAGGCTCTGAGGGAGCTGTGGCTGTTTAGTTTGAAAAAGAGGAGGCTAAGGGGAGACCTCACTGCTGTCTACAAGTACTTGAAGGGAGAGGCTGGTGCTGGTCTCTTCTCACAGATAACTAGAGACAGAACAAGAGGGAATGGCCTCAAGCTGGGGCTGGAGAGGTTTAGATTAGATATTAGGAAAAAAAAATTCATGGAGAGAGTGGTCAGGCACTGGAATGAGCTGCCCAGGGAGGTGGTTGAGTCACCAACCCTGGATGTGTTTAAGAGTCATTTGGATGTGGCGCTTAGTGATATGGGTTAAGGTGAAACTTGTAGAGCAGGGTTATATGTTGGACTTGGTGATTCTTTTCCAATCTGGATGTTTCTGTGACTCTGTGATTCTGTGATTTATAGAAAAGCTAAGCACATTACCTAGTTCAGATAATTTGCTAAAGTGTCACACTCTTTTTTTAGTGCTCCAACCATGGTATCTTTTGCTCTAGACGAAGTGTGACCTACTAAGCTTCAGTCTTTGTTTCAACTAGTGCTGAGCACAATGCTAAATGAAAGGCTATCACAGAATGGCTTAGGTTGCAAGGGATAATTTAACTTCCCTGCCATGAGTAGGGACGCATCCACAACTACTGTGGACAACCTTGCCACCTTCACACTGAAGAATTTCTTCCTAAGATCCAGTTTAAACCTACTGTTTTTCAGCTTAAAACCAGTCCCCCTAGTCCTGTTGCTAGACACCCTTTTGAAAAGTCCCTCTCTACCTTTCCTGTAGGCTCCTTTCAGGTACTGCAAGGCAGATGTAAGATCCTCCAGAGTATTATTCTCTTCTCCAGATTGAATAACCCTAGTTCCCTCAGCCTATACTCATACCCTCATGATCCCTTTAATCATCCTTGTGGCCTTCCTCTGGACTTGTTTCAACACTTGTATGCCCTTCTTGTGACAAGGACACCAGAACTGGACTCAGTATTTGAGGTGGAGTCTCACAGAACAGAGTAAAGGGGAAGAATTGCATCTCTCAATCTGATGGCCACTGTCGTCTTGATGTGCTTCTCCAGCCTGTCAAGATGGCATCCCTTCCCTCCAGCATGTCAACGAGACCACACAGCTTAGTGTCATTAGCAAATCTGCTGAGTGTGCACTCAGTTCCACTGAATTCATGTCACTGACAAAGATGTCAAACAGCACTGGAGGCAGAACAGATCCCTAAGGAACTCTATTAGTCACTGGCCTTCACCTGAACACCCCATCCCATCACTGTTTCCTCTCCAGCATCAGCAGGGCACTGCTCCTTGTGAGGTACACCAGTGCCATACAAGCATAAATTAAATTAACATAAAGAGGGCCATACAGGCCTCTTACACAGCTATAAAATTCTCAGCAGTAACATGCCAAACATCAGCATGCTTGCTGTCTATTTGGGATAATTAATACTTCAAATTGCTAGGAAAACTAAAGAAGTAAATCACCATTTTGCCCACAAATTATACTGAAGTTACTAGCATTAACACAGATCACTTTCTCCATAACATGGCTTAAAAGACATCAGTATTCAGTATAAGAAATCAGTATAAGCCACCCAATTGTTCTCAAATTCCGCAAGCTCCAGCTACCTTGTGTGCTGTCTCCTGCAGATGAAGACCTGGTCTAAGCAGACTAAGTGATACTTAAATTACATCAGTGTTAAAAGCAAAGGCTAGAGACGACAGGATGAACAGCCCTCCCACATGATAAAGCTGGTAACTCTTCAAAGCATTCAAATATATGATTCCCCAGTGTACCCTTACTACTTTGCCAAAATGAGGTATTTGGAGTGTAATAATTAAAACAATAATTCTCAACAAAGTGGGAATTACAAGATAATTGACCATCTTGAAGTATTAAGCAAACTGCAGTAAAAGCCAAGGATGCTCAACACTAAGGTCAATTATAGTATAATTATCTGAATGACGTTATTGCTGTTAATAAATTCTGTAGAAAGTATAAAAGAAACTACAAAAATTGCTACAATATGCATCACAGGAAAATGACCAAGCAGTACTGCTTGGTTGGCTGGTGTCAATGTTATAGATGGAAACACCAGCTACCAGTACCAGAGGCTGAATTCAGGATGGACTCCAGTCTTGGGCTTGAACACTGAGGTCTACAAGATAAAACTATGTAAGTAAATCTGAAATGGGAAAAGAAGTTGTTATATACGTACATATCCAGACATGTATATACACACACACACACATATATATATGTGTGTGTGTACTAAAGTAAGAAAGAAAGAAATGAGTGTTGTGAATTTTGACATGCCATGGATGAGACAAAGACTGGTCTGGTGAACAGCAAGTGACACAGGACAGGGTATACATAACACCTGGGTGAGAGAAGCGGCAGTCTAGTGCATTCCACTAAGACCACACATCAAGTGACAAAAAATGCACTCCAAGTGCTCCCACACTGCAAATATCCTGCACGGCTCTAACTACAAGGCAACAGCCATCTGTCTGAAAAAAAAATGCTTGTTTACATACTCCCATAAGCACTGATACATTATTTTTAAGAAATTGAGGAGATAATGTAAAATCCTGTAGGCTGCTCTAGACACCTTGGAGTGTTTTCACAGTAGTTGTGCTCCCGAGGTCACGAAACCTACACTACTACATCTTTATGTTGTTACTACCATTATTACTATTACTACATTGTTATTATTATCACAATTATTAGATCTTGAGATCCATTCCAGTCTCATGGATTGCATGCTTTTGTCTGTATTTACCTAGGTATATGAGTTTTCGTTCAGGCATATGCAATGTGTTGTGATGAGTCTGACACAGTCAGGCTGTGCAGCCTGTGCAGAGTTCATCTGCGATGGTCATCAAAAGCAGAGAGAGTGGTAGCCCAGTATTGTTCTCACACGTGTCACTGGTCACGGAGAAGACTTTTTTTCACCTATCTCTTTTCCAATTTGTTTATTTACTAAAACAAACTCGACTTCCACTCAGACATACCTTGATCAAATTTTATTTTGTTTCACCGCTATTTTCAGATACAAAGTCTCAGAAACTGTTA
This sequence comes from Tricholaema leucomelas, assembly GCA_013400475.1. Lineage (NCBI taxonomy): Eukaryota > Metazoa > Chordata > Aves > Piciformes > Lybiidae > Tricholaema lacrymosa > Tricholaema leucomelas. The sequence continues at coordinate 15,294 of WAAF01008637.1, forward strand.
GTGAAAAAACACTAACTGTCTAGGAAAGATAAGAGAGAAAAGCTACTTTTACTATCACATGACCCAGTCTGAGATAACTGGACTGAGTTCAGTTATCAAATGTGTGGTAATTATTTTAATACAAACTATGATTAAAATGCAAACTTTGAAGTTTTAAATAGAAATTTTACCCACTAATTAACTTCACTAATTGCAAAATTAATGAAGTTAATTAGTTGATAAGGGTGCCATAAAAAACATTAAAGTCTAGACATGCAGTGGTTCTGCAAAAGCAGTAAGATAGCCATAAAGAAGTCCAGAATAAAGAAATGTGTACACTCAGCAGCTAGACATCAAAACACAAGTGTTCTCAAAGGTTTCACCTGTATATAAGTTTAGCTTTGTATGCACATCATGTAAACATGCATGTAATTTCTCTTAAAATATCTGTGTAACTATTGATGTCGGTGATCAGCTTGCTTGCTCCGGCAGTACCACTGCAATATTTAATCTAAGCTAATTAAAAGCATCAAAAACTAGATGTTAGGAAAGGGGTGATAAACAATAAACTATTGTAGTTCTACATTTCAAATCCAGTCATGTATTTCAACATAAATTTATCAATTTTCAGGAAAAGGTAAGTAGGCCACACAGCAAAAGATGGGAGATAAATAGCAATTTCGACACACAATCCTATTGGCACGTGCTGTTGCTTCTCTGGGCCCTCCTGGTGTACAGGTGTATGGTGATCACAAGAAAATTAGGTGTTTAGAGCAATGATGAGGGTATCTGGCTAGCATTTCACAGATTGATTTTTGCAGTAAATCCTTAAAAATACGTATTTTCCAGTAATCACTGGCTGAAGGACATAACACACGTATGGCTTAATCACCACTGACACTGTGACGGTCTCAGGAGGGAGAGAAGAAGCAATGCATCTTAAGCAGAAGCAGTGAAGTAGCAGAGGAACGCAGCTGCAAGGCAAAAAGGAAAAACGCGTTGAGGCTGAAGTGTATCTTAGCACAAGCACATGAAGGAAGTGAATCAAGGAGTGCAGCAAAAGTAAAAAGCACCCCTTGGTAAGCAAAACAGTTGGAACAAAGAACCTGATTTCAGCCAGGAACAATAGGAAAAGAAAGAGACTGGCAGGAGAATGAGTTAAATATTTCTCATACGTTTACAGAAACCTCAGAGTTTACAGACTGCATTTACCCTCAAGTCTGTTTTTATCTGCACTGGCCAATTGATAAATATTGAATTTACTTGATGGTAACACAGCTCAGGCATTGTCAAACATCCTGCCCTTTAATCCACAGAGCAATTCACCTGATTCATTCTTCATTCACAACCTCATGCCTCAATCTTCTCCTCTTCGTACAGATCCCAAACAAAGACCACATGCTTAAGGACACGGCAGAGCAGATAGTGTCATGGTCTAGTTGATTGGATAGGGCTGGGTGATAGGTTGGACTGGATGATCTTGGAGGACTCTTTCAATCTGGTTGATTTTATGATTCTATGATAATTTGGAGGGAATGAAAACATTTGCAAGACAGTATTAAGGCACAAACTGCAACTGGTGTAGGCAATACAGTAGATGAGTCATAGGGCCTCATGTCATAGAGACATGTAGGCTGCAAAGGAATTCTGTCCCTAATGATCCCAGAAAAGATAAATGCACCTGGATAGCACCAGCACAAGCTGGAAATGCTACCAGACAGAAAAAAACATGCTGCTCTCATTTTAGAACATAAATGCCAAAATTCAAGACAAACTTGCATATTGATCATCTCAGCATACAAACTGCTAAATGTTATTTAAACCAAAATCACACATCGTGAAACAGAAGGGTCAAAGGCGTTAGAAAGATTCAGAACTGAGGATAAATCTTTGGAAATCTGAGGAACAGAACAGTGCCAATGAAACATGGAACTACAGAGCTCTTCTCTTCAGATATTTATTTGGGGTTCTAAGTACTCATCTTGCACACTCTTTCCCTCAGCAGAGACCTGAAACAGCTTCAGCAGTAATAGCAATAGAGACAGTGAAGAGAGTACTGGGAATTAACTAGGGAGAAAGCGCATGGGAGAGCACAGGGTAAGAGAACAAAGTTCAACCAACCAGAGCATTCAATGAAGCAATTTAACTCTCATCTCATCACCATGAAAGGAAGAAAGTAGGATAAACAGCAGCCTGAATTACAGGCTTGGATTCATCAGCATGCCACAATGCCAGTGACGGATGCACCCAGAAAATTCTTGTAATATCCAAAATATTAACACAACATTTTCATAGTGACTGAATTTAAACAGAACACACAAGGTAATTTGGTCATTTCCCAGAATAGTAAGAAAACACTAAAGAAGGAATGTTTTATGATAGCCATTGAAGGCCCATGTCAGTAAACTTTTCCCTTTATTAAAAAGTATCTCCAAGAACCACGTTTTTGCTTATAACCCTCTTTTAAGACTGAGTATCATAGTAAGCTGCTATCTGATCACTTTGGACAATGTTTAAAATAAGCTGTATAGCACTGAGCCAAGCTGAACACACTTTCCAGCAGCAGCTCAAGCCACAAGGGTTATAAAAAAACCTTGTCAGTACCATCAACAGAGCTAAAACCCCACACACACCTATGTCTCCCAGATTGTCCATATCAGAGTAGCAATGATTAAGTTTTAAGCATCACCTTCTCCAGGGACGGCTAAGTGGATTTGTTTTTTGTGTGACAGGTCTTAACAATTTCTCCAAGGATTTCTGTTTCTATCTAATTCTTCGTTTTGACCACAAAGACATAATCTAGCACTAGTTAGCCTTCTTCTGTTGCTTTAAAACCACAGAGATCATGTCTGATGGCAGTCCCACAAAACACCATTTAGATACTTTCAATCAAGTAACGTGCTACAGTGGATGACGATTTTAGTCTTGGTTACATCTAACATAGGCTATATATTCATGAGTTTTCACATTTCTGTTCCCTTTCAATCTATCCATATGTATCAAACTTTCAAGTAAAAACGCTATTTCTCTTCATTCTGTCTGTCTCTAAAGGATTTCATAGCTGTTTTGCTGCAGAGATTACCTAAAAGATAAGAAGGCAAAGCAAATTATTATTTTAACTGAATACTTTATGGATGAAGCTGATGATCTCCTTCCACACTTGTTGACTTTTTCCCTCCTCTCCCCCCCAGTTTTAATCCTTTTTGTTCCTGACTTGATCAGTAGAAAAGTGGTGGGAAAAGAGGTTATCATGGCACAAAAAGTACCCTCAAATTCATTAGAAACAATCATTCCACATCTCAGTTGCTTCAATCAGCAGAAACATACTAAATGCTTTTCACAGATATTAACTGAGAGACTGGCAAATTACTTCTTTCTTCTCGTGTCAGATCTTGTGTGGTTTCTGAAGACTTGATGTATTTTATGGTTTTCTAGCACCCTACATGATTTAGGAATTCAGAGCCACTGGTAAGTGTCTAGAAAAAACCGCATTTGTTATCCAACCAGTCTTCTAATTGGGCAGGCAAATAAAACACTGCTAGGTGTGGTTAAAGATTGCAAATTCCAACTCATTTTAATTCCAAAGCACAACATTCTCACAACTCTCTACAGAAGTACATTTCAGAAAGAAATCTTTGAGCACTACTGTTTGCCTTTCTGCCCAAATAACAGCCAAGCCTATTATATCTGCATCACTTCATCTGTGCTCACTGACTTATGTTCCCAAGATTCCTGTTCAGGAAATTATCCTATTTCCTATTCAGGAAAGCACTCAAGCAGATGCCACATTTGAGGCACACATTTTGATCTTATGAAAGTCGCAAGACAGATAAAGAAACCAGAGGAATGTATGTATGTGCTGAACTTTAGATGCCTATGGTGCACTACCCTGAATCTAGACCTCAGCTTCCTGGAAAAATAATTGTCTTCAGTCTCATTCTTCAAATCAAGAACCCTAGTAGAGGAGTGGTGGGAATACAGATCCTTCAGTCAGCCTTAAAACAGTTACAGCAGTAAATAGCAGCATATTATATGTAAAACATCTACTTTGAAGACTGAAAAATAAAACACAGTCCTTTCTGCTAGATATGTAGATGCATTACAACTCCTGAGCATCCTAGAGCTTTGACAAGAGAAGCAGCAGAGACATTTACTTTTCTGGGTCTTTCATTATTTATATCAGACAGGTCACACTTATTTTTTTTAATATTAAAAGCACAATCAAACATTAACTTCAAGCTAGCTGGAAATGTTTTGATGTCAGAAATGAGCACCCAATATACTTTTCATTCAGGCTAGACAAGACAGGAAATGCAAAATTCTCCCTCTTGTACTCACCCTACACTCTGCCAAGTAGTTAAGTGTGATAACTGGCATACACATACACGACCTTCTGTTCTACTCAAATTAGTTATCTTCAGATAATTTGTGAAGACTGTTCTCTCTAATTTAAGTATCTCATAATAGAATACATCATTCCTTTTGTTTTTGTTACGGGAAGTCTACAGTAATCCCCCTAAAACAGCATTCTGGCAAACACTCTCAAATTATGTAATTCAGTAGGCTCAACTCTGCTGTTACAATAATTTTCAAGGAAGATGGGTATAATACATTATCATAGCTATACAATCCTGAGTTGAGTTTTCCTTGGCTGAATTCCTAACACTTTAATGCTGAAATTGATCTGTTTTAAAAGCACCATGTGAAAGTTTTTTTAAATACCATATATCCTCAAGCTCTTTATTTTTAATGCTTTAGAAATGAACTGGTGCAAACAGGAAGGAAAAAAAAAGCGCCTTAGAAGCCTTATGTTCTCTAATCTAGCATTAAGTACATTTTAAAGAACAACAGGCATGTTTCCAAACAAACTATTGCAGTGTACACATTACCCAGCAGGGATGGAGATAACAATACCTACAGTGTGGGTTTAAATATGAGAAGCTGACATTTCATCAAGGTTGTCTAGGAAACCATTAAAAAAAATATTTATGAAACAAAATGAAAGATGTTTATTTCCATTTGGGATGCCTCTAGAGAATATGGCAAGTAACAAGTTTATTAAAATGACAGGTTCAAGGTACTTTTCCTGTTGACTGTAAATAACCTTCCTGTGAGCCAATTAAGAGTACAGAGATCAAAGTCCCAATTAGCACTACAAAACCAGGAGTGACAAGAGTTAAGGGAAAGCCTCTCCAAGCCTCCTCAGTTTCCTCTAGCCACCATTTACTTGGATAGCGCAACAGCAAATATAAGCATTTTTAGACTTGTATTAGAGTACATTATAAGCAAATAGCCATATTTCAATGGACACCTAATCATGCAGCACAATTTTAAGGACAGTTGCAAATAATTTTAGTGGTAATGACTGATCAGGATCAGACTGAAGCAGTGAAAAGGTCACCAAATGGCTGGGAAGGATACATGGGATAATTTACATTATAAAATGTGATCCTCAATTGGGCAGGGTTGTTAAATCACAGACTATAGGATTTTGCCAGTGTATTTCCTCTCCTTAGTAGCTGCGAAGACAACGACTTTGCAAGGCAGAAGTTAGACAGCTAGCAAAGTGTTTACTAATGCAAGGCTTGACTACTATGATGATACCTGCACACATCATCAAATTTGTCATCAACGTCGGGCACATTCGGCCTGACGAACCAGTGGGGCAACTTTACACTGACTACAAAAAGTATGGTGAGCCAGACTCTAGTTAGAATTTGAGAAGCTCAGTTTTAAGTCACACCACTGTTTAACATCTGAGCTGCTTGAACAGCAGCAGAATCAGTTTCTTTACAATGCCACCTTGCATACTCTCAGTAATGAGCTAAATCCTGTCTGCCCTAAGACAGAGAAAACCATGGATTTTAAAATGGGTCCTCATTATGATGATGACAACAGGTTCTGAACCTGCCCAGTTCATCAACCTCCATTTCATTGCCCTTCCCTTCCCCTTGTACTAAAGTGTGCGAGCCAAAGGAATGGCTTCAAGCATTTGATGTGACTGTTAAGACCATCAGACTGCTCATTGCACATGAACTTTAGTTCTGACAGTAAACATAATTTTACATTTAAAGACACCTAGAGCGCCAGATGGAGCCCTTACAGTGAGAAAGTGTAACAAGCTCTTTCGCAACAGGCACAGTTGTATCCGAAGCTCCAGCCCACAGATGGAAATCCTTCTTCCCAGACTACAAGCTCTCCCCACAGGGCACTTTGACTACTGACAAAAATCACATTCCTGTATCCACTTCTGGTTCTGTTCCCTCTGCAGAAGCACTACGGAAGCCTGGAAGTCCTCCAGCCATGCAGCAGCCCAGCACTGTGCCAACAATTGTGATACATGGATGAACAATCTGTCTGCTCATATAAAAAGAGGCAGAGCTATGCTAATATGGCCCCAGGCTAGAGGTAACATGATGGGGAATAGCTCAGGCACTGTGCTAGGCTGTCCAAGTCATGCTGATGGTGGGTGGTATGCTACTAAGATGGGTTAGCATTAGCCTCATATTTTCAGTGGTGTTCTTGGTGGCATGGCATATATATGCTGCGTAATGGCTGGCTAACAGAGGGGGTACACATCACACATGTGCTCCACTTGCTGTGATTACAATATCGTGAGCCTCCTGATTCTGCTGCATCTACAACTCTGTGCAGTACTGAAGGATCCATACCACACACAAGAGTAATGTAATCAAACACCAAAGAAAGATGAAGCTTTTCTTCTGAAAAACAATACACAGATCACGAGGTCAATGGAAACCAGAATTAGCCCAAAAGGATCAAGGTGGCAAACTCGCCCACACAAGCTACCTATCAAAAGGAGGTATACATACACTTGTCATGAATGGATCTCAAATCCATTGAGGAATTTTAAAAGGCAAAAGTATGTAAAATAGGATGAAAAGGTAACACTGATGCCTAGGTAAAAATACTGAAACTGGGAAGGATAGGAAATTGTGTTCAAATTTGGGAAATCTAGGTTCAGCAGTCGGCTCTTTTACCTGATCATGTTAAGTTAGTTAAGGCTCTTCACACCTCAGCTCATTATCCATAAATAGGGATAATTTCAGAAGACTAAAGAGTATGTCTTTCCCTTACAGGGTTGTGAGGATTAATGTATTGAAAACTTGGAGGTACTCCAGTATTGGAGGGATGGAATCATTAAATATGCTAAATTCCAATGTGAAAACAAGAGAGGGGCAGGAATCAGTATCCATTTTATCAGCAAAACCATGAACAGGCAACTACAGCAATCCACCTACTATAACAAGAGTGCCTAGACTTCAGAAATTAGTATGTCAAAAAATAATTTTATCTCAGACTACTAATCATGAAACACAGAGGTACAGACTATAAAAGAGGAAGCACTTTATCATTGTTGGAAGCACAGAACAGTGGAAAAGCCACCCCCTCAGAAAACATTTATTTATAAGCACAGTGACTGAGGTACATATGGAGGCTGGCTGGAGATCCAGTGGTCTGTGCTGCCATGTCACTGGAAAAGAATGTGGACTAGGTGGAGATTTATTCTTCCATTAAGTGTGCCTGAAAGGTTATTTTTCCGCTGATCATCTTGCAAAAAATGTTTAACTGCTTGTGCAATTGATAATAGAAGAATGTTTTGACCGCAGTTCCACCCTCCACATTCTACAATATTAGATACAAGGTATAAATATTGTCCTGGTTTCATATATACAGTAGAAACAAGAATTTTGAGGCCAAACAGCACGTACAAACTAATAGATTTGTTCTTCTCCCCCAGAAGGGATGCCTTTTGGGTGAGAATCACAACACTGGATATGCCTGTGTTACTCCCTGGTAGATTTTATGCTTTCAATTAAAATCGTATTTCAGAGCTACATAGGTTGTCTGCAGCTTTCTCAAATGTATCCTTAAGGAATCTGCATATGTTTGATGTAAATAAATTGTATTCTTTGTGGACCAAATGGCTTGTTTTGAGTGTGTCCAGACCTACAGCAGGCAGGCTGCTTATGCATCTGGTGTCAGACCTATAGTCACAGCAATAATTGGCATAAATCCAGCTGCCTCTAGCCCCTCTAATCTCTGAGGACTGGCTAGAACCCAAGCGGATTTATCTCCACCCAAATGCATCCTTCACTAAATGCAACAATCTTATTAAAACTGTCATTAGATAAACTCATGAGAACCTAAAGCCACAACATCTGAGATGTAACCAACTTAATAATCTGAAGAAATTTCAGGAAGAAAACACTGCTGGTGCTTCTTCACTGCCAGTTTTGTTGTTTGTTGGTTTTTTGTTTTTTTTTTTCCCTTGTTAATTACACATTGGTAACAGAAATTAAATAGGAAATGTGCTATTGCAACTTTGTCTTTGAAATGCCTGTTCTCAAATTATGTATTAGAAATGTGAACAAAGTCAAACTTCCATCTGCCTAACAAACTCAAATCTGTACTTTAGAATGCGTATGGTCTTCTAAAAGATGGCCAGATGTCAGATAAAATTCCATGATTTCAAAAATGCAGAGACAGTCTTCCCACTGTCACTCTTTTTACTATAACCCACCAATTACATAGCATTTTTTGGCTTTGTGCTGTGCAGTGTTTCCACTTAAAACATACCATAAATAAGAAAAACAAACACAGTGTATGCTTGTCTGATTAAAAGCCAGTATAAATTATATGCAACATAGGTGCAGCCTATTGGTTCATAGCAAGCTGCCAGTAAAGACATTCTGTGCTGAAGTTTGTGCACCACTGATTTAGGCCATCACCTCTCTGCTGTACTTCTGCTTTGGTCTCATTATCTTACAGTTTCCTATGCTACATCATTGAATGTCCTTCCCTATCTCCACTCTTATTCCTGTTTGGCCAGTTTAACACTTTTCTCACTCTCTGGCATCAGACTACAGAAAAAAAAATGTTGCACTATGGTGCATAATCACTCTATGATTTGGGTTAGTCCAATCCTATCTCAGACTATTAGTATACCACTTCTCTCTGTGTCTCTCATTCTTGCTCCTGCAATCATTCAAAATTGTTGTTCGACGCAAATTCTTTCCAGAAGTACTTTTCCTATTTCCAGGTCTTGCCTTCCTGAAACTCTGCCTTCTGATGGCAAAACACAGCCAAATATTGTGCAAACATGAATAAAGAATATATTTGTCCTGAGTGGGGTTTAAGTCCCTACTTTTCAGAGACTTCTTGTTTTTCCTTCATTTAAGGTTGTAATTTGCAATAAGAATTTCTTTAGCTCCCTGTAGAATCACAGTATCACCAAGGTTGGAAGAGACCCGTTACCACAGAGCTCAAGGCTAGACCATGGCACAAAGTGCCACGTCCAATCCTACCTTGAATAGCTTTAGGGACAGCGACTCCACCACCTCCCTGGGCAGCCCATTCCAGCAGCCAATGACTCTCTCAGTGAAGAACTTTCTCCTCACCTCAAGCCTAAATTTCCCCTGGCGTAGCTTGAGGCTGTGTCCTCTTGTTCTGGTGCTGGCCACCTGAGAGAAGAGAGCAACCTCCTCCTGGCTACAACCACCCCTCAGGTAGTTGTAGACAGCAATAAAGTCTCCCCTGAGCCTCCTCTTCTCCAAGAAGAATTGTTCACAGTATTCCCAAAGTGGGACACAAAATGAACTGAGAGATTCATTATATGCAAGATGATGTTTATAGTACCACCACTCCCACAACATGTTTGCTGGAAATAGCTTGATACTTCTTCACTTTCTTTTAATATTCTTAGGACTAGTAACAAATTCAGGCCCTGATCAAAAAGTTTTTAACTGTGGCCAAAACACTTCTTACTGATGTCCATGAAGCTGGGGTTTGGCACAAGTAACCCGCTAAATATTTCACAGCAAGAAAATTATACCAGTGGCAGCACTAAAAAGCAATTTTCTCTTAATCTCTTACTGTTCTTCCCTTCTTTTTCTGCTTGTGAAGGACTAGGAACAATATGACAACTGTAACAATGGGGAGTAAGGAAAATATGGATGATTGCTCGAAGTGGGTCCATAAACACCACAATTACCTTGCTAATAAGGTGTTTGGTTTCAGGACAACTTGAAACTGCATGAAGGCAGGTGACAAAAAAATACATGCAAACAACTTTAGTGCTCTGAAATCATGTGAGTACCTCAAATACCACCAGGTGCATAAACTACAGCAGAGGCAAGGAATACCATTGTATGTTTTCAGACAGCAGTACAATACCATGTCTTTTTTCATCAGTGGTATCTTCATGCCTGTGAACATTACTTGTGAGTTTCCCTCTGCCCATTCTGAGGTTGATGGCTACAAGAATACTATAGTTGGAATAACAAATATGAAGCCAAATGGTAAGTGAAAAGCGGTAAAACCTTACAGATCATATACTGCTCCATGACTGTATTTTGGAACACATTAAATGTATTAAGGGTCCCGAGCAAACAATGCTCAGCCACAAAACTCCAGAGCCAGAGATGGACAGAACAAACCTGCAGCTCCTCCAGGGCCAAAACTGCCTTTTCAGCAGAGATATCCTAATGTGACTCTATTCTTCTGCCTTTATTCTATGCCATCCCTCAGGACAGAGTTCAAAAGAAAGGACAGATGGCTAAAAAGAAGCAGTGACAAAACCATGAGACAGAGGTAAAAAGGTTAGTCTCTGGGATCCAGAAACCACAAGGATAAGCATCTTAGACATGTATTTTTTAAATGCTTTCTTTCTCTTCTCTCTTCCTGAAAGACTAAATGAAAAATGAAATCATCTTACAGAAGGACAGCCACTTCCCTCTCTGTGCTCAATCATTCTAGTCACACTATGTTGTCCAGTAACCTGCATTGATAATTTCTCATGAATAAAATGCCAGCATTATCATGCACAGCTATGTTGTTGACATGCTTTTGCTATTTCACTAAAAACACCATTAATTTTCTGGCTTCACAACAGCTGAGCTACTCCCCATCTGAATATATAAAAGAGTATTTTGTTTAAACCAAATTAAAAGTGTTCCAGTAAATGACTTCAAATTTGCTGGCTATACTACTTGGTGTACACTGTTTAATTCAATCCTCTCTTTTCTCAACTCTATCTCTTCCACCTTGCTCTCCTTTTCTTTCTCTCTTTCTCATTCTTCCTTCCTTCTGAATTCTGTCCTTTCTTCCAAATTCCTTCCTTCCTTTTCTTCAATTCCTTTTTCTTTCCTTCTCTTTCTATATTTAATCCTTTCATGCTAGGAACTGAATTTGCCCTGAAAGACATCCACAGTCAGAAAGAGCTTCATAAAAACATGGTGCCGAAGATGCAATGAAGAAATTGCATCCATTTTGTTTTCATTTACCTATGCTTACCAAAACTTACCTAGCAGTAAGGAAACAAGGGGAAAGTGAAGGAGAAAGCACACAAATGCCACACACATCTTCCATTTCCCACTTAAGTGTCAATATTTCCCATTTAAGTGAGAATGAAAATCACCGTTACTGCCATGCCTTCCTGGCATCTCATCACTTTATTTGTTCCCATTTGTATCTAATGCTTTTGTCAACAGTTCAACAAAGTCAAAGCAAACAACTCACTACAAACACTGAAGTAACAGCAACAAACATGAATCCTTCACAATTATCCATCCCAGCTGCTCAGCACCTGTCCAGGTTGCTTTCATTTACAACAGTGTCAACAACAGGCTTGAAACCCAGTAACTAGGTAGGTCAATACTACCACTGTAAACCCTTTGGAGAAGGAAATGCTGTTCTCCTGCTTAATTGCTTCAGCAAACATGCAGAATAATTCCGTTAGACAGATAAATGCTTGCCTAATCATTTGTTTTGTGAATTATTCAAGGCTTTCCCCCAAACTGCTAAATGATGGCTCTTCAAACAGGCTCTGAGGAACCACCAGAAGTCCGATGGGGGGGGAGGGAGGGGCACAGGGAAGGAAACATTAGGCAAATTCTGACAGCATAATAGATGGTAATGGTAATCAGTGATCTTGGAAAGCGTTAATGTTCAGAGGATTAATGCCTTCCTACACCTTGCTTCCGGTATAACTGAATAGAGAACAAATTGCTTTTATCATAAAAATGGTAGGTACTCATAGGTCTGCTACCTGACTGATCTATATGCAGCATAATCAAGGCTGCTGCCTACAATTTTTCTTCCTCTTTTTTCATGCAGGCTGTAAAGAGTTATCTCCAGAGAATATGTGAAATGTGGATAAAAATAAGCACAGCAGTTAGTCAGTGGATGGAGAGAGGAAACATGCATTTATTCCCTCATTTCTCCTTCCGCTCCCCCCATTCTCACTTGATCGCTTTTAATCACACACCTTAGTGTTCTTACATTTAAGAGCATTCTCCAGAGATTCCAGGAAGGTTCATGTTTACACTTTCAAAAAGCACAGCAAACTAGTCATACAACATAGAACCAAGTGCTAGGCATTACATTTTTTACTTCAGTTGCCTCTGTAGTGTAAGAAATAGCCCACCTTCAGATGTCTGCTTCCTCCTTTCTGTTGCATTTCATAAAATCATAGAAGGGTTGGAAATGACCTCTAAAGATCATCTAGTCAAACCCCGTTTCAGTAAGCAGAGACATTCTCAAATACATCAGGTCATCCAGAGCCCTGTTGAGCCTCACCTCGAATATCTCCAGGGATGGGGCCTCAGCCACCTCTCTGGGCAACCCGTTTCAGTGTTATGTCACCTTCATCTTTCAGAACGTACTGTAAAGATATTTTTCAAAACATCGTATCTTTCTGGTGTCAAGCCATGAAGGGAAGGTAAGTAAAAGGTAACAGTCCCTGACCCAGCTGATGATTTCTACATTTGATAAAAAAGCTTCAACAACTATAAATAATCATTTATATCAAAATCAATTTACAAAGAATTTAGGACCTCTGTTCGATTTTTAAGACTGAGATATTACAAAGTAATGCTGCATGTGCTAAAAGTATCATCTAGATACTGACAAGGAAATTCTCTCACCTCCACTGGGGACTTTTCTAAAAGTTCTCATGGCTCTTAATGCAGCTAGCACCAAATTATTTGTATGTGCTTAAGCCCAAGATGACAAAATTTAGTGTTAATATATCTGCTTTGAGTAAAGAGGTTGAAAGAAGTTTTTTTATGCAAGGCTGCCGTCTTTGCAGTAACCACCGTTGGCATAAGTAGGGAATTCTGCATAAACAAGACTCCACAGCCCCTCCTTCTTCTGTACTAAACCACAGATACCAGGTATATACACAGATATATACCTTCAAAGAGATAGAAGAATCTCTTAATTTGTTCTACTGAAACTAAAGCACTTCCTTATAATTAAAAAGAGAGGAAACGGGAACCTCCTGAAAATATAATAGATGAGTATACAGCCTATGTAACCTGAGTGATCTATCTGATTTAGGACACCTATTTCTCTACAATAATGAAAATGGGACCTTTGCTAAATGATTCACACCTTGAAGAATTTTTCAATGACTGCCAAGTCCCCTTCGGCTCCACAGACACCTTTTGCCCTCATCTCCTGCATCTCCTTTATCCTTACTGTTAAATAGAGGAGAAGTGAGGACAAGATACAAGTAGCAGTTTGACTCAAGAAAACTGAAAAATCATAGAATCAGAGAATGGTTTAGGTTGGAAGGGACCTCAAGGATCATCCAGTTCCAACCTCCTGTCATAGGCAGGGGCATTTCCCATTAGAACAAGCTGCTCAAGGGCTCATCCAACTTGGCCTTGAACACCTCCAGGGATGGAGCATCCACAGCCTCCCTGGGCAGGGATCCCTGGCACATCCATGTAATTGCATTAAGATATTCTTTTCAAACTTTAAGTAAACTTCAGTAAAATAGGCAAATCAGAGAACAAGTAGTGCTTATTCGGATTTAATCATATGAGTAGCAAGAACAACCCTGGATATAAACAAATGTTTTTCCTACAACCAGTACCGATACTTGGCAGTGCAGGACTGGACAGATACATACCTTTAATCAGAACACAGTACCGAACACACTTAGAAATACTTTATTTTTTGACATCTACAATAGCAGTTACGCATGCTGAATAACAACTATCCAGAGAGAATCCCTGGCAACTTGAAGACAAAGCAAGTAAGTATCAGAAATTCTGTCTGCACATCAAGTCCAAACACATATTTTTGCTTTCTTATAATTAGAATCTGTAGCATTTTTTTGTTTGTACAAGTGATTTTGCATTGATTTCAGTGCAGCAATGTCTGGAGTGGTGTGTTGTCAACATAAAGAGCCCCCTTCAATCAAATGAAGTTTTCTTCCTCTTTCTGTCCAAAATAGTTATGAAACACTTGTCTACTAAGTAGCTGCAGCGCTGTCACTTTGTGATCACTGCAGCTGTTAGTACCCATTTGGGCACCACTGCACTTTGCACGAAACTTCAGTTGAATTTACTATTGTAACTTGAGTTACTGCTATTTGCAATGTGAAGTTTGTTTATCAGTACTTTAAGGAATGTTAAAGTCATCAGCAGTATTTGCAAAATAGTTTGGGTTCCATCGAGACCAAAGGCACAACAGAGAAATATTATAGGACAGAAAAAAAAAACATAAAGACTGCAATTTCCACAGATTAAGTGGGGAACAAACTGGACAGTCTGATTCCAGATACTCTAAAAGGAACAGTGAAGAGCAACAACACCACACAAAGATGTTTCTTCTTCCTTACCCCTGGGAACAGGAAGAAGAGTTGAAAAATGCCACCTCTTGCCTTTGCCATGGCTGAGGTTACCAGAAAACCTTCATGAAGCACCTCCAAAGTCCTGCAGAAGGTCTGCTAAATACTTAGCTGCTTTCAAATACCTGCATTGTGATACAAAGCTTTTAAGCTATCTAGATGGTGTGACTAAGAGTGCTTTCTGTACAGGAATCAAACTGAACCTGAACAGACTGCCTTCAAGAAGAATGAAGGGTGCCTTTGCTACCCCAATGCTAATTACACATTGTGGTGGTTTGGGGTGTTACCTGTCCTCCACACTTTAGAAATCACCCAGACTAGACTCAGTCAGCTTTGGAAACATGAATGAAGCTTATATTTACAGCTAGCACAATATACAAGCAGATATTTACAGTATATACAGTTATATACAGAAATACACAAGGTAAAAGGTAATACAGAAACACAACAGCCCTCCTAGAAACCTGAGTCCCCAGGAGGGGCTCTCAACCACCCCTTCACCTTCCCCCTAACCCCTCAACCTTACCCCAGTCCCAAAGAGGAATAGAGGTTCGGTCAGGGGGGTTAGGAAGCAAAGTAGATTAGTCCAGAATGGAGGGTGAGGTTAGAGAGTAAGATGCAGCCCAGCCAGTTCTCCGGCAGCAGCCCCCGTGAGAGAAGTGCCAAGTGTGTTATCCATGTTTTGCTTTTCATTCTTATACATCTCAGCAAGCCTATGAGCAAAGTAAACATCACCATTGTTTTCCTTTCACAGCCTGTAATCTAATTCTTCTCACCAAAATATTCTAGCTAGCTTCAAACTAGCACACACATCCTGATACAATACATGGAAAGATACTGTACTTCAAGAGGGTGACAAAAAAAAAAAAAGTTTCCCTCACCCCAAAAGTTTACTGTACTTGATTTTAAATAGATTATCTTAAAACTATTCAAACATTAAACTTCTCCAGTATTTCACAGTATGGGACACCAAAGCTCTTTACAAAATAGTATTTGCAGGTCACAGCATTAAACTCTCAAAGCAAAACATTCATTTATTTGCAGTTTGGTATTTTTAGAAGAAATAGATAGAAGGGACAGAAATACAGTACCAACAGGTGAGGTTTCAGTAAACCCATCAGGGAGAGACAAGACATAAACACACAGCTGTAATTACTCCAAGCCAGGTACAATGCCTGGTGTTGTAACATTGCAACAAGGCAAAGCTTCATGTCATTTAGGTCAACGCTTTTTTTTCAACTCAGTGCAAGCAATGATTTCTATATAGGCAGGCCACATTGTTATTAAAATAAATTGAGTGAAGGATTTAGCTCTGTTGCTGTAGCTATCAGGTTTTGTGTTGTGTGTATTCTGTGACAAAGTCATGCAACACACTCCTGCAGACAATCCTTCCTCTGGAAGCAGCTGCTATCAGAAGACACCTCTCCTTTCCCTTTTTCCACACACCCACACTGTACCTCTGCAGTGTACATCAGTCTGACAAAGCAAGACATCATCAGCAAAATCAGCATTATTTTATTTACTTTGACTTAGTAAGATTAATAACAAAGAAAATAATGCATGCTCTCTTTCAAAAAATACATTGATTTGAAATATGTCAGAGAATATTCACTGTATAAAGAAGATATTCATCCTGTTGAATGAAAAAAAAGAAACAAATTGTTTTGACATTTTTCCCTTTTTCCTCACCTCCACCCTACTTACTCATAACTACACATGAAGGAAACTCCCACAGCTGCGTTTGCCACCTATTGAGAGGCAGAAAAACAGAGGTACAGCTGTGCCTGCTAATACTCATATGCAAATAAGTACCATCTGACCGGCTGCAACACCTCACTTAAAAGCACCTCAGTACTCTTTGATAAGCTTGCAGATCAGAAAGAAGAGATGCAGAGCAATCTGCTGTCTTCTTAGTGCAATTAGCAGATTAAAGCAGTCTTTCACTTCCAATACTTCATTTAAACACTGATTGCATCCAGCATGCACTAATACCACATACACAGTGTTCCCCCTACAGTCCTCCTGGAGACTCAGTGGAGAGCAACGGGGCAAGCTCTGTGCTTGCAGCCTGCATCTGACACAGCATCTAGAGCCAAACGCTTAACCTGCTCCCCCGTGTGCTGTGCAGGAGCCAAGTGGAACCCCACTGCACACACCTGTATGGGCACTGCTGGGATGCTGCTGACCCTATGGCTGCCACTCAGCAACAGCTCAGAGAGGCTGTGGAAACCACTGACCCCCGTATTTGGCATCTCTGATGCATAGCATGGCTGGGCCTCTTACCGAGTTGTCTGCCACACTCCTCATTTTTGTTACCTGTCTTGCAGTTTGTGTTACACCACCTACTCTTGAAGTTCAGTTTCCACTATAGTCTAGTGAGAGAGAAGCACAGGAGCAGTGAAGTCCAGTAACTGTGGTGTGGACACCAGCACTTCTTTTAATTTTGCTTTTTTCACAGCAGACTGACAAGCCAAATATTTTGGAGAAGCTTGCAGCACCCCAGCATAAGCATTGCCAGACTCAGTCCCTCTAACATGGGAAGGGCTGCCAGAAGGGAGCTGGCTGTTTTGCCACGCACCAGGGACATCCCTGTGGGACCTTCCAGCTCAGGCACCATCACTGCCAGCCAGCACAGCCCTAGCAGTGTCAAGGAAAGAATGAACCAAAAAAAGATTAATTCACAGATGTTCATGCATTTCACACACAGGGTGCCCTGTGGTCTGTTGCCAGGGCAACAGGAGACCACCAGTGTGCGCTTTATTGGCTTTATGAAGTGCGTCTCGGGGGCTATAGTCCGAGAAATGCTGCATGATAATTGTCAGGCTTTTCAGAAGCCTTGTTTTGTGTTTATTCACATTTAACCCTCTGAGTGTTATTAAGAGCATCACTATGCATGTTTGGCACACCGAAGAAAGCAAAGACAGGGAGGGGGGCACACACACAGAGCCTCAACTTCCAGCCTAGAAAACCTAGAAAATGCACCCTCAGGAGCCTGCTCCTGCCCATCTGGCATTGAAGTTTTCACCCACAGTCTGCAAGTAACATATTCACCAGGCCACGGAAGTGTAGGGATCTATACAGCATAGTCTGGGGATAAACATGGTACTGGCATGTGCAAAGGCAGCACAAGTGTCACAGACTAACAAGACTGCTGACAGCAGGCACAACACACTGTCCCAGTAACTTCAAAAGAATTATTAAAAAAAAAGTCGACCAACTAGGTTCTAGAAACATAAAAAACATTATGAGAAAAAACATGTTCTCATTCTGAGCACATGATGCCAGCAAGCTAGCCATGCAAATCACCAGCAAGTCCCTTCAAAGCTGCAGTACCTGTGCAAAAAGAAAATCCCATGTCCAGACAACATGCAGTCTCACAGTGCCAAGGGCTATAACTTCATATATAAATTCACACATACAAGACAGACTCGGTTGCTCTGCTTCCACCATCATCCATTTCCTCTTCACCCTATCCTTCTCCTCTCCTTGCTCCAAATTGGCATTAGGCATCCCCTCCAGCTGCTCTCTCACCAACTGAGGCAGTGCTGGGGGTGGAGGGATATGAGTTAAAATCACAAATGCCACAACGCCCTAAGCAGCAGCCACCACCATCACCACCATCAAGTGCTAATCCAGCAGGAGAGGAAAAAAAGCAAGGGTAACAGAGGAGATCAACAGAAGAAACGTTTTACATTCAGACTCACGGGAAAAAGAGCATGCAGAGACAATAATTTCCTGGGAAAAGCTAAAGCCTAACGAGAATTTACTCTGCCTCTTTTATTCAGACAACCAACCCTTTTGTGGCAGGGGCTTCCTGAGTGACAGGAACCCAGGGCCTTTTAATAGGATTTCCATATTATTTCCAACACCTGCCTAGAAGTTATTTGTTTACATTGAAGGAGGTGAGATCCACAAATCAGACATCTGCTTCTGGTTCAGGCATATCTTAGGAAACCATCTAGAAAGAAGCTTTGTTGCTATGGAGACATTTTTATTTTCTTCCTTTAGTTGGCTGAAAAATATTAGCATTTCCAATTTTTTGTTCTTCAAAAGGCCAAATGTCACTCAAGAAAAGACAGAACTCTTCAAATTGCTATGCAGAATAGGCTAATCGAGCCTAAGATATTTAATTAATTATTCATCTCAATTAGAGCTGTACTGGAGAGAGGCAGGAGACAGTGTAAGTTTCCTGCAAATTCCCCTCTATGGCTGATTCCTGCTGGCTGACCTAATTGCTTTTTTCCTCAAAGAACAGCTGAAACTTTGCAATACACAACACACTCAACAATCTTGCATAATAATTTGGGAATCAGTTAGACCATTCATTTTCTTCAACTTCTTGCAAAAATAACCTAGGAGACTAATGACACTTTGACTAGGAATTTGCTTCTTTCTTGGTGCCAATGAAGAGACAGGAAGAACAACACAAATATTAATAGAACTATTAATCTCTGCTGACATTCGGTGACTTGAACCAGAGGATAGAAGCTTTCAACAAGTCATCCACGCTGCTGATTCCAGAAGGCAATCTCTCCCTCTTCTGTCCCTTCAGCTTACAACTAGCATGGCCAAAGAATCCATAAATTCATGTAAAAGTAAGGGATGCTTCAAGTTACTTTGAATCTAAGTGTAACAATGCCAACAGAATTTATGAGGCACAACAAAAACATGGTTAAGTGCTGTTTATTTTCTCTCATGATTTCGACTAACAACTGTTTAACCCAACCTGCACCATGTTCTTCATTCCAAACACATTCAACATGAGTCAATCAGTGTAAGCCACGAATACCAGCACTCAAAGTAATCACACACTTAAAATGAAGTGAAATTCAAGAGATAATAAGCAACTTCCTTTTCTCCCTTTTTTCCCCTCAGCTACTGCATTGTCAAAGCCTTTGCACTGGAGAAGGCCTTTCCACCCACCTCCTCATTCCTGCAAACTTCCTCTTCCTACTCTATGACATGAAGTCATACTCCTGTGTTATCAACATCACAGTCTGTTGTCATGGAAGTAATTATACATGACAGCTTAGGTTAGAAATTACAGCCCATGCAGAGACCACCTGGAGGGAGAACACTGGAGTTACCTTAAATCACTATGTAGCAAAATAAAAGTTTGACAGTGAGAAGCACTGCAAGAGTTTATTCAAACACAGGCACACCACTGAGAAAGAATCAGCCTGTGGCAAGGTAAGAGGCCAGTGTACAGTTAAACACATGGAAGCAGGAAGAAAGCTATTTGGTAAAGTAGGTGAAGCCATCACAAGTGGCAGAAGCAGGATAATCCTTTGATACTAGAGTATATGCTGTTACTTTCATACAAATACTCTAAAATTCCCAGATGGCCTCATTAAAAAGGTAAATGATGCGATACTGAACGAAATAAATGTAAAACTTGTGATGGGGGGGGTGAAGAAAAAAAATGCACCAGGGAGATACATACCTGAGGTTCCGTTTCTTGTTCTAAAAATCTGCTAAAAACCACAGGGATTGAACGACATGCTATAAATCTAGCAATAAAAAGGTTATTAGGAAAAAAAAAAACCGCACAGTGCCAAAAAATCAGCTCCATAAGATATACTGAGACAACAAACAGGACTCTGCTAATTAGTATTTGTTCTGCTTCAGCAGACAGTTACTGGACAAGACTGCAACAAACAAGCACGTCTCACCCAATCACATCATTAATCCATTCCCATTCACCACCTGAGGACCAGCTATGCCCCACAGATATTTATTCATTTGTTCCACAAACAAACAATTACAGCACGTTTTCTGGAATTAGGGCACCTGTTACACTCAGCACAGCTTACACATCCTGAGGCATATATCAATTAACACTGAAAAAAAATCACTGTATCAGAAGCCAGCAGAAGTTGCTCATTCTATTTCGATAATGCTACTCCCAAAGTACCCATAAAGATTGAAAATGCAGCTTTTGTGGAGTAAAGTTTAAGTCAAATATGCTCAGCTTAAAACTAACCATCATTACAGAAGGCAAAATACATGCAATTCCTTGTTTCCAAAGGGAGAAAGCTAGGAGCAGAAGCCATGACATGAATGTGAAACATCTGGATTTTAACAAGCCTGTGAAGTGCTTGTCAGACGACTGGTATTAAAGTGGTAAAATAACAAACCAATCGATAAATAAATTCTGTAGATTTCTTTAGGCATACAACAGATAACTAGATTTCTTTAGCTTGTTAAATACATACTGGATGCAAAGACATTTAAGTGGGACACTCTCACTACTGGAGAAAGTATCATCTAAAAGAAACCTAACAAGATGAAGTCCACAGTAGTACCTCATGGTAGTTAATGTAGTGTTCCTCTACCAGCCAAACAAGAAGTCCGAGCAATCTGACTGTAAACTACCTTGTTCTTTCCAGAAAAGCATGACATGCATACAACTTTTTCTTTTTAAAAAGTATCAAATTATATCTGTAGGAGTAAGCAGCTTACTCTCATGCACTAAATGAATAGAGGTCTAAACACTTCATAGTGGTTAACAGCTCAAGAAGCTAAACTGAGAAGCACTGGAGTACCTGTCACCAAAAATGTAAATGGTACACAGAAATATCACTTGTTCAATTTCCCTGTATATGACACGTGTAATTATTATCCTTCTCACAGATTGAGGCAAAAGTAATCTTACTACTTAACCCACTTCAATCTGCCCTGACAGACTTTGCCTAGTTCGCTAACATGCTGAACAGAAATTCACCTCTAACCTGCATTTGACATGTTAGTTCATTTTCTTTCATTTAAAACACCTTTTTCATCTCTGGAGGAATCTCAAACAAATTGTTTTATTCCAGCCACAAGACTGTAGCTTTTAATTACTGACAATTGTTGCTGCTGAAACAGTAACTTCCAGCATTCAAATGAGCAAAGACTCCATCACATTAGCAAATCTTACTATGATTGTAGTCTCTGCTCCAAACAATTCAGGTAAAAACCAAAACAGAACAGCAAAAAAAACCAACAACCAAACAACCCCAAACCAACCAAAAACATAAGCAAAAGGAAGATAACAGATGTGGTAAAAGGTTACACAACTTGAATCCTGCACAAGGTGGCGATTCAGAAGACTAGAATTCCTGAATAACCTGCTCAGGGACATTCTGGCTACCTCTGAGCAGGCCCACAATCCACACAGCATTTGGGGGGTGGTCCTTCATTGCAGTTGCTGCACCACGAGCTATAGGAAGAAACTGCTAGAGTCAGACTATTTTCTGCCAGGTGGCAATTTCGCTCACAAAGTGCTTCCTTGGCATCTTCACAAGCATACATTTTACAGAAGGGAATTTGTTAGAGACCAGAGAAACTTTTACCATATTTGCCCCAGACATGGTACTAAGCCTGGGAAGAAGAACATGCCCCCTATATCAACAGTTCTTGAAAGAGGTGCAATTAGCACGAAAGAACCCACTGCAGAATAATCCTGGGTTTTGCTGTTTGTTGTTTTTTTGTTTTGTTTTTTTTTTTTTGTTGTTGTTTTTTTTTTAATTGGTTGGGGTTTTTGCCTTTGCTTGTTTGGGGGTTTTTTATTTGGTTTTATTGTTGTGTGGTGTGGGGTTTTTTTTAAGACTTTTACTGATTTGAAAAGTGGACACATCAAATCCTCTGTGAAAAGCTGCTC
This sequence comes from Tricholaema leucomelas, assembly GCA_013400475.1. Taxonomy (NCBI): domain Eukaryota; kingdom Metazoa; phylum Chordata; class Aves; order Piciformes; family Lybiidae; genus Tricholaema lacrymosa; species Tricholaema leucomelas. The sequence continues at coordinate 37,577 of WAAF01008637.1, forward strand.
AGTTAACTGCAGAGCTGCTTGTCTTTCTGTCTAAACACATTACACTCTCTCAGAGCCCTTAAGCCAGGGCTGCACTTTAGAGCACAGCCCTGGCGCTTGCCACCCTTCCCTTCTCTTTGTCTGCTCCGAAGCCTTGCTGTTGCACAAAGAGCGCTCTCATGACCCAGTTTACCACATCCAGAGTTTTCCCACACTTCAGACTTTGCAAAGAATTTGTAGGACTGAATCCAACACAATATGAAAGAGCTTCCAAAACCAACCTTCTCCATAGAGCTTGCTGAGCTCATGTTTATCTATTATTTAGGAATAGCCCTTGGACAATCTTGTGTTATCTGGAAGGTGGCTACTCCATTTCGGCAGTAAATCGCTCACTTTGGGGAGGTGCCAAGGAAGGATGTGAGCCCAGTCTGGCTTACCAGGCAGAAAATCTCACATTTAGAAGTGATGCAAACTGCCTTTTCCCTGTCCTGAACTAGGAGAGGGGTTAGCACTAGCACAGTTAGAGGCAGCAAGTTTCACAAAGCTAACTATCCAGCAGACCTGGGAAAGATAGCAAAGAACAGGACATTTCAGGCAAACTCCCTTTGCAGAAACGGGCATGGTATCTTCATTATCTGAGTTGTACACTAAAGCATAAATTTACTCTTTATGAGCTCTTCTAAAATATGCCCTGTTTAATAATCTGTATCAGCAAGAAAACACTTTAAAGTGTCTCTCACAATTAAACCCAGACACAACCTCGTATAAATCAAAATTTTGCTACCATATCAAAATGTTACACTGGGGCTGTATAACATTGCCCATATCCTCATTACATGCTACACTAATTACTACCAGCAGACTCAGAATTTTTTGCACATTAGAGGCTTTTAGAGGAGCTATAAAAAATTTCAGGCACCATTAATTTAAATTTGTATTGAAATTTCTTCTTGACAGATGGCCAAAAATTACTTACTATTTAGAGTACCAGAGCTGCCTGTTTGCACATTAGAAGAGGAAAGGGGAAAATTTAAAGCAAGAAGGAAATTTATGTCATGTTCATTACCTGTTAAATGTTAAGGAGCATTATCCTGCATGAATAAATTATTTCATAAAAGCACACAAGACTCCAGCTGCTGGCAACTAGCATGTTCTGGCTGACAAAACCCATCTCATGTCAAACAGCAGACAATCATAAAAAGCCTGTCTTAACCAGGAGTCACTTAAGGGAGGACAGATCGATCAAACATGTGACTAACTGCTACTCTGGACATCACTGACAACATTTAAGGAAATTAGCAAACTATTTCACCTTGCAAAGCTGGCAGCAAGCCCCATAATGCTGACACAGAAGCCAACTCACAACTTGAATATCATGCAAGACAAACGTCTAGTTATCATTTCAAAGTAAACTGGCACAAAGTAGCAATGCTCCTTTCTCCTTCTCAAAGCAGCATAAATCAGCCTTTTTAGTATAAACATTCCCTGTGATACCCATGCCAGCATAAACGCCACAACATCCCATATACATTACAGAAACACGACTAAAGTATTTTGTTTAAAAACAACAACTGGCATGTACTAGCAGTTCTCCTAATTCACTTTTTTGAGTGAAATGTTTGTGGTTCCAATTGTACAGGTATGCAAACTCATTAAAGGAACCAGGGGGCTTGTATTCCTACTTCAGGCAGGAATTTAGGTATCTGCCTTGTTTGGGTGCAGGAATAAATACAATGGTCTAATTCGTTCACAGGAAACGGAGCATTCTAGTGAAGTCATCATTAATCTGCACTCAGTCTTGTCACATAAAGCAATACTCTCAGTTTCTAGACCTCATGAAAGAGGCTGAACCAGAATCTGACACATTGTTGTCCTGTGTTGGCAGATAGACAGCTTCAGTTCCTTTGCTGCTCACAGTAAAAACTGACAGCTCCTGTCAACTCCTGGTTGTTATGCAGAGCCATATGGGTAACAGCAAAACTGACAACCATCAGCTCAGCTGCATTCAGCTGGGACCTGCACAATTGCCAAAGGAAGAACAGTGCAGTGGGGAAGGCTGCAGGACATGTCCTCACCTAGTGCTGCCAGAAATGGGAAGGCATAGCCTCCTGCAGAGCAGCCTCAGCTAGATACGTCTCCAGTGGGGACAAAGCCTGTGCCAGGCACCCTGCACCTCCTGATGTCCAATGCACACCAATAACATATGCCTTGCAAGTTCCTAGGAAGCTCGTCTGATGCATCCAAGACACATACTGTGAACACCTCTTCTGCCATTTGGCCAAGCCCAGGAATAAATTACATCTTGGTGAAAAAAGTACCACTGAAAACTTTAAAAATTGATTGTAAGTGTTCAATAAGGCATAGGCATAGGTTTTGCCCTTTGTAAGAGAAGTGTATCTTTCACTTCACACTCACAATGACCTAAAAAGGCCTATATCCTCTGCTTCTGAAAACTGCGGAAGCCATTCAGGCTCTACTCTGTAACTACACCCAGCAAAGCAGAGCTGGGCAGACAAATACACAGCTGGCGACAATTAGGTCTGCTGTCAGTAGGCAAACCACTAAGGAAATTGAGGTGAGCAGGCAGATCCAGGAGAGGAAACAGCCATACACACCTCCTAACTTGCAGCATTAAAAGCCCTATGAGCTCTGAGGGACTCTGATGGCTATCCAGTTATGGACAAGAATTCAGCAACATTTGCTGAATTGGTTGAATGCATCATTGAATGCTCAAACTTACACGAGCTGCAACGTGTGTATTACCTCAACTTATAAGCGCTACTATGCACAGAATGGTGTGCACATGTGTGCCATGGGGTCATTCTGAGCTTGAAAATTAAATTTTGGAAAAGGAAGCTGGGATCCTCAGTGTAAGTAACACCTTTGTAGAGGTAGGGAGCAGCAGTTCACTCCTCTCCATCTGCTTTCGTAAGAACAAATGGCAGTAACCAAACCCTCCTCTGTGGGCAGCAGAGCTTTTCTTCTGCAATTGTATTATTAGGATCCATCAGAATTATGGCTTACAACCTCCAAACTACTTAAAACTACTAGTTAATTCTTTCTGTCTCATAAGCTTGGCAGAGACACCAGTCAACACTTTTCCAACATCCAGGAACAGCTTCAACTTTGTTCCACCAAATGCACTGGCCAGCATTATCACCTGCAATTCCAGATACCTCACTATCAACTGCTTTCTAAGTGTGACATACAACATATACATGGCTCCACTAATCAACTTGAAGGTCACAATCTGGTTTCTCTCTGTGACTCTTTCCACCATTCTGCACCATACTTCAGAAAAAGGAAGCATGCAGCTCTTTTGAATCAACCTTTATACCTATGAAATGGAGTCCTACCTTGATGGAGTCTCTGTCTGCATGCAGAGCAGCCCCCATACACAAGGACAGGAGCAGATAGTGGCAGGAGATGAGGAGGCAGGGGAAGACAGAAAGAGAAAAGTACTTGTTAGTTTACATAAAATTATACATTTATCATACTCAGAAGAAAGAATTTTGATGTCTGTTAAATAATACATTGCACTGATGTTAACTTTTCTGTGCAGTTAATTATTAATACTGTACAGCCATTACAGACTTATAAAAATGGATTTCTACACTTGCATACAATTTCCAGCTACAGCTACATGAAAAATACCAAATCAGTTAGCTAGGAATTGCTGTGATTTTTTTTCTCTCCTTCTTTTTAAGAAGAGTATTTTAAAACAAGGAATAAAGAGAAACAAAATAAAGTCACATATTAATCTGGCAGCACATACCTCTTTGGTGATCATTATCATGGTGTTTCTTCTCATCTTTAATTGGGAGGTGGGACTGCCCCCCCAGTGCACTGGACAGTGCCAGGAGACCAGCACTGCTGCCAATGGGTGGTATGGCTGGAGGCTGCAAGCCCGAGGGGTGTGGAGTAAGTGGCACAGGAAGACCATGTCCATGTGATAAATGCTGGGCCTGGAGTTGTTGCTGCTGTGAAAAACAACACACAGATATTGAATTTGTTCAGCAAGCTAGGAGTCATCTGATTGATCCTGTAAGGTAAGACAACGGAACTGACTGATCCAGGTATCAACCCTCATGAACAGCTTGGTGTTTAAAAAATATTCATATGTTTGAACACAACGCAACTGGTGGAATTCAGGCTGAATTAAAAGATGCACACACAAACCTCCAAAAAAAAAAACCAAAAAAAAAACCCCACCAAAACAACCAATGACAAAAAAAACCCCAACCCACAACCAAAAAAACAAACAATGAAATTTTACAGTTTTGGTGAAGTTTTTATTTCTCTGACCAAAGTATCACATCTCACTCTTTCTAGCAGAAACACACCACATGTACAATCAAAATACTTAACTATAAAGAAATAAAAACGTGGCTGAAAATTGAGAAAATTAGTGATAAACAGTTCTCCCAGTGCTACTGCACAGCATGCAGTGAGAGTTAATTTGAAAGAGAAAATCTGAATTAACAATCCAGAAAAGGGAACTGGTTACAGTCACCGTTTTAAGCCCTTTAAGTGTCCTCAGCGGTACTTGAGCAAATTACTAAAGAAAATCTAATGTAGCAAGGCTTGGATCTTCCTGTAGACTTGCTCAATAATGCTGAAATAATTGGGCACTCTGTGCACGTTTAGTGATGCTCAAATGAAAAGCTAGAGGCCTGCCCTCGTACTCTTCTCTAGCTGCTGACTCTGTGTTGTGACAGGTTTATTTGAGTGGGACTGTGATGCATGCACCAGTAACTACACTGACAAGAGTTTAAAGTCATTTTTACCAGTACACTGGCAACACATTGAGAAAGCCCTTGAGAGGTTCGAATTGCAGTGCTTGACCCCAACCAGGGCTGCATCAAGCTCCGTGCTTTACTAACCATTATGGGGTAGGTTGTATCTATTCAATAGGAAAGCAGGGGAAAAATAAACCAAAACCAAACAAGTGGAAAAGTTATGTCAAATATACCCCAAGTGAGATCCATAACTAGATTAGCCCTGGAATTTTTTTTTTTTTGTTTTCAAGCAGTCACTGCTCAGGATTCAAGTTAAATCAAATCACAGGTCTTCTAGGATTGCCCCATCTCCCCTGCACATCTGTATACAGGACTTTCAAAGCACAAATGGAAACAACTCACTTCATAGAAAAGCATTTAACTTCAAATTCCTAATTGTGATGGTTCAAGTCTTGCTTTTGTTTTTCATTTGAACCTAAATTCACTTCACACTTTTCAAGTGATACATCCAGGCAGGTTTTGAAACTCTCCAGAGAGGGAGACTCCACAGCCTTTCTGGGCAGCCTGTTCCAGTGCTCTATCAGGCTCGAGGTGAGGAGAAAGTTCTTCACTGAGAGAGTCATTGGACACTGGAATGGGCTGCCCAGGGAGGTGGTGGAGTCGCTGTCCCTGGAGCTGTTCAAGGCAAGATTGGACGTGGCACTTGGTGCCATGGTCTAGCCTTGAGCTCTGTGGTAAAGGTTTGGACTTGATGATCTGTGAGGTCTCTCCCAACCTTGGTGATACTGTGATACTGTTATACTGTGATAAATAAGTCAATAAAAAGTGTGCTGTTCACTTGATTTTTACCTCCTCACCACAGCATGAATCCTTACATAATGCTGATCTGGAAGTAAAAGACTACAAGTGACATACAGCATGCTATGTAACTTGTGCACCACACTGCACACACACCTCCCTTAACACTCTGTGAAAGTACAAGCCCTTTTCTTACTCTTTTTAATACATCCCGTGCAGTGGAATCAGATTGGTAATGGCACACACATCACCCAACCCAGTTCAATGCCAGAGAAATGACTGGAAACGAAGATGAGAAGTTAAAAAAAACTAATCACTGAACAACTCCCTTGACAAAAATGGTGTGTATGGGAAGCATGGAAAAACAGAAAACCAGAAATGAGTTTCTCACAGGTGGAAGATGGAAGATTCAGTCCTTTCCCTGCTTTTGAACCCATGTCAATCGAGCAAGTGTTCCTTCTTATTGGAAGTACCAAACACATTTTACTTGCTCTTACAGGAGGATGCTTTGTTTCTAACTACAACAAAATGAAGCAAGAGCTAACAAAATGTATTGTTTAGTTTCAGGGCTTGAGTAGGGCTGCCTTACTGCAAGGAAGCAAGGGCCTGGAGCACATGACCTACAAGGAGCATCTGAGGGACCTAGGATTTAGGACTCTTTAGGAAGGACAGGCAGGGCAGATGAGGAGGGGGTGTTGCTCTCTATGTCAATGAGCAGCTAGAATGTGTGGAGCTTCATCTTGCAAGTGATGGCAAAAGGACTGAGTGCCTACAGGCCAAGGTAAAGGGAAGGGGACATTACAGTGGAGGTCTGCCACATACCACCAGACCAGGAAGACCAAATGAATGAGGCCCTCTATAGACAGATAGAGGTTGCTGCCTATTCACAAGCCCTGGTCATTATGGGGAACTTTAACCACTCTTAACATCTGTTGGAAAAATAATACAGCAGGGCATAGGCAATCCAAGAGATTCCTGGAATGCAATGACAATAACTTCCTTCTCCAAGTGACAGAGGAGCCAACGAGAAGGGGTGCCATGTTGGACCTTGTTTTCACCAACAGGGAGGGACTGGTGGGGAACGTTAAGCTCATGGGCAGCCTTGGCTGCAGTGACCATGAGATGCTGGAGTTTGAGCAGCGGATCATGCACTTTGGCCACAACAACCCCCACAACCCTACAGCCTGAGGGAGGGGTGGCTGGAGAGCTGTCTGGTGGAAAAGGACCTGTGGGTGTTGGCGGACAGCTGGCTGAACATAAGCCAGCAGTGTGCCTAGGTGGCCAAGAAGGCCAACAGCATCTTGGTCTGCATCAGAAATGGTGTGACCAGCAGGAGTAAGGCGGTGATCATGTCCCTGTACTTGGCACTCATAAGACCACACCTCGAGTACTGTGTCCAGTTTTGGTCACCACAGTACAGGAGGGACACTGAGGTGCTGGAGCAGGTGCAGAGAAGGGCGACGAGGCTGGGGAGAGGTCTGGAAAACATGACCTATGAGGAGTGGCTGCGGGAACTGGGGAAGAGGAGACTTGAGAGGGGATCTTACTGCCCTCTACAACTACCTAAAAAGAGGCTGTAGTGAGGTTGAAGTTGGTCTCTTCTCCCAAATTACTAATGATAGGACAAGAGGAAATGGCCTCAAATTGTGTCAGTGGAGGTTTAGGTTAAATGTTTGGAGGAAGTTCTTTACTGAGCAGGTGGTCAGGCACTGGAACAGGCTGCCTAGGGAGGTGGTGGAGTCGCTATCCCTGGAGGTGTTTAAAAGAAGAGTGGCTGTGGCACTTGAGACTATAGTGATTAAGGATGCTGAGAGGAAGGTTGGACTGGATGATCCTAGTGGTCCTTTCCCACCATAGGGATTCATAGTGATTAGATGTTGTGCTGAGGGATTTGAGGATTTGTCAGTGTGAAACTAATAGTTTGACTCAGTGATCTTGAAGGTCTTTTCCAATCTAAGAAATTCTGTGATTTTGTGATTGCTTAGTCTGGAGAAGAGGAAGCTTTGGTGAGAACTTACCGCTCTCTACAACTACCTGAAGGGAAGTAGGAGAGAGGAGAGGGCCAGCCTTTTCCCCTTGATGACAAACAACAGGACTAGAGGAAATGAGTACAATCTGTCACATGGGAGGTTTAGGCTAGATACTGGGAAATAATTCTTCACTGAAAGGGTTATGAAACACTGGGATGGTCTGTCCATGGCAGTGGTGGACTCGCCATCCCTGAGAGGGTTCTAGTGCCCTGAAGCACTTGAACCGAGCCCTTGCTCAGGCACCTGCCCTGAGACCTGAGGCAAGCCAGGGATGATGCATCAGGACAATCTGAGGAAATCAAGGGGACTTGGCATAAGAGCACAACAGCGCCAGCCCAGCTGAAGTGCCTCTATGCAAAT
>WAAF01008639.1:0-15532 GCA_013400475.1 Tricholaema leucomelas
AACCTAGCACCCAGCCCTGTCCAATCCACTCCAGGTAGCTGTTTTCATGCTGTTTGGGCTAGATGTAAGGGCATATAAAGATATAAATCAGTCCTGCTGACTTCAAAGCTATTAGTTCCTATTTTTTTTTTAACTAAACAATTTAACCCATGAAATGTCTGCCAAGGGAATCATTTGATGCTTTGTTCCTGGACTGCATCTCCATGAGTTCACCTCTGCTCTCCAGGAGCAAGCCCTGGGCTGGGATGTCCAGCCAGCAGCTATCACAGCTAGTATATCATAGAATCATAGAATCAACCAGGTTGGAAGAGACCTCCAAGATCATCCAGTCCAACCTAGCACTCAGCCCTATATGAAGAAGAGCACAGTGGTCCTGCTGAGACATTGCAGGGAAAGGCTCCACTGCTGCCCTGGAGAGCCCAAGAGGATCGGCCAAGACTGGACACGCAGAGAAGAGCAGTTTGGCATCAGCTAAGGGTACCAACTAACCATTGCACCCAGGGGGTTCTGCATTATGACTGAAGGTGGATGTTGTCTGAAAACAAAATTCACCTCCAGACAGGGAGCTTTTGCTGGGATCCAGGTCACCTGCAAGGGCCTGGCAATTTTAGCAGAACTCAGCCATGAAGAGCTTGATGCTGCTGTGGGTACTCAGAAGCAGTTAATTTGTTGGTGGATATTCGACCAGTTCCTCACCGCTCCCTTCTCTGGCTTTTCACTTCACAACCTCAGCTCTGAAAACAGAGGCAAAATCCCATATTTTGGGATGTCTCACTTCAGGCCTCCCACCTGAGCTTGCAAAAACACCCAAGTTCTGCTGTTCCAATGTTTTCCTGCTATTTTTAAGATCAGTGTCATTGTGATGTTATTTCCTCCACACAACAATTCCCATCTCTTGACATATTTTCAGGCATATTTTGTTCACAACTGTTAGATCACTGTCATTCCCCCTCCCCACTTTCTCATTTCTGGTAAATAGAAAATTACCTTGTTCTGTTTATAGATGCATGCACAGCAGAGTGTAACATTATCAACCTTACTTGTCATTAACTCTGAGATTGATAGAAATGTCATAGACAAACAGAGGAGAGGTAGCACCAAACGTATACAACTTCCAAAGTGTCACAAATCCATCGTGTGATTATCATAGAATCATAGAATCAAGAAGGTTGGAAGAGAACTCCAAGCTCAGCCAGTCCAACCTAGCAACCAGTCCTGGCCAATCAACCAGACCATGGCACTAAGTGCCCCAGCCAGGCTTGGCTTCAATACCTTCAGGGACAGCAACTCCACCACCTCCCTGGGCAGCCCATTCCAATGCCAATCACTCTCTCTGCCAACAACTTCCTCCCTGGGCAGCCCATTCCAATGTCAATCACTTTCTCTGACAACAACTTCCTCCTAACATCCAGCCTAGACCTGCCCTGGCACAGCTTGAGGCTGTGTCCCCTTGTTCTGTTGCTGCTTGCCTGGCAGAAGAGCCCAACCCCACCTGGCCACAACCTCCCTTCAGACAGCAATGAGCTCTGCCCTGAGCCTCCTCTCCTGCAGGCTGCACACCCCCAGCTCCCTCAGCCTCTCCTCACAGGGCTGTGCTCCAGGCCCCTCCCCAGCCTTGCTGCCCTTCTCTGGAAACTCACTACAACATGGATATTTGGAAAGTCAGGAAAAATGAAATTGTATTTCTTGTAGCTTAAACTAAATACAACAGTATAAGGAGAATAAACTCTTACAGAAATACAATAACCTCAAGGAAGGTAGGAAAGCAGTCAAGCAGTGGCGAGGCAGCAGCAATGGGGGAAGATAGCAGCGGGCAAAGCAGACGCAGCAGAAGCAGCAACAGCAAAGTCCAAGCTGTGTATCCAGACATAAAGCTCTTGATGCTCCAATGAAATGATATTAAGTTATCCATCATTGCCATTCTATGGCCTATCCCTAGAATGTTCATCTCCCACTCAGAGCTTCCACTTCTAAGTTTCTCTGTTCTGAATTCTTTTTATGTCTGAGCTAGAAATCAGCTCAAACAGCCACATCTCCCCTAACAAGATCATAGAATCATAGAATCAGTCAGGGTTGGAAGGGACCACAAGGATCAACCAGTTCCAACCCCCCTGCCATGCCTAGGGACACTCTACCCTAGAGAGGGCTGCTCACAGCCTCATCCAGCCTGGCCTGGCCTCTCCTCACAGGGCTGCACTCCAGGCCCCTCCCCAGCCTTGCTGCCCCTTCTCTGGACACCTTCCAGCACCTCAACATCTTTCTTGAATTGAAGAGCCCAGAACTGGACACAGCACTCAAGGTGTGTCCTGAGCAGTGCTGAGAATCTTAAAGGACTTTTCCAACCAAAACAACTCTGTGATTCCATCATTCTAAAGTTTGAGCAGCTTGACTCTGCCAGAGACACCTTCCCTGTGCAGCGCCTCAATCCCCATGGATGCACCAAGCGAGTTCCTCCTTCACCCCAGCCCCGCGGAGGAGGCTGCCAGATGCCGCATTGGTGTTTTGCATTGCAGCTGCAGAGATTCTCCAGCCACATTCCCACACGTAACAATCATGACAGAGCTCCTAACAAGATCCAACCATCACGAGGCAGATTTCCCTGCTCCTCAGCCAACACAGAAAATCATAAGACTGGATTTGGAAGAAAACCACAGGGTTTTAAAACCCATCCCTGCTAGTTGTTTTCACAGATGAGTTTCAGTCAAGCAGCTTTATCCAGTCACAAGGCAGAGAGACTTTCTTGTTGGTTTTTTGGTTGTTTGGTTTGGTTTGGTTTTTTTTTTTACATTTCAGAAGTAAAAAAATTTTATAGAGCTGGAGAATCATAGAATCAACCAGGTTGGAAGAGAATTCTAAGCTCATCCAGTCCAACCTATCACCCAGCCCTAGCCAATCAACTAGACAATGGCACTAAGTGCCTCTTCCAGTCTTTTTTTGAACACCTCCAGGGACAGGCTTCTAGATCTTCCCAGGGTGCTGGGAAAGAGGCAGATGATCTCTGACTTGATCCTGGTTCCTCTTGGCATGAAGGTTTGCAGAGGAGCAGGCAGATCTCTTGCAGATGTGCAGAGAGCACCATGTCGGTGTCACTTCTTGCCATGGCGTGAGGCACTTAAATGCCTTCTCTTGGAAAACTTGAGGCACTTCAGTTTCCAGGTAGTTCAAGCCCAAAATATCAGGGCTAAGCTGGTCTGAAGCATGAGACAGAGCAAAACTCATTGTCCAAGAGCAGTGAGGCAGAGCCAGTGAGGCAGAGCCAGTGAGGCAGAGGCAGTGAGGCAGAGCCAGCGAAGCAGAGGCAGTGAGGCAGAAGCTGCACAACTACTTGCAACTGAGCTCCGTTTCTATTACTTGCCCAAGGGCAAAGGCTCCTTTGGCCACACAGACTCACCAATCAAAATGGCATTTGCCAAACTGACCATGTTAGGTGAACCCAGGCCTTGCTCACTCTTATGTGGTCAAGACACCAACAAGCACCTAAACACCTGTGGGTCCCTGTTTGTCACTTTGGGAGGGGACATAGTGGCCCAAACCTTTGTTTTCCTCCTACCCTTGCTTCCCTCATCAGCAGAAGGGTGAGGCAAGCCAGGACATCTCATAGGGCTGCTAGCCTGCCAGGGCATCCATTAAAGATATTAACAAAACAAAACAAAGATAAACAAAACAAAACAAAACAACATTGTCACACTAAAATATGAGGAAGAAAACAAGTGGCAACAGTTTACTCTCCCCTCTGCCTGCTTACTGTGTGTTTGCCTGGTTGCAGACACACTACACAGGCTGTTGTCTCAGGCTTGTGCACTTGACCCTCAGGCAAAATCTCTCCTAGCTGGAAAATGCAGCTGAAACACCATAAATAGATAATGGGCTTTGGAAAAAAAGAAGTTTGCAATCTTCAACCATCTGATTAGAGCAGGCAAATGCTGCATTTAAGGGGAACGGGGAAAAATAAAAACCATTTTGTTGTTGGAGGTGAGGAGGATTTGCTTTGGAGATCGGCAGTGAGTGGCTGGAGAGCAGCCCTGAGGAGAGGGACTTGGGGGTGCTGCTGGAACAGAAGCGTAACAGGAGCCAGCAGTGTGCACTTGCAGCCCAGAAAGCCAAGCACAGCCTGGGCTGCAGCAGGAGAAGTGTGGTCAGCAGGGCCAGGGAGGTGATTCTCCCCCTCTGCTGTGCTCTGCTGAGACCCCACCTGGAGTACTGCATCCAGCTCTGGAGCCCCCATTACAAGAGGGATGTAGAGATGCTGGAGTGTGTCCAGAGCAGGGCCAGGAGGATGCTCAGAGGGCTGCAGCAGCTCTGCTGTGAGCACAGACTGAAAGAGTTGGGGCTGTTGAGTCTGGAGAAGAGGAGGCTCCCAGGTGACCTTCTTGTGGCTTTCCAGGATCTGAAGGGGACTACAAAAAAGCTGGGGAGGGACTTTTTAGGCTGTCAGGGAGTGACAGGACTGGGTGGAAAGGAGCAAAGCTGGAGGTGGGGAGGAAGTTGTTGAGCATGAGAGTGGTGAGAGCCTGGACTGGGTTGCCCAGGGAGGTGGTTGAGGCCCCATGGCTGGAGGTGTTTAAGGCCAGGCTGGCTGAGGCTGTGAGCAGCCTGCTCTAGGGTAGGGTGTCCCTGTCCATGGCACAGGGTTGGAACTGTCTGATCCTTGTGGTCCCTTCCAACCCTGACTGATTCTATGATTCTCAATCTGCAGGGCATTTCTGGGTAGCAAAATTCCCTTTTTTCCTTCCTAAAGAAAGGTTTGGCTAAGAAAAAAAAATAGCACTGCAATTTAGATCTGTTTAAATAAAAGAGAGGAGAACTACATGTTCCTTCCTCCTAAAGTCTCTTTGTGCTTTGTGCTGAGGATATTATTAGGACATTACTGTCCTAAAGGAAAAATCCCAAACTAAGCTCAGGGCTTTACCAAGTTCCTCTGCAAAGGAAGAGTTTCTTCAAAGCACCTGTAAAGATCAGGAAAAATAACTCAATTTAGGGGGAGGAGAGGACAAGACCCATCTCACTGCAAAGAAGCAACAAAGCCACCTACACTTGACCTCACTTAACACCACAGAATCATAAAATCAGCTGGGCTGGAAGAGACCTCCAAGCTCAGCCAGTCCAACCTAGCACCCAGCCCTATCCAGTCAACCAGACCATGGCACTAAGTGCCTCGTCCAGGCTTGGCTTCAACACCTCCAGGGACAGCGACTCCACCACCTCTCTGGGCAGCCCATTCCAATGCCAATCACTCTCTCTGCCAATAATTTCCTCCTAACATCCAGCCTAGACCTCCCCTGGCACAGCTTGAGACTGTGTCCCCTTCTTTTGTTGCTGCTTGCCTGGCAGAAGAGACCAACCTCACCTGGCTACAGCCTCCCTTCAGGTAGCTGCAGACAGCAATGAGCTCTGCCCTGAGCCTCCTCTTCTGCAGGCTGCACACCCCCAGCTCCCTCAGCCTCTCCTCACAGGGCTGTGCTCCAGGTCCCTTCCCAGCCTTGCTGCCCTTCTCTGGACACCTTCCAGCACCTCAACATCTCTCTTGAATGGAGGAGCCCAGAACTGGACACAGCACTCAAGGTGTGGCCTGAGCAGTACTGAGCACAGGGGCAGAAGAACCTCCCTTGTCCTGCTGCCCACACTGCTCCTGAGCCAGCCCAGGATGCCATTGGCTCTGCTGCCCACCTGGGCACTGCTGCCTCATCTTCAGCTCCTCTCTCCCAGTACCCCCAGCTCCCTCTCTGCCTGGCTGCTCTCAGCCACTCTGTCCCCAGCCTGTAGCACTGCTTGGGGTTGTTGTAGCCAAAGCGCAGAACCCTGCCCTTGGCATTGTTAAATCTCATCCCAATGGTCTCTGCCCACCCTTCCAGCATCTTCTGCCCACTTGGGTCTTTCATCTGGGAGTACCTTCAACATGCTTGCAACCTCTGGGTGAGTTTCATTCAATCACGCACAGGTCGCAGGGAAGCACTCACTGCTCATGCACTTCTGCTGCTGAAAATTGTGTCGTATTTCTGCTCCCAGATTTTTCTAGTATTAGCTCTCACCCTCTGGTCACTGTCCCAGAAAGGGCTCAGGGCTACCTGTTCTCAAAAATCTGTTCCCTGCAGAGATACTGGCAGGCATCACATATTAAGATACTAAATCTCTTCTAATTTTCTCTTGGATAAGCCAAGTGGACCAAGCAACTTAAATTCATCACTCCAATCATAAAGCAGGTGGCTGCTCACAAACAACCTCATAGGCTTGACTTTGTTCCTCTCCTATGAGCTCAAAGCACTCTATAGGGCTGCCAAATGGCTGGGGTCCTTGGATCTTCCATGTCAATGAAATCTGGAACCTCAAGAAGGATGAAAGACATATGCCTCTGTTTTCAAAGCCAGACAGAAGCTTGAAGTTTATTGTATCAGCAAAAGAAGTAGAAGATCCTAGGTTAGGATCCACTTTCCAGCTTGTCTGTCTTAACTGGAAGATCTGAAGTCGTGCCAGGGCAGGTCTAGGCTGGATGTTAGGGGAAAGTTCTTGTCAGAGAGAGTGATTTGCATTGGAATGGGCTGCCCAGGGAGGTGGTGGAGTCGCCATCTCTGGAAGTCTTGAAGCAAAGTCTGCATGAGGCACTTAGTGCCATGGTCTGGTTGATTGGCCAGGGCTGGGTGCTAGGTCAGACTGGATGAGTTTGGTGGTCTCTTCCAATCTGCTTGATTCTATGATTCTATGACTCTATAAGTCCAGCAACCTTTGAGACTCACTCATTTATGCTCTTATTCAGGCTTCACCATGCAATCTCAGAACTAGATCATGGTCTGTGGCACCAGGAAAACTTGTTGATCTAGCACTGCTTTGGTGATGTGTCCTAGGAACCCACAAAATGAGAGACAGTCTTTTCCATGGGGGTGTGAAAAGGAAATGCAAGGTGGATGGTTTGCAACCACAAAACCCATTTGTGATGTGATGCAAGAGCAAGAATTGACTTGTAAAAGCAGGCAGGGAGTGAAACAGGTTGTCCTGGCTTACCCTAACTCTATGCTGCAGCACAGCAGGCTCTGCAGCAGATGGCCAAGGCGGTCCTGTCTGGCTGCCCTTGGTTTGAGCAACCTCCCAGAGTGCTTTCCTCTCTAATTCCCTGGGCGGCTGCACAATCAGCACTGCCTGGCAGGTGGTGGAGCGGTAAACAGAGCACTCGGACATTGCCTGGCGATGCCCTGACGCGTGCTCCTGGCCCCTGCCTTGCGTGCAAGCACCTCGCTTTGCTCCAGGCTCTGGAAGGAAAAGAAGTGTTTCAACTTCTCTTTTGCAACAGTGGCCAAAGGGACACTCAGGGCTCTCAGCCCACGATTGCTTCCCTGGGTTTTGTGCCCTTGCACAGTCCCTGCTAGTGTCTAGGTAAGAAAATGCAGTGCTCCTGTAAGTTAACTCTTTAAGTGCCTAACGAGTGTCTTTGTGAACATGGATCCCAGACATCGCTCACAGCTTTGTTCCAGGACAGAAGGGTTGTGCTGCTTGGGCAAGGTTGAGCCACCAGACAAAATGCAAGTGACAGTGTCTCTGTGAGCAGTGTGGTAGCTGGAAACTACTAGCTGGAACACAGCCCTGTGAGGAGAGGCTTGGAGGTGTTTAGCCTGGAGAAAAGGAGGCTCAGGGCAGAGCTCATTGGTGTCTACAACTACCTGAAGGGAGGCTGTAGCCAGGTGGGGTTGGGCTCTTCTGCCAGGCAAGCAGCAACAGAAGAAGGGGACACAGCCTCAAGCTGTGCCAGGGGAGGTCTAGGCTGGATGTTAGGAGGAAGTTGTTGGCAGAGAGAGTGATTGGCATTGGAATGGGCTGCCCAGGGAGGTGATGGAGTTACTGACCTCAGAGGTGTTGAAGCCAAGCCTGGCTGGGGCACTTAGTGCCATTGTCTGGTTGACTGGACAGGGCTGGGTGCTAGGTTGAGCTGGCTGAGCTTGGAGGTCTCTTCCAACCTGGTTGATTCGATGATTCTATGATCATGTTGTCCCTTCAGAGCACTCGAGATCAGTGTGGAAGATTCAGGTATGAGGGAATCTCTCCTTTGCAGTGAATGAGGGAAACCAAGGGCCAGGGAACACGATAGCATCAAGGCAGTGGTAAGCATCCACCTCAGCTTCCAGTTCTGCAGAGATGGTCCTAAAGAGCTGATCCCACACACTGGAGCAAAAGAGCCTGGCTGCACTTGAGAAGCAGCATCTTTGTCCTGGCCAAAAGAGGAGGAAATGAATGAACAAGGGACTATCCCAATCTGCATAGTCCTGGGACAGGCTCACATCCAAAGTTCACATCTTCCCAGACTGGAGTGCAAACAGAGATAGATGGTTCTGGTTTGAGCTGCTCTGGAGCAGAGACGTCAGACTGCTGGCTAAAGGCTTCCATTTTTTACTGCAACGTCTCTGCCTGCCAAATCAGCTGAGCTGGGCAAACAATCTGTAATTGCCTACAGAAGCATGAGGTTATAATGATCTGCCCTTCTTCTGAGGCATGCACATAACCTCTGGCAATTACCCAAAAGTTAGAGAGAGCTGGAATGGCAATACCTCCAGAGGGAGGAGGCATTTGGGTGAAGGGGGAGTTGTGACTGCAAATTACCATAGGCCAAGTCACAAGTAGTTGGAACCCGAGGTCTAACGATGCAAACAGGAGAAGGTGCAGTGAATAGCTCTGCTCAGAGATGAGCATGAAGCACATGGCTTCCCAGCTGGAAATGGGAGGAAGCCCAGCACACAGCAAAGCTGGCAAGTAGGAATTGGCTGCTTATTTGTAGGCATGGTGCTGCACCCCTCTTCCCTTACCATCACACAACACCTACCCACTCAAGGCAAGCAGAAGCAGAGGGGGTGATGGGCATCTGTCCTTCCCATGGGAAAGCAAGGGGCTGATGGCTGAGACCTGGGCTGGTGCCATGGAGAGCTCTGTGTTGGAACCAGACCAGCTGGGTCTAGGGAGCAGCTCCTTCATGGCAGTAGCCAAATGAAACTTCTTTTGCAGGTTTCAAGTGAATAGCTCTTCTCCACACAACCTGAAGGAGGGAAATAGCCTGGGGCGAGTAGTCCTAGGCTGAAAACAAATACAGGCCCAAGGAAATCACTTGCAAGCACTAACCCAAAAGGAGACAAAGGTCATGCTCCTATTCCCATCCCTCCTGCTTCCCTCTCCCTCCTCCCACCTCTGCTGGCCTACCTCTTCCCTTGTGACTGCTGAACCCTGCTGTGAGCCACTTCAGAGGTAAAACTAACTCTGCCAGAAAAATCCCAGGAACAGTTTTCTTCCAATGTGAGGAGCTGAACTGGCTCAGCCAAATCTCACAAAGTGGTTGTGCCACAAAGGAAGGATCTGGGCTGCCCAGTGTGAGCAGTGGCACATGATTAGATGCCCACAAAACGTCACTGAGATTGACTGCTGGCAAAATTGCAGGGCAAGGAAGGAAGGAGCCAGGTATGCCAGAGAGAACAGGGGTTCAGCTTATTGGAGTCTGGGTTATACTTCCTCCTCAGATGCTGTTCCTACAGAGGGCTGCAGAAAGCTGTTGGAAACCTTTGCTGTAATCCCTCAGTCACTTTCTGTAGAAAGTATAAGAGAGAACCTGTCTACTCCAATGCCTCTCAGATCCCACTATGCTGAACTGCCATTTAATCAATGATCTTAGCTGCGTATTGATTTGGCCCAGTGGGTGTAAATCTGACCTTGACCCTCTCTGAACCTGCCACAAATTCACCAGCACAGAGCAAAGGCTCAGAGGGCAGGCTTTGGGAGCCTGGGTTTGGCAGCTCTCTGCTTTGTGAATCCAAAGGGACTGAAAACAAACCACAGGCTGGCTTTTAGATGTTGCACAACCACAGTCACAGAATGATAGGGGTTGGAAAGGACCTCTGGAGATCATCTACACCAGTGCCCCAGCTACATCAAGTTCACATAGATCTCCTCCTCTACTGTGCTCTGCTGAGACCCCACCTGGAGTACTGCGTCCAGCTCTGGAGCCCCTATCACAAGAGGGATGTGGAGATGCTGGAGTGTGTCCAGAGCAGGGCCAGGAGGATGCTCAGAGGGCTGCAGCAGCTCTGCTGTGAGCACAGACTGAAAGAGTTGGGGCTGTGCAGGCTGCAGAAGAGGAGGCTCCCAGNTTCCACAGTCCTATCACTGGGCACCACTGAGAAGAGCCCAGCCTCATCCTCATCATTTCCACCCTTTATGTATGCTCCAGTCCAGAAGTCCACAGGCTGCATCTATGTATATATATATATATATATGCAGTAAGTTCTTGGAGGTCTCTTCCAACCTGGTTGATTCCATGATTCTAAGTACAATACATAACAAATAGTGCAATATATTCAGACTAGGGTGGATAAAAAGAGATTCCAGCTTCTGGGCCTTCCTCATGGCCAGGCTAAAAAAAGCCACAGCAGCAGGATAGGTGGGAGGCAGGAGCAGGATCCTGACCACATGCAAAGTTGTGAGAGCTGCTCTGCGTGTTCATGAGTTCACCTCGCTCCCTGCCTGGCCATGGCACTCATGGCAGAGCCAACACAGTGTCACAGGGCAGGTGACACAGCGTGTGGGTAGCAAGGGGGGAAACATCTGATGCCCTCTTCTGCTCATGAAGTCAGGCCAAGCTTAAAAAAGAAACCAAGTCAGCTACTCGGCTCGAGATAAGGAGTCCCTGTTTTAGCTCTCCTGGCTCTGCACAGCTCTCACTCCACCTCTCATGTTTACTATCATGTTGGGCACAAACATATGTGTTGCTAGGAGGAGTCCCAGGCAAGATTAGCTATCTAGAGGGCCAGAACAAAGCAGGCTCCGTGCAGGGATTGTTTTGACTAGGAATCGAGTGAGGACTCGGTGTGGAGGAGTCAGGCTCTGAGCAGCAACACCAAAACTGCAGTGTCAGTGAAGCCTGCAGAACCATCTTCCTGCTGTTCCCGTGCAGCCCACAGCAAGACTGGATGGGGCACTTAGTGCCATGGTCTAGATGACTGGATAGGGCTGGGTGCTAGGTTGGACTGGATGATCTTGGAGGTCTCTTCCAACCTGCTTGTTTCTATGATTCTATGATTTCTATGATTAGTGCCCTGAAGCTGAGCTTTGCAGAAGTCAGGGAGCAAGGAGCCTTAGCCATGAGGGAACAGCAGCCTTGAGGAAACTTCCACAGGCCAGATCTAGAGAGCACAGCTAAGAAATGTCATCGAATCATAGAATCAACCAGGTTGGAAGAGACCTCCAAGCTCATCCAGTCCAACCTAGCACCCAGCCCTAGCCAGTCATCTAGACCATGATGCTAAATGCCCCAGCCAGTCTTCTCTTGAACACCTGCAGGGACGGTGACTCCACCACCTCCCTGGGCAGCCCATTCCAATGCCAATCACTCTCTCTGTGAAGAACTTCCCCCTAACATCCAGCCTATACTTCCCCTGGCACAACTTGAGACTGTGTCCCCTTGTTCTATTGCTGGTTGCCTGGGAGGAGAGTCTAGTCTGTGCTGAACAACCTTTCTCTGTGGATGGCATCAGCAGCAGAGAGCCATGCCACAGCTGGCATCCCTTGGGTCTCTACACATCGAGCTGATTTCTTTCTGTTGGTACTACCCTCAGGGCTTACTCAGGGATCTTTGCCTGGTGTGATGCCATCAGTCCCACCATGTGTCAGGCACATCTGGCTGCTCAGGCAGCCTGCCAGGGACTTAGGGCTGCACAGCACTGGCTTTCAGATGAAGGCACGAGGTTTTGAATGCCCTGTTTCATGCAAACCTAAGATGTGGCCTCTTTGACCACTGAGCAAATAGGCTAGGGGTGATGCTCTGTGTGGTAATGGCCAGATCCTATCCGTGCTGCTGTGGGAAGGATTTAGGACTCAGCTGGGCAGAAATAACTCCCTTGGCAGTAAGTTCAGTGAGAAAGCACATAGAAGGAAAAGCAGGTAGCATGTTGCCTCTTCATTATCTCATGAAAGGAAATTTCTATCATACCCCAGGGAGAGGACTAAAGCCTTTCTGCAACACATTTGCACAAGTCTGCAACTGCTTCTGGCCACAAATGGAGCAGTCTGTGACCATGGGGAGTGCACCTCTGCTCTGCCCTGCCAGCTTGGTCTTGGCTTGTGCAAGTGCCCAGCCAAATGGTGTAAGATTGTCCTTGCCTGGGCTGCAAAACTCTCTGGATTTCAGAGGCTACATAAATTCCAATCTGGGTTCCAACCGTGTTTGTTTTCTTTGGGTCCCTCTCCCTAACTAATTACTGTTGTGTTTGTTGGAAATAGGAGCTGCTATCCTGACAAAGGAGCAGCACCGTGGAGCAGCAGCGTGTTTAAGGGAGCCCCTTGGAGGAGGTTAGAGTGGGAGCACCTCTGGAGCAAACCATCCTCAGGCTGCACCACAATCCTCACCCCGAAGCGAAGCGCTGGCTCCCTGCTGGGGCGCTGGGGATGGCGACAGGCATCGTTTGTGTAAGACCTTCACTACGTAGTCGTTAGGAGGCCAAGGACCAGAAAAGAGGCTTGGCACTTAGCAGGTTTGATCTCAGAAGCCCTCGAAGGCAGGGGTGGGGGGTGGGGGGAATGTTGAGCATCTAGATGAGCAAAACTCCTTGTCCTCTTCAGTTCAGTTGCTGCTTCCATTTGTCTTTAATAATATGGGGTTTGCTCACTCCTAGACAGCCGCTCGCAAGGCTGCTCAGATCCAAGGCTAATTTGCTCAGGCGTTTGGCGCTCCCAGAGCGATCACTGCAGCTCCTGGTACACAGAGTACTTTCCTTGAATGTTAAAGCACTCAGAGCTTTATTTTTGTTGTGAGTTGGGTTGGTGTTTTTTTTTCCCCTCTCTTCTCGTCCGTGCCTTGAGTAAGTATTTACACCTAGTTCGGAGGCAGCGTGGAAACAAGCTAAGGTTTCAGCTGGGGAATGTTTTACACCTCATTACACAGGTGGAAGTGTCACATGGGTAGAGCAGGGCCAGGCTATTTCCAGCAGGTCACTCTCTTGTTGCAGTCAGCCATTCATTTAGGGCAGCCCTGCCCCGTGGAAGTCTCTGCAACCACGCCACCAGTTCTTGCCTATGTCGGGGGCTGCTCCTGAGTTTGCATCATGCGGAGCTCAGAGTAAATTTCAATCCAAGGCAAGGGCTTTCCATGCACAGACTCTTAGAATCACAGAATCAATCAAGTTGGAAGAGACCTCCAAGGTCATCCAGTCCAACTCATCACCCAGCCCTATCCAATCAACCAGACCACCCAGTCTTTTCTTGAACACCTCCAGGGACGGTGACTCCACCACCTCCCTGGGCAGCCCAGAGAAGTTCCCCAGATGCATCAAGGGCCTCCAAGGTCATCAAGGGCCTGTCTGCCCTGAGATCACTAAGACTGGAACAGGCTCCCCAGAGAGGTTGTGGAGTCTCCTTCTCAGGAGACTTTCAAGGCTGTCTACAACTACCTGAAGGGAGGTTGTAGCCTCCAGGTAGGATTGGTCTCTTCTCTCAGGCAATCAGCAACAGAACAAGGGGACACAGTCTCAAGTTGTGCCAGGGGAGGTTTAGGCTGGATGTTAGGAGGAAGTTGTTGGCAGAGAGAGTGATTGGCATTGGAATGGGCTGCCCAGGGAGGTGGTGGAGTCACCATCCTGGAGGTGTTGAAGCCAAGCCTGGCTGGGGCACTTAGTGCCATGGTCTGGTTGATTGTTTAGGGCTGAGTGCTAGGTTGAACTGGATGAGCTCGGAAGTCTCTTCCAATCTGCTCGATTCTATGATTCTAAGGCCTGTCTGGATGTGTTCCTTTGTGACCTGAGCTAGATTGTATGGTCCTGCTCTGGCAGGGAGGTTGGATTCAATGATCTCTTTGGGTCCTTTCCAACCCCTGACATCCTGCAAAGGCTCAGCAGAAAAAGGAGCAAACCAGCCAAAGTCACATCCCACCACATTTGATTCCATGGGCACCAGTGTGTTGGACATGGGGGGATGGTCTGAAGCTGCAGATTAGACCCCTGGATATTTTTTGCCAGAGGCCACAAGGCTGCTTTTGAGCATCATAGAATCATAGAATGGTTTAGGTTGGAAAGCAGCTCAGAGCTAATTCAGTTCCAACCCTCCCACCATAGGCAGGGACACCTCCCACTAGAACAGGTCGATCAAGACCTCGTCCAACCTGGCCTTGAACACCTCCAGGGAGGTTGTGGAGCACAGAATCACAGAACATGATCTTTGATCACGTTCTGTGATTCTGTGCTCCACAACCTCCCTGGGCCACCTGTGGCAGTGTCTCAGCACCTTCAACCAACCTGTGCCAGTGTCTCACCACTCTCAGGTTTACCCTAGTAAATCAGTGTTTTGGATTGTAGCTACCTAACAGCAGGTCTCTTTCCTCCTGCCTTGCTGTGAATGATGAGAAAGCCTCAAGCCAGAAAAGATCATTGCATTTTCTCCTTCAAGCTCCAGGACGTGGCTGACCACATCTGTTTGAAGGTCAGCACTGGGGAACTGATGGCAATCATTAGAAAATGATCTGCTTGGATCTGAGGAGATGGAGCTTGGTCCCCTCCCTGGAGCAGTTTAAAACCTTCTGAGTTCGGGAGAAAACACAGATCCTTTTTCCTGGCTGGCTTAGTCTGCCTTTGCCCTCCAGGGCTAGTCCTTGCTTTGCTTTACTCTGATAGATTGAAGACCTCTTCAGTACCAGGTCTGCTGGTTTTTTTCCTCAAGAGATGGTACTTACATGCAATAATGTCCTATCAATCTTCTTTCCAGTAAGCTAAACAGCACAAGCTCTGTAAGTCTCTTGTAAGCCATTTCTTCCAGCCCTCGTCATCATTTCTTTTTTTGGTGGCTCTTTTTGGCATCTTCCTCAATTTTTCAACTTCCTCCTGAAAACGTGGGCATCAGAACAGCACTCTGTGTTCCAGCATCAGGCTCCTCAGCTCAGCTCAGCTCAGCTCAGGCGCTGTCTAATCAGCAGGATCATTTCCAGCGTCAGCGTTTCAGAGCAGGGAAAGGGAGAAGAGATCCCGGGCAGCAAGATGCACTTCATCAAGGACCCTCAACTTTGGCATTCACTCTCCTGCCCCAGCTACACAGAGCAGCCTCTGGCAGAGCACATCTGTTTTCCCAAGCTCTCTCCTAAAAGTGCAAGAAGAAGACTTTGGCTTGTACACTCTTGTTGTGTCTTCTTGTGTCCACCACAACAAGCTCCTGGCAGAGCTGGTAGCCCCTGGCTTGGACAGATTCACTCTGATATGGGTCAAGAACTGTCTGGAGGGCTGGGGCCAGAGAGAGCTGGTGAATGGTGCCACATCCAGTTGGCAGCTGGCACCAGTGGTGTGCCCCAGGGGTCAGTGCTGGGAACAGTCCTGTTCAATATCTTTACTGATGATCTGAACCAGGAGATTGAGTCCAGCATCAGTAAGTTTGCAGATGACAGCAAGTTAGGAGCAGCTGTGGAGCTGTTGGAGGGTAGGAGAGCCCTGCAGAGGGACCTGGCCAGGCTGGATGGGTGGGCAGAGGCCAGTGGGATGAGATTGAACAAGGCCAAGTGCAGGGTTCTGCACTTTGGCCACAACAACCCCAA
>WAAF01008639.1:15700-42460 GCA_013400475.1 Tricholaema leucomelas
GCAACCAGCAACAGAACAAGGGGACACAGTCTCAAGTTGTGCCAGGGCAGGTCTAGGCTGGATGTTAGGAGGAAGTTGTTGGCAGAGAGAGTGATTGGCATTGGAATGGGCTGCCCAGGGAGGTGGTGGAGTCGCTGTGCCTGGAGGTGTTGAAGCCAAGCCTGGCTGGGGCACTTAGTGCCATTGTCTGGTTGCTTGGCCAGGGCTGGGTGCTAGGTTGGGCTGGGTGAGCTTGGAGGTCTATTCCAACCTGCTTGATTCTATGATTCTATTCTATGACTCCAGGACTCCTGTTTGGGCTGCCCTGGGTTTCAGCTGGTTTTATGTTTGCTTCTGCATCATGCAGATACGCACAGGGAAGGCCTGGCAGGCACACTGCACAACCCTTGAAAATCAACAATCTGGGCTAAATCTGCTCTCCTCTCCCTCCTGGCTCTGTAGGAGGTAATCCTGAACAAATGTAGGTCTCAGGATGATGATCCAAGGCAAATTTCTGCTGATCTGCACGGGAGCTGCACAGCTCACAACCCTAGGAGGAGGTTTTTACAGCAATTCCCTTATCCCCAGCAGCTCTCTCTCTCACGGATGGTGCCACTGTTGCTCTCCTGCCCCTGCAGCCACACAGGGCTGAGCTTTTACACCAATCTGCAAGCCACCGAGGTGCCCTCCAGGCAGCACAGGAACAGATGACTGTGTGATTGTTGGCATCTCTGCATGCAGCAGGGAGGAAAGGAGTGCAAAGGTGCCATATCAAACCATCTGTAGCGACAGCCTCTCCCGTTCTTACTGCTCCAGCGGAGGCTCTCCTTGCAGATGGACAAAATCACAGGGTTCTGTGCTTTGCTTTTGGCCCCACTGCACTCCTCCAGCTTCTTCCAGACCTGAGTTCGCACCCAGGAGCAAATTCCCTCACCATGATCCTGTAAAAGAGATGGTCTGATTCTGCTGGGAAAGAATCAGAGGCCAGCCATGGTCTGCAGGCTGTTAACAGTCTGGAGTCAGTGACCTAAGTTGACTGAAGGTATGTCCCAGACCATGAATATCATGCTCATTATAAAGGGGGGAGGTTTGCTGAGGAGAGTGCATTCTCCTGCTTTGGGCTTTCTGATTCTGCTCCTCATTTCCTACTCCTGCTACATCTATCTCTCCATCCCCAGAAGAGCTTGCTTACCGTTCTGCTCCCATGGACCTGCTCTGGTGGCGGTGGGTTTGAGCACAAACCCTGTGAGGAGAGGCTGAGGGAGCTGGGGGTGTGCAGCCTGCAGAAGAGGAGGCTCAGGGCAGAGCTCATTGCTGTCTGAAGGGAGGTTGTGGCCAGGTGGGGTTGGGCTCTTCTGCCAGGCAAGCAGCAACAGAAGAAGGGGACACAGCCTCAAGCTGTGCCAGGGCAGGTCTAGGCTGGATGTTAGGAGGAAGTTGTTGTCAGAGAAAGTGATTGACATTGGAATGGGCTGCCCAGGGAGGAAGTTGTTGGCAGAGAGAGTGATTGGCATTGGAATGGGCTGCCCAGGGAGGTGGTGGAGTTGCTGTCCCTGGAGGTGTTGAAGCCAAGCCTGGCTGGGGCACTTAGTGCCATGGTCTGGTTGATTGGCCAGGGCTGGGTGCTAGGTTGGACTGGATGAGCTTGGAGGTCTCTTCCAACATGGCTGATCCTATGATTCTCTGAATGGTGATGTCTGTATTACCCATTTGTTCTGCTGGGACATATAAAAGGGGACAGGACAAGAGGAATGGTTTGGAGCAGGGTTAGACTGGAGCTCAGAATGAAACTTTTCAGTACCAGGATGGTGAGACTGGAATGGGCTGTTCAGGGAGGTTGTCCAAGCAAAGCCTGGCTGGGGCACTTAGTGCTATGGTCTGATTGACTGGCTAGGGCTGGGTGCTAGGTTGAACTGGTTGAGCTTGGAGGTCTCTTCCAACCTGCTTGATTCTGCCCTGAGCCTCCTCTTCTGCAGGCTGCACACCCCCAGCTCCCTCATTCCCTCCTCACAGGGCTGTGCTCCAGGCCCCTCCCCAGCCTTGCTGCCCTTCTCTGGACATGTTCCATTTTTTCCAATGCCTTCCTAGAATGGAAAACACTTTCAAATTTAGTTCCATGAACACCACCCTGTCCATTAATAAAGCCATGGATCACCTTCTACTGCCCACCATTAGACAGCCACTTTCCCGTAAAAGCTATTTTCTCACAGTGGTTTTATTCTTTCACTGCAGAAATGAGGCCTAAAATAGCCTGTTTCAAGAGACATTCTCTTCCTGGTTATGTGAGTGGAAGCTTTAGGTTCCTTCCTCTTGCTGCCTTTGCTGTTTGAGCTGCGTTTCCAACGGAGCAACTGAACCAAGTGGGGACCCTTTGCGTGAAATGAGAGCTGTTGCTGAGACCTGCCAAGAGAGTCACACACTGCAGTGATTGCTAACCAGGGAACATGTGAGTGACTGCTTCAGCTCCAGCATGGTCACCAAAGGGAACATTGAAGAAATAGACTAAAAGTGGGAAAAGCTGTGAGAATGAATCCCAGTGCAGAGTTGATACACATAGCTCCGAGTAAAGGCTCTACCCATCTCCAACAGAAGGACATGGAACTGTTGGAGCCAGTCCAGAGGAGGCCATCAAGATGCTCAGAGGGCTGCAGCAGCTCTGCTCTGAGGACAGTCTGAGAGAATTGGGGCTCTGCAGCCTGCAGAAGAGAAGGCTTTGAGGAGACCTTAGAGTGGCCTTCTACTATCTGAAGGGGGCTCCAGGAAGGCTGAGGGGGGACTATTGACAAGGTCTGGTAATGACAGGATGAAGAGGAATGGGTTTGAACTGGCAGAGGGGAGATTGAAACTGGATGTTAGGAAAGGGTTCTTTGCAGTGAGGGTGGTGAGATGCTGGCACAGGTTGAAGGTGGTGAGACACTGGCACAGGTTGAGGGTGGTGAGACACTGGCACAGGTTGCCCAGGGAGGTGTTCAAGGCCAGGTTGGATGAGGCTTTGAGTGACCTGTTCCATTGGGAGGTGTCCCTGCCTATGGCAGGGTGTTGGGACAGGATGAGTTTTGAGGTCTCTTCCAACCTAAACCGTTCCATGATTCTATCACAGCAGTGTGAAAATTCGGAGGTTTCTGCCCTGTTTCTCTACCTTTATGGAGCTGAGGAACCTGTCCCTGAGGCTTAGTACTCACAGGTGCCCTGGGAACAATAGCAGCCTGGGCTGAATTCGAGCTATGCCCAGAAAGGACATTACTCATTGCTGCTGGATGTTTTTATGGACCTCCTCAAGAGATCCCTTGGGTGTCCCACAAATATTAACACACCAATCCTCAAGCTTCCTTCCTCTAAGAGGCTGTTATTGCCTCCTAGACTTTAAAAGTAAGGAAGCTAAGGCCAAGAGGTCAATTGACTGGCCAAGATCACATAGGAAATGTATGATCCTTGTGGCCTGAACACTCCTGACCAGCAAAACCTTAACCTGGCTTCTTGCCCACAACAGAGAAGAAAGCAGAAAGGTTTGAGTCATGTTAAAAGGGAGTTTCCACCATGCCATGGAGAGGCAGCTTTGCTGGTCCATGTACAGTGCAGCACAGGGCTGGAGATGATGGTGCATGGCAGGATGAGAGCTCTCTTCATGCAAGCATCCCAAAGTGATTATCTCAGGAGTCTGGTGGAGACTTCTGCACTTAGAGTTTATTTTTATTAGGGCTGTTATAAAAGCAGTGCTTTTGTTTCTTCCTATTCAGCTGGATAAAACCCAGGGGCAAGCTAACAAACCCTTCTGCATGCTCTGTGGTGCCTTTGCTTCATTTAAATCTGGCACTGGTTTAGAGTTGAGCTTCTCAGATTGTGCTCCAGCATCTTCCCAGAGAGGACAGTGAAAATGGCAGTGCTTGGATGGATTACTGTCTGGAGCACAAAGTCAGGCTGTGTGAATTTCACTCACACCAACAAGCCTCATGAAGCTGATGTCCTGCTTAGGAAAATGACTCTATCCCCTGTGCTCAGCACTGCTCAGGCCACACCTTGAGTGCTGTGTCCAGTTCTGGGCTCCTCAACTGAAGAGAGATGTTGAGGTGCTGGAAGGTGTCCAGAGAAGGGCAGCAAGGCTGGGGAGGGGCCTGGAGCACAGCCCTGTGAGGAGAGGCTGAGGGAGCTGGGGGTGTGCAGCCTGCAGAAGAGGAGGCTCAGGGCAGAGCTCATTGCTGTCTGCAGCTCCCTGAAGGGAGACTGTAGCCAGGTGGGGTTGGGCTCTGCTGCCAGGCAAGCAGCAACAGAACCAGGGGACACAGCCTCAAGCTGTGCCAGGGGAGGTCTAGGGTGAATGCTAGGAGGAAGTTGTTGGCAGAGAGAGTGATTGGCATTGGAATGGGCTGCCCAGGGAGGTGGTGGAGTCGCTGTCCCTGGAGGTGTTGAAGACAAGCCTGGACGAGGCACTTAGTGCCATGGTCTGGTGGGTGCTAGGTTGGACTGGCTGAGCTTGGAGGTCTCTTCCACACTGGTTGATTCTATGATTCTATTCATCCCAAATCGACACACTTGTGGAACAATAGGCTCTGGAGCCCTGGCATTCTGAGCTCTGCAAGGGGACTTGACTCTTTTGATCTGTTTTGGTGATGATGACATTTGATAGCAAGCCTGTGTACACTCAGGAGTCTGCTTCCCCAGCTCCCCCAGCCACGTCAGAAAGCTGCTTTGTTTTGTTTTGCATAAGCCCGTGGCTCCTGCAGCTGTAAACTGTCTGCAAAAGCTGTCTTTGGTTTCAAAGATGATTTTATGACTCTCTCATCACTGCAAGGAACACTGAAAAAGTGAAAAGCACTACAGAGTCTAACCCTACACAGTGCAGGCAGGCAGGAAAACCTTGAGGCAGATGTTTGGGGTTTTCTTTCTTCCAGTTAATCTTAAGATGCTGTGGGGCCTCAGTTAGAATTTTGAGGTGGTTTGCAGTTTCTGGGAGAAGGAAGCCAGAAAGAAGCTGTGATTTTTCTAATAGTGAAGCAGGGGAGATGACAGAAGGATGCTTTAACCACCCAGCAATGCAGGCAGCTCTCCAGTGCAGAGCAGGAGCTGCTGCTCTGCCCTCCAGCCATACCCATGTCTGCTCTTTCTACCTGCAGAGGGAGGGCTGAGTGCCTGCCCTCATCCCACAGCTGAGACAAAGGCTGTTCTGTTGACCTTGCTGCTCTCAGACGTCTGTCATCCTTCCCACACACCTAAAAGCTTGTCCCTTCTCCACTGGGCTGCTCTGTGGAACAAAGTCCTTAGGGTAGGCTGTGCCTGCACCTTGACTGCCATTTGCCCTGTTGTGGATGGAGGTACCAAGGAGATGACAAGTGGGAGAGAAGAGGAAGAGGGTTCACCTTCCCCTGTGGCCCTGCTCTGACCAACATGCATGGTCCATCAAGCTTGCACACACTTAGGGGTGCCATAAGTAGGTTAACTGAGTTGAATTGAGTGAATTTATTACTGTGCACCAGTGAAAGCCAAAGAACTGATGTCAACTGATGTCAACTGATGCAACTCAGTCTCAAAAGCAAGGCCTTTGGCACTGTCCCACACCACATCCTGGTCTCCAAGCTGCTGACACATGGGTTTGATGGGTGGAGCACTGATGGATAAAGAACTGGCTTGATGGCCACACTCAAAGAGTGGCTGTCAATGGCTCCATGGCCAAGTAGAGGCCAGTGACAAGCAGAGTCCCTCAGGGATCAGTCCTGGCACCAGTCTTGTTCAACATCTTTGTGGGTGCCATGGACAGAGGCACTGAGTGCAGCCTCAGCAAGTTTGCTGACCACACCAAGCTGTGTGGTGCAGCAGCCAGGCTGGAGGGCAGGGATCCATCCAGAGGGACCTGGACAGGCTGCAGAGCTGGGCACAAGCCAAGCTCAGGAGGTTCAACAAGACCAAGGGTAAGGTCCTGCATCTGGGTCGAGGCAATGCCAAGCACAAGTCCAGGCTGGGCAGTGAGTGGCTGGAGAGCAGCCCAGAGGAGAGGGACTTNGCTGGGGAGGGACTTTTTAGGTTCTCAGGGAGTGACAGGACTGGGGGAGATGGAGCAAAGCTGGAAGTGGGGAGGGTCAAGCTGGATGTGAGGAGGAAGTTGTTGAGCATGAGAGTGGTGAGAGGCTGGAATGGGTTGCCCAGGGAGGTGGTTGAGGCGCCATGGCTGGAGGTGTTTAAGGCCAGGCTGGATGAGGCTGTGGGCAGCCTGCTCTAGGGTAGGGTGTCCCTGGCCATGGCAAGGGGATTGGAACTAAATGATCCTTGTGGTCCCTGCCAACCCTGACTGATTCTGTGTTTTAATGATTTTAACTGTTTACCCATAGCTGTCTGAGCTTTGAGGTCAGCAGCCATGGCAGAAGTTCCCTCTGGTGCTGCTTGCTGCCCATCCCATCCCATCATCAGCATCAGTACCTGTTTCACCCCAAGAGGAGTGTTCCATGGTCTCCACAATGCTCCATCAATCAGATCTCCAGAGAAAACATGCTGAGCTCTGATCTGGCACTGTTGATGCTCACAGCTCATCTCCACCAGCAGCTGCTGATGTTGGCTTTCACTGGCAGACACAGGCTGGAGCCTGGAGAAATGAGGCCACTGCACCTTTCAAAGCAGTGCAGGCATGGTTTTATTCTCTCTGCAGCCAACTGAGCAAGAAGCAATAACTAACATCTCCATCCAGGGAGGAGACAGACATTATATGTAAGAGGGGAACCCAGCCATGGGGCTGAGCAGAAGGACTGGCTTCTGAGGAGAGACTGGAGAGAGGAACAGTCACATTTATATCCTTGCTAAGTGGCAGCCACCAGAGGCAGAACTTGAATCTATGTTTTTCAAGAGCATATCCTAAGATGAAGAAAATTTAGTAGCAGGCCAAGGGGACAGCAGTCATGAAACTGATGGGTTTTCAGTCTGTCTTGGTAAGAAAAATAGAGCACATGGAGATATACTGGGAGTGAGAAATGCCAAGTAAGGAAATGCCTGAAGAGTCTGAACACCGACACAGCAGCCGGGATGGAAACACTATGTCTGCCATCGTGGTGAGTGGCAGGGCTTGGCTTATCACAGGCTTTCATCATTCATGTTGAAGTAGTACCAAAGAAGTAAGCCAAGACCAGAGCACCAGGCTCTGTGCATTGTGCAAGGGCTTCTCCATGGCTCCATAGAGCTCCACAGAGCTTCGGATCCATCCACCCACAATCTGCTTCATCACAGGGGCTGGGAAGGAGCTTGGCACAGGGATGCCTCTGCCCTGGAAGTGCTCAAGGTTGGATGGGGTTTCAAACAACCTTATCTAGTGGAAAGTGGCCCTGTCCATGGCAGGGGGATTGGAACTTTAAGGTCCCTTCCAACCCAAACCATTTTGTGATTCTAGATGCTCTCTCCCTGGCTGCTGGCAGGTCACACAGTGCTAAACCAACACGAGCAGTACATCTTCCTGCCCCTAAATTTCCTCACTCCTCTTAAGCTGCTGTTCCAGGAGGTGTCTGTGAGCTGCCTTAGTGCCAGTAAATCAATCCTGTGTGAATCTGAAGGTGACACAGACCAGGCAAAACATCCTTGGGATGCTACATCTCTGGTGTGTGGCTGCTGACCTGCCTCCAGAGGAGGTTGTGTCACCTCTGTTGTGTTATCCACCCTGTCTGGGAGAAGCAGAGCACACAGTCCTGCTGGAATCTCTCCAAGATGATCCTCTGACTCTGCCACCAGCTGCTCCCTGTGTCCCACAGGCTCCCTCAGACCCCTGTGTGTGTGATTTCTGAACCACACACTGACAGCCCAAAACTCCAGCTGGGACTGCCATTGTGGTTGATGTGCTGAGACCTGCTTCAGCCTTAGAGATGAACACCTGCATCCTGAGCTCAGTTTGCATTTGAGGGCACAGCCTAAGGAGTCAGGCTAAAAGTATCCTGGTTCCCAGTTGTGCTGCCAGCTTGTGACATGCCCTTGGTCTGTTTACTCCAATTCTTCACCTCCTTTTCCCTGTGTCTAATGTGGATTAAGGATGCTGCCTCCCCTGCAGCCCTGCAGAAGCAGAGTCTACGACACATAAACCATAATGTGGGGCAGCAGAAAAGCTTCTCTGTCCTCCACACCTGCAAAGGACTCACTTGGAGAAGGCAAAATCCTGAAGGAGCAAGTATGCAAGGGAGAGAAATCTCATAGCACACATTTTGTTTTAAGACAAGTATTTGACTGCTAGAAGCTGTTAGAGGCTGTTTAATGACAGACTGAACATGTTCTCTGTCCCATGCTGTTCAAAAAACCCTGGAAAAGCTCTAATCAGACGATTGTGAGCACTCTTTTTCCTTCTGTAAACATGGAATGTCATTAAAAGTGAAGAAACAGAGGCTCAGCTGTCTCAGTGGGACTTTGGCCCCTGCCTCACAGAGCACTTGAGGACATGTTTTAGGTCACAGCTGACGGCTCTGGAGTATCAGCTACTGGCTGGCTCCAGGGCAGATTCCCCACCATGCTTAAGGGCTGCACTGTTGGGAGATGGCTTTAAGCACATGCTTAATATTAAGCATGTGCCAAGCATCTTGTTAATTCATGAGGTGTTTTTCTCTGAGAAGATGCTGGTGCCACTGTTTCTCCTTGGAGCCTGTCCCTGTGCACATGTGAAGAGACACATCACAACAGTCTGGAAGAGCAAAGCATTGTGCAAGGCTTTTTCAGACAGTAAATTCAGGGCAAATTTATTTGGTTTGAATATTTTGGCACTTGTGAATGTAAAATTCTCCTGGTTCCATTTTCCATCGCTCCCAGCATCAATATCATAGAACCATAGAATCAACCAGGTTGGAAGAGACCTCCAAGCTCATCCAGTCCAACCTAGCACCCAGCCCTAGCCAAGCAACCAGAGCATAGCACTAAGTGCCCCAGCCAGGCTTGGCTTCAGCACCTCCAGGGACAGTGACTCCACCACCTCCCTGGGCAGCCCATTCCAATGCCAATCACTCTCTCTGCCAACAACTTCCTCCTAACATCCAGCCTAGACCTGCCCTGGCACAGCTTGAGACTGTGTCCCCTTGTTCTGTTGCTGGTTGCCTGGCAGAAGAGCCCAACCCCACCTGGCTACAACCTCCCTTCAGGTAGTTGTAGACAGCAATGAGGTCTGCCCTGAGCCTCCTCTTCTCCAAGCTGCTGGTGGACTGAGCTCTCCAGTCTTTGGGTAAAGTCTGTCTAGAAGTGGGCAAAAGGTATTTGCAATAGTCCAGGGCAGAGTTGGGCTCACCACATCTTAACACATCTGTAGCTGTACTGCTTCTGAAGGCAGAATGGGTCAGAGAATCAAGGAATCAGGGAATCAAACAGGTTGGAAGAGACCTCCAAGCTCATCCAGTCCAACCTAGTACCCAAATGCACCAGCCCTGGGACACCAAAGGGTTGTGGCAGAAGGTTGATTCTGCTGCTACAATACCATTATACCTTTGATCTCCCAGACCTTTTATGGCTTGTGCCTGGCAGAGAGGACTTTTGACAGACACAGAGGGGAAAATGGAATTAATGACTTGGACTCAACCTCATGAACAAAGGACTGGCTGCATAGCTGTGTCAGAGTAGATCCCTGGGGGCCTACAGCAGGACAGACAATCCATGGGACAGATGTCAGAAGCCTCAAACAGCCAGCAGAGATTGCTCCAGGGTGATGGCACTGGTGCCTGGAAGGGTGCTTTAGTCCACTCTGCTGTTCCAGGGTGACTTCAAGCCAGCCCTTATCTGTGTGCAGAAGATGTGCTTAAATGCCAGTTGAGGGTGCTCAAATAGCATCTAGTGGGTGGCTCTGGGACCAAGGGTGGTGTATCAGGTTGCTGTCTACAACTACCTGAAGGGAGGCTGCAGCCAAGTGGGGTTGGGCTCTTCTGCCAGGCAAGCAGCAATAGAACAAGGGGACACAGCCTCAAGTGGTGCTGGGGGAGGTCTAGGCTGGATGTTAGGAGGAAGTTGTTGTGTTGGGGACCAGGCTGAACTGTGTGATTATAAAGAAGTAAGATAGGTCAGTTAAAGGACAAAGACACTGTGAATGTCACACAGTGCCTGCAGAGGCAGGATGCTTTCCCACAAAGCAAGAGGATGTTTCCCACAAAGCAAGAGGACGGTTGCTGCCAAAATAGAAACAGGTGTCCGATAACACCTGTTTTAATAGAAACAGGCTCTGCTCTCCTCAGACCCCACCTGCAGTACTGTGTGCAGTTCTGGAGCCCCCAACACAAGAAGGACATGGAACTGCTGGAGCAGGTCCAGAGGAGAGCCACGAAGATGATCAGAGGGCTGGAGCACCTCTGCTATGAGGACAGGCTGAGAGAGTTGGGGGTCTTCAGCCTGGAGAAGAGAAGGCTTCGAGGAGACCTTAGAGTGGCTTTCCAGTATCTGAAGGGAGCCTACAGGAAGGCTGGGGAGGGACTATTTACACGGTCTAGTAATGTCAGGACGAGGGGGAATGGGTTTAAGCTGGCAGAGGGGAGATTTAGACTGGATGTTAGGAGGAAGTTCTTTACAGTGAGGGTGGTAAGACACTGGAACGGGTTGCCCAGGGAGGTTGTGGATGCTTCCTCCCTGGAGGTGTTTAAGGCCAGTCTGGATGAGGCCTTGAGCAAGCTGCTCTAGTGGGAGGTGTCCCTGCCTATGGCAGGGGGTTGGAGCTGGATGATCCTTGAGGTCCCTTCCAACCTAAACCATTCTATGATTCTGTGATTCTATGATAACAGTAGCTGCAGGTAAAAAGAGTGACTATTGCTTCTACCAACTACTACTCTGCTTAAGACGCGTGCTTAAGATAGGCTCACCAACCACTGAATGCATGCTGGGTGGGTGGTCGTATGTGCGGGACTCTGAAGAGTACATAAGGTGCATAACTTCTCTGTTAGAGTCGGGTTTGGACTCGCATCACATTGATGTGTTGTCCTGTCCCGCTCGCGCCGACCGCCCGCGCCATTGTTGTCAGAGAGAGTGATTGGCACTGGAATGGGCTGCCCAGGGAGCTGGTGGAGTCACCGTCCCTGGAGGTGTTCAAGCAAAGCCTGGCTGAGGCACTTAGTGCCATGGTCTGGTTGCTTGGCTAGGGCTTAGTGCTAGGTTGGACTGGATGAGCTTGGAGGTCTCTTCCAACCTGCTTGATTCTATGATTCTATGATCAGCCTGCTGTTAAGGGTTTGAACTAGCAAATCCAACTGCCTCTCCCATGCTTCCTGCCTGCCCAACCTGAATCAGTTCTCTTCATGACCTGTGCTACTGCTGAGCCCTAAGCTCAGACTCAAAGCCAGTCACCCCTGCCTGTTCCTTGAGGGACACTGAAATGGCCTGCCTGATGGGGAATGTCATAATTAACACTGCCTGTACACTGCTGAAACGTTAATGCTGCTATTAACACACTTTATTGACTTGCTTTTAACACCACAGGTGGCTTTTTGAGAGCTCAGGCTTGATTTAAATCACATCCACTGCTTATTGCTTTAATTATGGAAATGGCCAGAGCAAGGGAGCATACTTCTGGAGCCAGCCTCTCAGGAAAAGCAGGAGGGAGGCAGAGCTGCACGGGTTTGTTTGCTGAGCAAGTATGCAGAGATCAGAAATAGGCTCCACAAACTGGTTCATACCTTCCCCCAAGATTTACCACGGGCATAAAGGGAATCCACAACTCAGGGTTTTCTAGCAGTGTTAAATTGCGTCTGTGGTGGGGTTGGGGGAGAAATATAGAACTCTAACCTCATCCTTTAGCTTGGAATTAGGTACTGTGGCCAACCTCTGGCCTCACTATTGCTGACAAAACCTGCATTCCATCATGTTGGAAAGCCACTGAAGCATAGCACCACAGCTCCAGCCTCTGAGCAGAAGCAGGAGCCTCCTCTGGGTCCATCTGCAGGGGGATAACCAGTCTCAAGGATTCACTGTTCTGTTCCCAACTGGCAACTCTGGTCAGGAGGAAACAAGTCCTCTGCCATGTCAACCCTTCCTCGTCTTAACTCTCATCTAAATATAGCACTGGATTCTTCAGGGAAGGCAGCTCAGCACAGAGGAGCAGAGCAGATGAGAGTTCCTCCTCTCTGCTCCACCAAAGGGCAAGGGGATGCAGCAGGTCTTCACCCCACACCTGCCATAACGAAGGAAGCTGTAGTGGTGCCTCCTTGTTTTTTCCTCTGCAGAATTCAGCCTTCCTACAGGGTCCCCTCACTTCCCAGGGTCAGAAGCTGGACCATGTATGGCCAGTGTAAGTCCAGAGCAAAACCCTCAGCGCACAGAAAGGGGAGCAGGATCCAGCAGCATACTCACAGGTGTGCCTGGCTTTTCAGTCTCAGCAGCCAGGGTCTGCATAGAGAGAGCAGGAGATGAGATACCTCTGCATGACCATCACTGCCTGTGACTCACCATCCTGGTGCAAGAGAGGGTGATTAACCCACCTGAGGGAGCCTGGAGCACAGCCCTGTGAGGAGAGGCTGAAGGAGCTGGGGGTGTGCAGCCTGCAGAAGAGGAGGCTCAGGGCAAACCTCATTGCTGTCTGCAACTCCCTGAAGGGAGGCTGTAGCCAGGTGGGGTTGGGCTCTTCTGCCAGGCAAGCAGCAACAGAACAAGGGGACACAGTCTCAAGCTGTGCCAGGGGAGGTCTAGGCTGGATGTTAGGAGGAAGTTGTTGGCAGAGAGAGTGATTGGCATTGGAATGGGCTGCCCAGGGAGGTGGTGGAGTCACCGTGCCTGGAGGTGTTGAAGCCAAGCCTGGCTGGGGCACTTAGTGCCATGGTCTGGTTGATTGGCCAGGGCTGGGTGCTAGGTTGGACTGGCTGAGCTTGGAGGTCTCTTCCAGCCTGGTTGATTCTATGATTCACCCCTCAGTTCCCTTGGGGATGTAGCCAGCCCACCACATGGCCTCCGACGTCGCTCTCTCTATTCATCTCTCACCGTCTGCTCCAGAGCCATTTCACAGCTTCTCCTGAGCCTCCCCCAAACACACTCCTCTTCATCCTCCCCTCCTCTTTGCTCCTCCACCAGCCTGTGAGAAGCCTTTCTGCCCTAGCTTCATCTGCATACCATTCCTGGTGCTCAGCCCCTGTGCTGTTATGCAAAACTCTGAGGAATGAAGCCAGTGATAAAGCAGCAGAGCCAAAGCGTGGAGGCTGCCAGGCTCTGGTTGGATTTCACAGCCATAAATTGCACCCTTCAGCAAAGGGTTAAGGAGGTCATTAAAAACTGAAAACACTGCAAAAATCTCCCAAAGGAACAGCCCTTCCCCTCCCTCCTTCCTCACTGCAGTGAACCCCAATCACAGCCACATTACCTGTGTGCTGGGAAGTGGTCACTTGTGCCAGGTATTTTTGGCATCAGCTCAGCTGTGGCAGTAGGTTTTTATTGCTCTGCCTGAGCTGATACCCTGCCAGGAAAGTCTGACCTGGACAAAGTGGAGAAATGGGTCTGTGTGAACCTCATGAAGTTCAGCAAGGCCAAATGCAAGGTCCTGCACTTGGGTTGGGGCAATCCTTGGCAATGCAGGATGAGGTTGATGTGATTGAGAGCAGACCTGCAGTGAAGGATGAAGAGTTGATTCTATGATTCTACGAGTGGGTACTAGTGGATGAAAAGACATGTCCCTGTTGGAGCAGGGCCAGAAGAGGCCACTTAAATGATCTGAAGGATGGAGCACTTCTGCTCTGAAGAGTCATAGAGTCAACCAGGTTGGAAGAGACCTCCAAGCTCATGCAGCCCAACCTAGCACCCAGCCATGGCCAATCAACCAGACCATAGCACTAAGTGCCCCAGCCAGGCTTGGCTTCAACACCTCCAGGGACAGCGACTCCACCACCTCCCTGGGCAGCCCATTCCAATGCCAATCACTCTCTCTGACAACAACTTCCTCCTAGCATCCAGCCTAGACCTCCCCTGGCACAGCTTGAGGCTGTGTCCCCTTGTTCTGTTGCTGATTGCCTGGCATCAGAGCCCAACCCCACCTAGCTACAGCCTCCCTTCAGGTAGTTGTAGACAGCAATGAGCTCTGCCCTGAGCCTCTTTTTCTGCAGGCTGCACACCCCCAGCTCCCTCAGCCTCTCCTCACAGGGCTGTGCTCCAGGCCCCTCACCGTTCAGTGCGGGGCAGAGAAGGCTCTGGGGAGAGCTTCTTGCAGCCTTTCAGTATGTAAAGAGGCTTACAGGAAAGCTGGGGACAGAATTCTTTAGCAGGGCCTGTTGTGACAGGGTGAAGGGTGATGATTTCAAACCCTCCAGTGAGGGTGGTGAAACACTAGCACTGGTTGCCAAGAGAAGTGGTGGATGATTCCCCTTCCCTGGCAACATTCAAAGTCAGGCTGGATAGGGCTGTGACCAGCCTGATCTAGCTGAAGATGTCCCTGCTGACTGCAGGGCTGTTGGAATAGATGACCTTTAAATGTCACTTTCAGCCCCAAACGTTCTATGATTCTATGAACAATTCCTTATGGGAGAAACCAACTTCCCCCAGGGTGGAGATGTGAGGTGAGTGGGTGCTGTAGGGCCTGGAGGTTGGCAGGGGATGCGTGTGTCATATTGGCTCGAGCTGGAAAACATCTGTGTACTCTAAGGTTCATTTCCTTAGTCACTGTCGAGCTGCCAGAGCCAGGAAAGTACCATCCCCTGGGCACAAACGTGGGAGGGAGAGGTGGTGAGCATGTCCCCGGGGCTGTCACAGGTAAGGACCAGAAAAGATTGCTCCACAGGTACAGCCTGGTACTTTCTAGGAGGTTGGAGCTTATAAATCATTCTGACAAAATAATTAAAAGCATCTAAGTGCTACAATCCATAATACTGCCTCTGGCCTGCAATAGCCTGGGCCACAGTGCCTCTGGGTAGGGTGATGTGTAACACCAAGGGCAGTCTGAAACACAGCTGGAGAGTCTGCCTTTGCTCTAAGAATCATAGAATCAAGCAGGTTGGAAGAGACCTCCAAGCTCATCCAGCCCAACCTAGCACCCAGCCCTATCCAGTCATCTAGACCATGGCACTAAGTGCCTTATCCAGGCTTTTCTTGAACACTTCCAAGGACAGTGACTCTTGCAGTGTGAAGCTCCAAACCCAGGATGACTCCAGATCAAAGGTACTGCTCTGAATCGACACTGCTTTCGGTCGGGTGAGTGGGTTACAGCTGAGGTCTGCAGAGAACAGAGTCTCTATCCATGAGTCAGGCAGTGGGGCTTGGCTGTCTGACTGCATTGCCTG
The DNA here is from genome assembly GCA_013400475.1 of Tricholaema leucomelas. NCBI lineage: Eukaryota > Metazoa > Chordata > Aves > Piciformes > Lybiidae > Tricholaema lacrymosa > Tricholaema leucomelas. Next base: position 30,850 of record WAAF01008639.1, read on the forward strand.
CACTGCATGAGTGGGAAGTGTGAGGATGATGGAGTAAAAATTCATGACATGGATAGTCATCTTCTACAGCCATGCAGTGTTAGAGTGGGCAGTGGTGCAGGGTTATGGTTAGACTTGATCTTAGAGGTCTCTTCCAACCTTAATCATAGAATCACAGAATCAACCAGGTTGGAAGAGACCTCCAAGCTCAGCCAGTCCAACCTAGCACCCAGCCATGGCCAGTCAACCAGACCATGGCACTAAGTACCCCAGCCAGGCTTGGCTTCAACACCTCCAGGCATAGCGACTCCACCACCTCCCTGGGCAGCCCATTCCAATGCCAGTCACTCTCTCTGACAACAACTTCCTCCTAACATCCAGCCTAGACCTCCCCTGGCACAGCTTGAGACTGTGTCCCCTTGTTCTGTTGCTGGTTGCCTGACAGAAGAGCCCAACCCCAAGGGACAGCTGCCCCACAGCCCTGAAGGTCTCTGGAAGATTCTGACCTGAATGTACAGGCTGGCAACTCATAGAATTTGGGATTTTTATTTTTAGCAACAATCACAGAACCTTAGAGGTTGGAAGGGACCTCCAGAAATCATCAGGTCTGACCCCCATGCCAAGGCAGGATTGCCCAGGGTAGAAGAGAAGAAGCAGCTGAGAGAAGAAGGCTTGTTCAGTTGGGAGGAAAAGAGGCTCAGGGGAGACCTGTTCATTCTCTACAACTCCCTGAAAGGAGGCTGTAGTGAGGTGAGTGTCAGTCTCTTCTCCTCAGTAACAAGCAGTAGGACACAAGGATGATTAGGGACAAGGATGATGAGGGGACTGGAGGGCATGGCTGATGAGGAGAGGCTGAGGGCCCTGGGGCTGCTTAGTCTGGAGAAGACTGAGAGGGGATTTGATAAATGTTTATAAGTATCTGAAGGCTGCCAGGAGCAGGGGGACAGGCTCTGCTCACTGCTCCCTGGGATAGGACAAGGAGCAGTGGGTGTAAGTTGCAGCACAGGAGGTTCCAGCTCAACACAAGGGGGAACTTCTTTCCTGGAATGGTCCCAGAGCACTGGCACAGGCTGCCCAGAGAGGTTGTGGAGTCTCCTTCCCTGGAGCCTTCCAAGGCCTGTCTGGATGTGTTCCTCTGTGATCTGTGTTAGGTAGGATTGTCCTGCTCTGGCAGGGGGGACTCAATGATCTCTTTGGGTCCCTTCCAACCCCTAACACCCTACAATCGATCCCTGTGACAAGTGGAAACAGCCTCAAGTTGCACCAGAGGAGGCTTAGGTTAGACATCAGGAAAAATTTCTTCTGTGAAAGGGTTGTCAAGCCCTGGAAGAGACTGCCCAGGGAAGTGGTGGAGTCACCATCCCTGGAGGGATTTCAAAGATGTGCAGATGTTCTGTTGAGGGACATGGTTTAGTGGTGACCTGGCAGTGCTGGGTTAAAGGCTGGCCTTGTGATCTTACAGAGATACAGGTAAATACAGGATGTGAATTATCTGCTCAGCTTTGGGATGAGCTGAACCATGCCCTGAGCCCTTGGGGCAGGTGTTTGGGAAAGCTACAGGGCAAGTGAGGAGCCTCCTAAATACCCTAATCTTTTTGCCAGGTGGGAGGGATGAGGTCAGAACTAGGTAAGCACCATGCAGGCCCCAGAGGCTGTGCAAACATGGAGGTCAAACCTTCTCTGGGAGTAAGGTTGCAGGACAAGTTGCCTGCTTTCATTTCTGGGGCCTACAGTCCCTTAGCAGCTCTCCATCCTCGAGTGGGGCATGGCAGTGATGGATCCATAACCTGCATATTTGCAAGTTGAGCCCAAATCTCTTCAGTCCCTGCATAAGGTGCCCATAGGTGCTGAGCAATGCTGGGGAGCACAGTGTGATGGAACCTGCGTGACGGGAGGATGCTACAGCTCTGCCTGCTCAATCCATGCCAAAGAAGGCTCCAGCACAGAGAGGCCTGATTAGAAACAATCAGCAGCCCTTTCAAGCTGCAGGAAGTGGCTGCTGAATGGAGCAGCTCTGAATGCACACAGATGAGGGGAGCAGCTGTGAGGGTTCAGCCAGTGTGCCAGCGTGCTGGGGCTGTGCATCTCTGTGCCTGCCCCACCAGTGCTTCCCAACCCTGCATCTCCCACCAGCTCATCTGGACGTTAACCTCCCTTATTAGACCTGGGGGTGCTGGTAGAGAGGAGCTGAAGATGAGCCAGCAGTGTGCCCAGGTGGGCAGCAGAGCCAATGGCATCCTGGGCTGGCTCAGGAGCAGTGTGGCCAGCAGGACAAGGGAGGTTCTTCTGCCCCTGTGCTCAGCACTGCTCAGGCCACACCTTGAGTGCTGTGTCCAGTTCTGGGCTCCTCCATTCAAGAGAGATGTTGAGGTGCTGGAAGGTGTCCAGAGAAGGGCAGCAAGGCTGGGGAGGGGCCTGGAGCACAGCCCTGTGAGGAGAGGCTGAGGGAGCTGGGGGTGTGCAGCCTGCAGAAGGGGAGGCTCAGGGCAGAGCTCATTGCTGTCTGCAGCTCCCTGAAGGGAGGCTGTAGCCAGATGGGGTTGGGCTCTGATGCCAGGCAAGCAGCAACAGAAGAAGGGGACACAGTCTCAAGCTGTGCCAGGTCAGGTCTAGGCTGGATGTTAGGAGGAAGTTGTTGGCAGAGAGAGTGATTGGCATTGGAATGGGCTGCCCAGGGAGGTGGTGGAGTCACTGTCCCTGGAGGTGTTGAAGCCAAGCCTGGCTGGGGCACTTAGTGCTATGGTCTGGTTGATTGGCCATGGCTGGGTGCTAGGTTGGACTGGATGATCTTGGAGGTCTCTTCCAACCTGCTTGATTCCATGATTCTATGACTAAGGTGCTGGTGTCTCCCAACAGGAAAATCTGCAGGAGGTGAGGCCTTAATGTGTCCCTGCATGCTCCAGACACCACTTACCTGTTCCCAGTGTGTGGGCATGGCACTTAGGGCCATGGTTTAAGAGCCATGGTGGTGTTAGGCTGACAGTTCAATTTGATGATCTTAGAGGTCTTTTCCAACAGAAACAGCCATATGATTCTGTGACTCTGTGCCTGTGGAGTCCCTGGGAGCTCAACAGACAAATCCAGGCACTTCTAGAGGTGTGCTTCATCTGGCATATTTCAAAGGCCTGCCTACCTTTTGGCATACATTAGGTCTCTGTGGACTGCAAAGGAATCCAGCACCAGTGTCCACCCAGGACATTCTGCCCTCTGTGCCTGGGAGAAGCAAATGGAGGTGACACCCAAACAGCTGAGGAGCTTGTTGCCATCTCCGTGCAGGAGATCAGACAGAGCCAGTCACAAGGCCCAGAGCAAGGGCAAAGGAGAGCCAAACAGCAAAATATCTTGGCTGAGCTCTGGACCTTTGAGCACATGAAGTATGGGGATATTTGCTGGAGTGTGGGTACATAAATACTAAACAAGCTGCAATGAGGAGGAGAGAGAAGTCTGCACTGCTGGCACCCTGGGGGAGGGAGCAGGAACCAGACTGTTAAGCTCACTGCAGCACAGCCTTGTGCCTGGCACAGAAGCGCCTGCAGACCAGGCCAGCAGCAGCGGGCACCCCGCAAGGAGGGAGTTTGCTTTCATGGGACAGCTCTTCCACGGGGGCTGGCCCGCAGCTCTCCTGCTTGTTGTCCAGACCCAGGCACTTAGCAAATCCCACCTAGATAGTTACTCCCCAGTTCAACACTTAGCAGCCTCTGGTCCTGTTTCTAACGTTAATTAGCAGTACCCAGCAGGGGAGCATCTCCACCGCGTCTTGCTTTCCCCTTGCCACCAGTGAGAGATGAAGACCACTGATGAGAGCTCTCTTCCATGCCCCACGGAGGTGGGAGAGAGGGACACACTCCACCACACAGCTGGGTTTGCTGCAGTCAGATTTTGTGGTACAAGAAACAGCCAGAAACTGTCCCTTGTCAGGATCTTGCATACAGAAGGAAAAGTCAAGAGATGGGTTCTAGTGCAGGTGGCCAGTTGCAGAAAGAACAGACGTCCTTCCTCCTTCAGCCAAGTCTCCTGGCTGTGTTCCCTATGGCATTACTATGGTGCAGTGTGTCCCCTGGGTTCAGCAGCTTGTAGCACCTTTGGGGATCTGTCTGTGCCTTAACGTAGTCTACATCAATCTTCTCTGGGTCCCGTGAGGGCCAGCTCAGTTGGCAGCGTCTGGAAGCCCTTGACAGCATTGGAAATCTAAGCAGCAGCCATGTGGGAGCAGGTGAGAGGGACAAACAGCCACCCAGTTTGCTGCAAAATCTTTACCTCTTGGCTGGGGAGGAGAAGACTGGAGGCAAATGATCTCCAGCTGGCACAATCCCAGCAGTTCCTCAGCACTAAGCATATAGCTGGTAGCATGGGGCATGGAGAGGATCTACATGCAGCTGCAGCCATGAAACTGAGGTGCCTGAAGCTCTGGTGGGCTGAAGGGCCAGTAGAGTGGGTGTGGGTCTCAGACCCTGCAAGCTTGCGTAACTGAGGTGCCTGAAGCTCTGGTGGGCGGAAGGGCCAGTAGAGTGGGTGTGGGTCTCAGACCCTGCAAGCTTGCCTGGAGAGATGTCTCCAGGATGGTCAAAAGGAGTTGGACATGTCTCAAGGAGCACCTGCAGGCAGCACACCTCTCCTTTCAGCCATAAGATGGAAAGACACCAGGGTCAGGCCCAGATCACTTGCTTGGTGGTTCCTGCAGATGAGTCTTCAGTTTCAGAAGAGAGGACAGTGCAGGAAGTGTGTAGCAGTGATATCTAAGCCCACAAAGATACTTGAGGCATAAGGAGGGCAGAGAGGGCCTGCAGAGTGGCAGTACTGCTATGTTGGGATGAAAGCTGGAGAGCAGCAGAGCAGGGAACATTGGTCTGGACCCATCCTCTCCTCAGCAGCAGGAGGAGAGTATCCCTAACCGCTGCTTGTCCAGAAACAGGTCCCCTCAGTGAGCTCCTGCAGCAGAGGGGAGGCAGGGCTGTGCCCTCCAGACTTCTTCCAAGGGATCTGCAGGGACCTGACCATTTATACCAGCTAAAATCCAGACAATCAGCTGGTGACAAGAATCCAAACTCCAACCCTCAGTTGCTTAACACCCACTAACACCCACAGGCACGCAGGCCACGGGGACGTCTCAGGACACCCACTCACCAGCAAAGGTGCCGAGGTCTGTGATGGTTTGGGTGGTACCCACCCTCCCCACACTTCAGAAAATCACCCAGGCTAGACTGAGAGGGCTGGAAATGAAGGCATGAAGCTATACCTACAGCTTAGCACAGTATGCAGACATGTGTACACAAATACAGCTATAGACAGAAACAGACAAGGTAAAAAGGCAATACAGAAACACAACTCCCCTGCCAGAAAACAGAGTCCCCAGCAGGGGCTCCCAACCACTCTTCCACCTCCTCTCCACCCCTCTACCTTATCCCCAGACTTTGCCTTACGTGCAAGGTGAGCTTAGAAGATCAGCTGGGGGTGGGGGTTAGGAAGCAGAAGGATTAGTTACACAGCAGGTTAGGGAGAGAAGGACAAGCAGCCAGAGCCAGAGAGCAGCTCTATTTCCTGTGTTCTTGTTCTTACCCATCTCAGCAAGCCTATGAGTGCAGCAGACATCCCCACTGTTTCCTTTTCACAGCCTAGCATCTAATTCTTCTCACCAAAATATCCCAGCTAGGCTCAGACCGGCACAAGGTCCCGTCCCAGCTCATCTGGCTCAGAGAGCTGCAGTCGTTGCCTCTCTCCACCCCACCCCACCAATCCTTTTCTCCTTGCATTAACCAAGCCCTGCGGTGTTCCCCGCGTGACTAATTCCATAACAACAGCGATATCCCTGCCCCCCGTGCAGCCCAGGAGGTGCCAAGCACCCGTAACGTGCTGCTACACATTGCTGTTGCATAATCAGCTGGATCTTCCCAGGGGGGAAATGAGCTGAATTAGACAATCTCCTTTGCTGGAACAGCAGGGACCAATGGGGATTTCCACCTTGTTATAAAAGGAAAATCCATACATGACACCAAGCTGGGGGCAGATGTTCCCTTCTCATATGGATGACTTTCCATTACTCTGACCTTCCTCACACACCTCTTCTGCACGCTCCTTCCAGTTGAAATCCTGCTCCTTACGCCCAGGGGGCCGGCACGCAGCATTCAGGATGAAATCCTCTGAGCTCTCCACAGGTGTGGTAGAAGCACCCCCCCTGATTTTGAAACCCAGGGTGACTCTGGGGTTTCCTGGCAAGTTACCAAGCTGGGGGCAGATGTTGCTGGGCTGGAGGGCAGAAGGGCTCTGCAGTGGGACCTCGACCGCCTGGACAGATGGGCAGAGTCCAAGGGGATGGCATTCAATAGCCATTCACAGCAAACTGCTGGCTAAGATGTCTGTCCGTGGCTTGGATGGCAACACTCTATGCTGGGTTAGGAACTGGCTGGAGGGCCGAGCCCAGAGAGTGGTGGTGAATGGTGCCACATCCAGCTGGCGGCCAGTCACTAGTGGTGTCCCTCAGGGATCAGTGCTGGGCCCCATCCTCTTTAACATCTTCATAGATGAACTGGATGAGGGCATCGAGTCAGTCATCAGCAAGTTTGCAGATGACACTAAGCTGGGGGCAGATGTGACTGAGTTGGAGGGCAGAAGGGCTCTGCAGCGGGACCTTGACCGCCTGGACAGATGGGCAGAGTCCAATGGGATGGCATTCAATAGCTCCAAGTGCAGGGTGCTGCACTTTGGCCACAACAACCCCATGCAGAGATACAGGCTGGGGTCGGAGTGGCTGGAGAGCAGCCAGACAGAGAGGGATCTGGGGGTGCTGATTGATACCCGCCTGAACATGAGCCAGCAGTGTGCCCAGGTGGCCAAGAGAGCCAATGGCATCCTGGCCTGCATCAGGAATGGTGTGGCCAGCAGGAGCAGGGAGGTCATTCTGCCCCTGTACTCTGCACTGGTTAGACCACACCTTGAGTACTGTGTTCAGTTCTGGGCCCCCCAGTTTAGAAGGGACATTGAGATGCTTGAGCGTGTCCAGAGAAGGGCGACGAGGCTGGTGAGAGGCCTCGAGCACAGCCCTACGAGGAGAGGCTGAGGGAGCTGGGATTGTTTAGCCTGGAGAAGAGGAGGCTCAGGGCAGTCCTTATTGCTGTCTACAACTACCTGAGGGGTGGTTGTGGCCAGGGGGAGGTTGCTCTCTTCTCTCAGGCAGCCAGCACCAGAACAAGAGGACACAGCCTCAGGCTGCACCGGGGGAAGTTTAGGCTCGAGGTGAGGAGAAAGTTCTTCAGTGAGAGAGTCATTGGCTACTGGAATGGGCTGCCCAGGGAGGTGGTGGAGTCGCCGTCCCTGGAGCTGTTCAAGGCAGGATTGGACGTGGCACTTGGTGCCATGGTCTAGCCTTGAGCTCTGTGGTAAATGGTTGGACTTGATGATCTGTGAGGTCTCTTCCAACCTTGGTGATACTGTGAGACTGTGATACTGTGATCCATACGATGCTGTCAGAAACAGCCTTGGGAAACTGCTGCTGTCTAACAAATGCCAAAAGGGAGCCTGTGTCTCTATCTAGCACATGTTTCTGTGCCCATGAAAGAGAAGGGGCTCTCTTCTTCAGTTCTCTTACGCTTCACATGCTGCTAGTTCTCAACACATTGCATGGCTCTGTTCGTTTCTTCACTCTGAGACTGAAACCACAGCAAAGAGCGCAGCAGAGTAGAGTCATAGAGTTGTTTGGGTTGGAAAAGACCTTTAAGATCAAGTCCAAACATGACCTAACTCCACCAAATATAGTGGTTAACGTCCCTCAGCATCACATCTCTGCTTCTTTTAAACACCTCCTGGTATGGTGATCCAACCACCTCCCTGGGCAGCCTGATCCGGTGTTGGAGAACCCTTTCAGTGAAGAGGTTTCTTCTAAGATCCAACCTAAACCTCCCCTGGTGCTACTTGAGGCTGTTTCCTTCCTCCTATCACTTGCTGCTAGGGAGAAAAGGCTGCCCCCCAGCTTGCTCTAACCTCCTTTCCAGGAGTTGTAGAGAGCAATGAGGTCTGCCCTCAGCCTCCTTTTCTCCAGACTAAACAACCCCAGTTTCTTCAGCTGCTCTTCACAAGGCCTTTCTCCAGAGCCTTCACCAGTTTCTCTGCCCTTCTCTGGACCTGCTCCAGCACCTCACTGACTCTCTTGTAGTGAAGGCCCCAAAACTGAGCACAATGTTCAAGGGGTGGCCTCACCAGTGCTGAGCACAAGAGGACAATTACTTGCCTCCTGCTGCCGTTCACAACATTCCTGATAAAGCCAGGATGTTGTTGGCTTTCTTGACCACCTGAGCACGCTGCTGGCTCATACTCAGCCAGCTGTGGATCAACACTGAGTTGAAACATGTCTGATCCTCACTCTGGGCTGCTAAAGAAATGTCTGGGCAGCTCTGGGACCACACTTGGAGAGGCTGAGCACAACCCCTAGACTACTGGCAAGATCTTAGGCAATGCTTTGCCCCTTTGATACCCATCTCTGCAGGAGGGGTGGTGATGTGACATGTGAGGTGTTGCTGTCAAAGACCAACGAAAAGGACTGACTGAGACTCAGCCCCACTCTCCCAGAGCAGTTTTGGACAAGTGACCAGGTAAAGAACTGACTTTATTTTGGCTTGGCAAGGAAGATGCTACACACAAGGTCTTATGACTGACAGACACATTGCTAAGGATGCGTGTGGCAGGAGTGGGGAAATCTCACCTGCAACACCTCTAAGGTAATTCCTTGTGCCCAAAACTGAAATCCAGTGACTGGAAACGCAGGTGAGAAAAGCTGAGGGAGCTGGAGGTGTGTAGCCTGCAGAAGAGGAGGCTCAGGGCAGAGCTCATTGCTGTCTACAACTACCTGAAGGGAGGCTGTAGCCAGGTGGGGTTGGTCTCTTCTGCCAGGCAACCAGCAACAGAACAAGGGGACACAGTCTCAAGTTGTGCCAGGGCAGGTCTAGGCTGGATGTTAGGAGGAAGTTGTTGTCAGAGAGAGTGATTGGCATTGGAATGGGCTGCCCAGGGAGGTGGTGGAGTCGCTGTCCCTGGAGGTGTTGAAGCCAAGCCTGGCTGGGGCACTTAGTGCCATGGTCTAGTTGATTGTCAGGGCTGGGTGCTAGGTTGGACTGGCTGAGCTTGGAGGCCTCTTCCAACCTGGTGGATTCTGTGCTTCTCTGAAAAGGGCACATCTGATGATAGACAGTGAAGCAGCTCTTTCACGTCATTATGGTTGCCAGTGATAACAGCCCTTGTTGCCTCTGATTTTTGGGCTGGCTCTCTTGAATCAGGGGCAGGCAATTCCCCAAACACTCCTCCTGGGATTCCCAGATTAGGACACAGCCTTACACCAACGTTCCTGCATACTTCTGCACTCCTCCTTTGCTCATTTGCTAAATTTCCCTGACTTGGAAGCACCAATTTCTACGTGGGATGTATGAATGTTCCAGACTGCTTTTATTTCTATGTGTGTGGAAGTCTCTGCAGCTCCCTGCAGAATGAACCTCCAGATGTAGATTTTGTGTTGCTGCCCTTGGCCAGCTTCGCCTTCTCTGCAGAGCATGATACAGATGGGTTTCCAGCAGCACGTAGAGGCTAATGAGCAAAGAGGGACCAGCTCAGCCTTTGGAATCCTGTTTTGCTTGTTACCAAGGGTGTTTTCTAAGTGATGGCTGAGCAGTTAATTAGGAAGTGCTACAGGAATTATTTCCTGCCCATCACTGCTATATTTTTAATAGCCTGAAGAATGGTTTGCTGGCATCAGATAGAGCTGGGAGATGAACATTGGTTAGGACATCATCTGAGTAAATGCAACACTCATGTTTAAGAACCCTCTCATATGGGTCAAGAACTGGCTGGAGGGCTGGGGCCAGAGAGTGGTGGTGAATGGTGCCACATCCAGTTGGCAGCTGGCACCAGTGGTGTGCCCCAGGGATCAGTGCTGGGCACAGTCCTGTTCAGTATCTTCACTGATGATCTGGACCAGGGGATTGAGTCCAGCATCAGTGAGTTTGCAGATGACACCAAGCTAGGAGCAGCTGTGGAGCTGTTGGAGGGTAGGAGAGCCCTGCAGAGGGACCTGGCCAGGCTGGATGGGTGGGCAGAGGCCAATGGGATGAGACTGAACAAGGCCAAGTGCAGGGTTCTACACTTTGGCCACAACAACCCCAAGCAGTGCTACAGGCTGGGGACAGAGTGGCTGAGAGCAGCCAGGCAGAGAGGGAGCTGGGGGTGCTGGGAGAGAGCAGCTGAAGATGAGGCAGCAGTGCCCAGGTGGGCAGCAGAGCCAATGGCATCCTGGGCTGGCTCAGGAGCAGTGTGGCCAGCAGGACAAGGGAAGGTATTCTGCCCCTGTACTCAGCACTGCTCAGGCCACCCCTTGAGTGCTGTGTCCAGTTCTGGGCTCCTCAATTCAAGAGAGATGTTGAGGTGCTGGAAGGTGTCCAGAGAAGGGCAGCAAGGCTGGGGAGGGGCCTGGAGCACAGCCCTGTGAGGAGAGGCTGAGGGAGCTGGGGGTGTGCATCCTGCAGAAGAGGAGGCTCAGGGCAGACCTCATTGCTGTCTACAACTACCTGAAGGGAGGTTGTAGCCAGGTGGGGTTGGGCTCTTCTGCCAGGCAAGCAGCAACAGAACAAGGGGACACAGCCTCAAGTTGTGCCAGGGGAGTCTGGGCTGGCTGTTAGGAGGAAGTTGTTGTTAGAGAGAGTGATTGGCATTGGAATGGGCTGCCCAGGGAGGTGGTAGAGTCATCATCCCTGGAGGTGTTCAAGACAAGACTGGACGAGGCCACTTAGTGCCATGGTCTGGTTGATTGTTTAGGGCTGGGTGCTAGGTTGGGCTGGCTGAGCTTGGAGGTCTCTTCCAGCCTGGCTGATTCTATGATTCTATTCTATGAATGAAGATCATTCAGTGTTTGTCAAATGCTTGTGGAAGGACTTTGCAATGTTTTGCAGGTATGATTATCCCCACTCTATGGAGAGGAGACACTGACAGGCAGATCACAAGTGGGAAGCTGGAATTAGCACTGAAATCATGACTCCTAGCACAGTGTCTTTCCCTGTGATCCATGTAGGAAATAGGACAAGAAGGTTTTTGGGTGACTTTTGTTGTTTGGTTGTTCTTCTGGTGGAACTGCAGCCTTCCCAGGCCACCACCAGAACTTTAGCTTTGGTTGTTTTTCAGCTCAGGCAGGCTGGAATAATTGTCCCCCAGTGTAAGTACCAGAGCTGCCTCTGATGCTGTGCTTTCAGATAGCTTTGATCTACAGCACAGTAGTTGCCCAGGGCTTTCTGTTGGAGCATAGAGCAATTAGTTTCATCTCCCACACAGAAATCTTCCCCAGGCCTTGGTGTACTCCTGTCCAGAGAGTCATCACCATGCAGAACAGATATATTGGCTCTGCCCTGTGCTGCTGACATATGCTCCTGCACTTTACTTGGCTTGCATCGGGGATGTAAAATCTCTGTTGGGTGTGGAAGCACCTCGGGTGTGTTGTCCACTTCACCTGCAGCAAGAGGAGTGGATGGTTCATTTGGTGTTTCCCTGGGCAATATTAGGTGGTGCACACACACATATAGAATCACAGAATCAACCAGGTTAGAAGAGATCTCCTAGGTAGAATTGCAGAGGTAGAATAGAATCAAGCAGCTTGGAAGAGACC